>CM067522.1:8615276-8625276 GCA_034509495.1 Acestrorhynchus altus | reverse complement strand
CTTTGACTTCATGGGGTTTTGTGTGTAGAATTCTGACCATTAATGAATATAATGCATTTTGGAATAAGGCTGTAATATAACAAAATGTGCAAAAAGTGAAGCACTGTGATTACTTTATGGATGCAATTTACAGGACAAAAAACCTACTTGTGACAGATGATGCCAGCAACATGTCCATAGCCGGACAAGTGGCAAATCTCTATCTGCACATTAAATGCTTTGTGCATACTGTAAACATTAAATGTGCATATATAACCATTGTGCTTTTGCATATATATAACCCATCAACATAGTGAAGCACACATATACACATTAGTGAACTCACACACTAGAGGGCAGTAAGCCCAAGTGCCTGGAGTGATGGGCAGCCCTAGTCACACCTGGGGAGAAACTGGGGACTTGCTCAATGGCACTTCAATCATGTCCTGCCAGTTCAGGGAATTGAACGGGCAACTTTGTTGTTTGGTGTGGCACAACAGATAACACCACTAGCGAGCCACCACACCATGTAAAAGCCTGGGGTTCGATACCCATTCTGGGAACAACAATGAGGGTCCTTGGGCAAGACTAATTTTACTCTAGCCCACCTCTGTAACCTTGTAAGTCACTCTGGATAAGAGTGTCAGGTAAATGCAGTGAACTTCAATGTAAATGTAAACCTTCCAAGCTGGTTCCCTAACCTAGCAACATAGACAGGCCTAAAATGTAGTGGTACAGTATGGCTTTAGTGCTAGTAAGACAGATCTTCACTTTTTCATCAAAGCACATTAGGTACAGCAGTTTTCAAAGAGAAAACAAATACAAAAACAGAATGTGATAAACTGGAGTAGTTCCTGTGACACTTTGAAGCGATTTATAAAATGGAAAGCTGCAGTGTTTGTTTCACTCCTGGACAGAAAACTAAAAAAAGGTGCAAGTGACATGCACACACTCAATGAAGATGACATCATTACCACTGAATAAATGGTCAAGCTACTCTGACCAGTGAAAGCAGCCACCACCAGCATCATTTCAGAACTTCCACTCATTTCTGAATTTCTGATCACAGAAATGAAACTTTGTCAAGGGAGCTTGTATGTGACAAGTCCTACTGCCTTAGAGCCCCAAATTCAAAATGTTGTCATTTGTTAGTGTGTGTGTGTGTGTGTGTGTCCACTGGATGACATATTTCTTAGTGTGTGTGTGCACAAGTAAGGAAATATTGCCATCCTCAACTTGTGACCGGACTCCTGAGGTGCCTCAAGTTGAAACCACTGATGGTGTGTATATTTTTAGATATTATTTATTGAATGTGCACTTGATCAGTTCTGCTCAGCATAATTGTTTTGTGTCCCTCCAGAATATGTTTGGGCGTCCATGTAGTCCAAGACTTCTTTTTTTTTGTGACATTCTATACTGAGGACTCAAAAAATGATCACAAATTCCAGAAATGTTGCCCAAGCTGAAACTGTGAATTATAGAGAGGCTGCATCTTTGAACCTAGGTGGTGATGAAAAATTCCTCAGTCTCCTAGCAGACCTTGCTAAGACACACTTGTGCATTCCTGGTTCTTGTGTACCTGCTGAACATGTTGTTAGCACTGCAGGTGACCTTGTCCATTCAGACACAGCGTCCAGTCTCCTGAACAAGCTGATCAGCTTTTTATTTCCTAAAGAAAAAGAGATTTCATTAGAGTCACTCTTGGTTAGTATCCAGTGCATTTCCATTGTGTTCAATTATATTGAACAAACTATTATTGAACCAAATCATGTTGTGGCAAATTTTGAGGTATTAAAAAATATCATTGACTAAAGAATCAATGTAGGATCATATCATGATGAATCATGTGATACACCTCTAGTGGCATTGTTGCTTCTTATTTTAGCTTTAGACATCTTTAATTTCCTTACCTAATTCTATTACACTGATTATTGATAGCAGTGTTAAATTATTTAAAAATAAAAAGGTGTTTTCGTTTAAGCAACTAAAAGTGAAATAGAGAAGTGTTTGTCTTCTCCCATCCTATTCTATCCTGTCTATATTCAACTGGATCTTTTAATGGTCTGTCCTTCCCTTCAGGTCAGCAAAGACCTGAGCAAAAACCTCTCGGGTGATGCTGATCTGCAGCATGTTGTGACTTATGGAGACAGGCAGGCGTTTTGGAAGTGCATGTTGGACATCACCTTGCCTTCCTGTCTCCAATGATGAAAGGCTTGGCTGGGTAGCTGAGCTCAATGCCTGTGTATGCGTAGGACACCTACAAGCTGGTTCTGCAGCTCCTTGATGTTTGCCACCTCCACTGAGACAGTGTGCAGTGATGGAGCCTAGACAGATGAAAGTTTGAAACTGTGCTCTATGAGGAGGAAGTCCACATCTAGTAGCCACATCATGAGTTCTGGATAGAGGTCCTTGATGCAGAAAGAGTGAGTACCATTGTGGCAGAACGTATTTAACATCAAAGAGGCTGAGAGTTCATCTGACAGAGAGTGCATGTATGTAGCCAGATAGTTTTGTATTATTTTGGACTTTGTATTTATTTTGGAGAATCCTGTTTTACTACATGCAGGTAGTCCATGTGACACACAGCTCCAGGGCCTGGTGTTGTGGGTTTGACCCCTACACGGGTCACAGTCTGTGAGGAGTTTGGTGTGTTCTCCCCATGTCCACGCCGGTTTCCTCCAGGTACTCTGGTTTCCTCCTGCATCCAAAAAATGCATGTGGTTGGTGAACTGACCATGATAAATTGCCCCGTAGGTGTGCTCCAGAGAATATACCTGTCCAGGGGGTATTCCTGCCTTGCGCCCGATGACTCCAGGTGGGCTCTGATTTAACTGTGACCCTTATCAGGAAGAATTGGCAAAGATAATGACTGACTGACTGATTGACTGACTGACTGGAAATCCTTGAGTGCTTACACCAGTGTTTCTCAAACATGGCATGGAGCCCCCGTGCCAAAATGATCAATTATTTGAAGATTGATATAACTATAACACATTAACTGAAGGGGATGTGAGGATTAGAAGTGACAACTTGACAGATGGATGTTTGAACCAATTGGCAGGACTTTACAGTGCAAGCTCCCTCGTAGTGTGTATATATATATATATATATATATATGGAACTCAAGGAATTGGAACTAAACAGCATTGCAGACCAAAACCATCAGTCAGTGAGGCTAATCAGCAAAAACTGCATCAATTTTCTAGGGAGCATAAGATTGGACTCTGGAGCAATGGATAAAGGTCATGTGGTCTGAGGAGTCCAGATTAACCCAGTTTCAGAGTAATGGGTGCCTCAGGGTAAAAAAGGAGGTGTCTGCAAGTGAAGCTTCCATCATACCTACCATACAAGCCTGTAGGGGCAGTGCTACAAAATGGGGTTGCTGTACTTGGCCAGGTCTAGGTTCAGCAACATTACTTCCCCAAAGAATATTCTAATTATGTGCCCAAATAATACAGAACAGTTTATTTTGTAGCCCCATTTATGAGGTGTGTTTTGTTTTTAAATTTTAGGTTTTGTTGGTACCATACTTTCATCAGTTTTATCAATTCTTTCAAGCAGTCTTCATGTTCTCCATCAGTGGCTGGACTTTTTCCAGTTTGTCATACTGTGCAGTTCCCTTTTTTGCATTGTTCTGGATGTCTGATGTTGGGTTGCTGATGTATAGTCTCCTGCAAATGACGTGGAATCTGTCTCTGGTCATGGCCTTTTTTAAAAAAAATGTGTCTGCTACACATTGTCCACATTTCAGTATTCTTGAATTGTGGAAAAAGACAATAAAAGCAAGAATTCCAATTTAATGTTGTAGGTGATCAGTGTATATTGGTGTACATTAACCAGTTTTGTAGGTGAATGGACCTGTAGTGAACACAAGCTCTATATAATGATGACTAACACAAGAGGGGAAATTATTGAAGATCAATATTAATAATTGTATTAATTTTGAAATCAATAAAATTATTAAGCCCAGGAGCTGCTCCTCTTATTATTATCATTGTACCCTTACATAAGATAATCATTTTCTCTAGGGTTGTAGTTCTACCATACCTGCAGATAAAAGAAAGATGAAAGAGTAGGAATTAAGATGACCTTAACTTCACTGAATACTCAATGCTTATTACCTTCAACTCTTCTGGCAATGAAAATGATCCAGCCTTGAGTACAATTGTAATATGATTTATAGATGTAGTTTATATCAGCAAAGACTCATTTACACATGAAATAGGATAGTATTCTCACATTGTCAATAATAGGTTAGGACAAATAATCTTCTATCATGTTTCGAAGCAAGAATTCCACAGCACACATAGGTTGTGTTTTCAGCCTGTTTGTTTGTATTAGTGCAAATGCTGGCAATAACCATCCAGGAGAAAAAGGCTGAAGTGCATCTTGCATATGGGGGTTTGGGCAGGGCAGACATTATACCAGCAATACTTCACAACATAGTAACAAACTGAGCACATTTAAATACAGGGCAAATAGTAACAAACAGGTGAAACTGTTGGGGGCATGTGATTGAATTCTGGAAAATGGAGCTTGTAGCCTTTAAGGTACAGAGAGAGAGCCAGGTAGTGTGACAGTGTCAAACTGGTGTAATCTAATTAGTGTTTACATGTTCTTCTGTTTATGTTTCAGGTTAAAGCTCTTGAATCAGGTTCTTTGGATCATTATGCTTTTAGTGACTCTGCTAGTACTCTTCTAAAATTGTCATGCTATCAGGAGATGAAATGGTAGCAGATGATTGGTATGAAGAGTGCACACTGCAGTTTAAAGAAGAGCCACACCTGGCAGAAGACACTAGATTAGATATCAAGATTAGTATCATTAGCAAGTGAGCACTTTGTTGTTGCAAAGTACCTTTCTGCCATCTAGTAGCTTATCTTGTTATTTAAGAAGGGCAAGACTGTTGAAATCAAAAGACAAATTGGACAATTATGGACATTTATTAAACACTTATGTCTTCTCTAATTGTGAGTATGTGTTGGACTGTCTATGCTATGTTTGTGAAGAAATGCTGCTGTAGTTTATGAATAGTCCAGTTTTTAATGTTCTTGTTGCATTGTATTGGACATCACACAGCATGTATGTAAATTGTGTTGTTTAATAAAAGAACAGTCATTTCTACACATGAACTGATTGATTTGATCCTGTTTTAGGGGAAAGATTGGCTGAGAGAGAAGGATAGAGTACAGCAGAGCTTGTAATGAGTCTGTTACTCACAGCATACTTTTGACTCAAACCCAGTCTGAAAAGTGTTTATAGGAGACAGTCACACATGCCAGATGTTGTTATTGTCAGGAGATCCAAAGCAACTTAAATTTGTTTTCATTTGACATGTAAATATTAACAATTTTGATATTTGAATGAACACTATATTTTGATAAAAATGCAATTACACCTCCAAAAATACACCTGACTTCTCAGAAATCCTGTTGGAAAATCATCATCCAGAATGTTTTGCAAGAAAATGCAAGGATTTGGATAAATTATTTGTAATAATTACATTAACAAAGGTATTAATAACAATATGTTTCTTGACAGCATTCCAGATTAAATAAAAAAACTTGAATGACCTTTATTATTTTTGTTGTTTATGCATGTATCAGTATTATCCCTTCTCGGGAATTTTATTCTGAAATTTGAACACTGTGCAAAGAAAGAGAGAATACAGTCTCCTCCTTCTACTTTTCCTGTGTAACCCAGTCGTAATTCAATGAAAATGTTAGATTATAGGCAACTGGGACAGAGCATTTCCAAAACAGCACATCTTGTGAGGGGTTCCTGGTTTACAGTCATGGTCAAACGTTTTGAGAAACGCACAAATTTAGGTTTCACAAAGCCTCAGTTTTTTTAGATCCTTCTGTCATATGTTTTAGATTTTAGACCATGTTTCTGTTTTACTTTATTAGCAAATAGATACAGTTTAAGCAAAGAATTAACATTTACAGTGTTGACCCTTTTTCTGTAAGACTTCTGTAATTCACCTCAGCATGATGAATATCAGCTTCTGGGCAAAATCTTGTGTGAGGCCATTTGTCTTTATGAGAATTGGCCACAGGCTATCAATGGGATTCTTCACAGCCACTTGCTTCTCACTTTGCCTTGTGACATAGTGCTCCATCATGCTGGGAAAACATTCCTTATTAATGACTGTGTTCTTATGCAAACTTTTGAGTGAACCACCTCCCCTGGATGAGAAGTAACCCCACACATGAATGGTCTCAGGATGCATCACTGTTGGTATGACACAGGAGCTGCTCACCTTTTCTTCTCCAGATACTCATTTGTCCAGATATCCCATACAGTCTGAAGGGGGCTTCATCAGAGAAAATAACTTTACACCAGTCCTCTACAGTCCAATCCCTATACTTCCTGCAGAATATCAGTCTGGCATTGAAGTTTTTCTTGGAGGGAAATGGGTTTTTTGCTGCCCTTCTTGACACCAAGCCATCCTTCCAAAAGCCTCTCACTGTGCATTCAGATGTACTCACATCTGCCCTCTATCATCCCTGAGCAGACTCTACACTGGTGGTGACCTGATTACTGACAGTGATGACAGTCCTGACACTTGCTGGACTTTCTTGGTCACCTTGAAGCCTTCTTCACGGCAACTGAACAACTGACCTTGAAGTTTATGACGATAGGATAAATGGTTGATATTACAAGCAGCAATGTCCTGCCTGTGAAACCCTTTTGATGCAATGCAATGTTTCCTTGGACGTAACCTGGTTAACAGAAAAAAATAAAATTGAAAGTAGCACTACCCGTTTAAAGCAGTCTGTTCTTCTTATAGCATGGCATTAGTGGGAAATCAGTTGTCATGTCCTCATTAACCTTTTCTCCTGGGCCAGTGAGATCATAACAGACGTTATGTTTGCAGGCCTTTTTGTAGGGCTGATATGCAGGAATTTTAGTGATAAGGTCATTTTCATGCAGGGAATGACTTTACAATTAATTGCAATCTATCTGATCACGCTTCACAATCTAGAGTTAATACAAATTGCCACCATGAAAACTGAGGCAGCACACTTTGTGAAAAAAAAAAGGTGCCATTCTCAAAACTTTAGGCCACAACTGTAAATACGTCAGAACCTACCAACAGTGGACCAAGGAAGGTCAACTGGTGATTGTGTGGTTTTATTGTTGTAGGTGATCAGTGTATATTGGTGTACATTAACCAGTTTTGTAGGTGAATGGACCTGTAGTGAACACAAGCTCTATATAATGATGATTAACACAAGAGGGGAAATTATTGAAGATCAATATTAATAATTGTATTAATTTTGAAATCAATAAAATTATTAAGCCCAGGAGCTGCTCCTCTTATTATTATCATTGTACCCTTACATAAGATAATCATTTTCTCTAGGGTTGTAGTTCTACCATACATGCAGATAAAAGAAAGATGAAAGAGTAGGAATTAAGATGACCCTTTCACTGAATACTCAATGCTTATTACCTTCAGCCCTTCTGGCAATGAAAATGATCCAGCCTTGAGTACAATTGTAATATGATTTATAGATGTAGTTTATATCAGCAAAGACTCATTTACACATGAAATAGGATAGTATTCTCACATTATTCAAAATAATAGGATAGGACAAATAATCTTTTATCATTTTTAGAATTAAACAGATTTAATTCAACTTTAATAAAGTGATTTTCTAGCAGGAATATGTGTCTTCTCACCTGGCCTGGTGGGTGGTTTAGTTAATGGACTTGTTTTGGCTGACAGATGCCAAATGTATTTGAAGTGAAAGGAATGTTATAAATTTCCACAATCAAAGTTTGTGTAGCTCGAGATGGACATTTGATGCCTCCCAGTTCATGAGACATTTTTTTCTGAGGCCCATGCCTGTGTTAAACAAATTCCAATACAGACAGAAAGGGAACCTGTAGAATGTCTCGATGGAGAAGTTGATTCTGGGCAACTCAATTACACTACACTGCCTAATGTGTTGGTGACTTGCAATTGGCAACATTTTTGTGAGACAGTTCTGCAGTTATTCATATACTATTGTGATGCTTTTACCATTGTGACATTATGCTGTGGTATGTTTTATTAATCTCACCAAATACTGGGTGAACTGACAGAGCAAAATGCACTAAGAGGAGCTATTAACTTTCCCTAAAAGAAGCTGAGAGGAGCTATTAACTCAAACCCACTGTCTTATGTCATTATATCCCAGTTTCAGTAGAAGACCTAATGGTGTTTAGTGAATTTTAGATGTGTGTTTGTGCTCCTGTCTGTTAGCATGGAGGCTGTTAGTGGTTTTAGGTTCTTGATGACCCCATGACTTAGTGACCCCAGAAAAATTAATCTCATCATTCAAATCTGATCCTGGGAGCTGAGAGAATCATTGAGCTTTATTATTAATTATTCTTCTCTAGATTTGAGGCAGTTTTTTTTTTCCTCTCATGGCTTGGTTTTTGCTCTGATCGGTCGCACTGTATGCAGTAAGACCTAATATGCACAGGTGTGTATCTTTCCCAACCAAGTCCACTTAACTGAATTCACTACAGGTGGACTCATCAAAGTGTAGAAACATAAAGATGATAAGGGCTACGTTTCAAGTGTTCAAGTTTGTGAAACATTGAAAAGTGTGTGTGTTTCCTTTTTTAATAAGTTCAATCACAATGAAAAGCAGCATTGTTTCCTTGAAAGGTTGAACATGAAAGGTTGGGTTATATGTTCTTGGCAAAACCACACCATCAGTGGATCAACTTGCTGAATTACAAGGAGGTCATGGAATGTGTAAATATATACATTATGTGGAAAGTGCAGATATGTGTACACATTAATGAAATATGAATAATCTCGGACACTTCCTAGCTTATCTTTACCCAGGGTGTCTGCAATTCTGTGTTTGACTGAAAAAATGAAAGTGACCTAAGATGGCATATGAAATACTCTTTCTTGATAACAGGCAGCAACATAAAATTGTCTCCAACATGTCTCTGAAGTAAAGCTCTGTCAACACGCCAGACACATTTAGACTCACAATAATGACTCACAGTCAACCCTGACAACTCAGAGTCGAGTCTGCCTGTAGCACACATCGTGGTGCCATCCAGACGTCCAGCTTTATAAATGTGTGAGGAGTATGTTGACCGGCAGCTGTCTACGGTATGGATGTTTTGCAATTAACACACACAAGGTCATAAGATTTCAGATTGGATTGGGTATTCTTGGAGCAACCCAGCAAGATAATGATCTCCACAAGGGAAGAGGGACTGCTTTTGCAAAGTATGGCCACGAGCAGACAGCCTTCCATGATTCACATACAAACGCCTCGACTCATATATGTACACAACACACATGCTAGACACGCATGACCTCCTTTCTTAATCAGTGATAATGACAGATAATGTTTTCAAGGCGATGCAGAGAAGGGCAAGAAGCCGAAGTAGGTAGAGCTTTGGAGATGAGGACTGGCTTTTTCATTTCAAATAGTTATGAACACATGAAGACTCCAAATGGGAACTGTTAATGTTCACACCACCTGTGAGGCTGGTTGGGAACATATTTAACCTATAGTGGGAAATATAGAATTCCACCACAGCTTCATTCAGAGTATTCTAGTCAAGACTAAAGATTTTCAAAAGAATTCATTGTCCTTCCAAAAGCCCTCAGTTTGAACTGCTCTTTACACTGACGTTTCTTTCTAGTTTTACCCTTGATTTCATCACAATATGGTTGAAGGCCTGACCAAGTAGCAAAACTTTGACCAAGAAGGAAAAGTTTAGCATCAGTCTATTTAGATCATTCGAATTATTTGCTGAAAAAAATCAGACATTGAAAAAATGCTCTTAGATATAGTGAATGTATCTAATAATACAAAATTAATTGGCTTATTTCTAGACATTTAATCTTTTTAAGCAGCATAATGGGCTGCAGTGGACCTCTTCAGATATGCTTTTAAGAAAAGAAGACCTTTGACCAGGGTTCATAATTTAATTGTCAGATTTTATATTCATTACATATAAAGTGGAATATATATATATATATATATATATATAT
>CM067522.1:8236550-8614971 GCA_034509495.1 Acestrorhynchus altus | reverse complement strand
ACACACACACACACACACACACACACACATATGTATATGTATATATATATATATATATATATATATATATATATATATATATATATATATATATATATATATATATAAATAAACAAAATATTAAAAAGCTTGATGAAACAGGAATAATTACACTTAGCAATGAAGCATTTAATGATATATTTAAATGTAACAGAAGCTTTACTGGAGTACAGCTTGTAACTCAAATTATACACCATCATATTTTTATTTATTTATTTTTTTATTTTTTTATTTTTTTATTTATTTATTTTTTTAATTATTTATATCCTTTACGTAGACAGAAGGGGAATAAAGACAGAGGAGGAGAAAGTAAGTACTTTGAGAAGAAAGATGTTTTTAAATGAATTTTAAACAAGGAAAATGAAGGACAGAAGGCCTTGTAGTTGTGAATTCTATAGCTTGGGAGCCATAACAATGAGCCACTGAAGCTAATTTAAATATAGGCACTCACAATAAATCACTATATAAAGACCTAAATGATCATGTAGTGATTTGTCAGTAGGAAGATTTTAAACTGGATGTACAGTGCGACAGGTAGCCAGTGTAGCTCCTGATGTATTCAAAAATGTATGTAGAATGGGCAGACTTATGGCAGCACTACATATAACCATATGCTAACAATTTAACAGTTCTATATGCCTACTAGTGGTCTTTGGGTCACAGATTTCAAGGGGAGCCATGGGGAGAAGTGGCCCACAGGAACCAGTCTGGTTTTCAGGGAAGCCACTTAGTCTAATCTCAGAGATTGTGCCATTAAAGAGATAGTTAAAAGAGGAGAAGAGCATGAATGTTAAAGAGCCCGAGTACAATCAGAGCTGGACAAAGAACTGGCCAAAGTGAGAATCTCACAAAGTTTGAGGAACCCTTTGGTGAGCAGTGGATTAACAGGTACCTGCAGAGTGTTTGATGGGATAGATAGAGAACAGGTGATAGAGTGCAGTGAATGTGTGGTTTGATGTGTGGAAAATGGGTCATAAAGCAGATGGTTGACAAAAAGGAGTGATTGCATTTGGGTGTACAAAAGGCCACAGGTCTATCAGTAGTGGCAAAAATCCCAGCCCAGAGGAAATGGTTCTCAGATTTATGGATGAAAGATTAAACTGATTGACAGGGACTGCTTCAATTTTCAAGGCTTGTGAATGTAAATCTCTTTTCTATCAGGCAGGAATAGAAGTTATCACAAGTCCTTTAATTTCTTAAAGGGAGGTGCAGACCAACAAAATATGGAATTACTTCTGCTCAATTTGCACAGTTACAGTGAGCAAAGAGACACAAAACTGGACCGTTTATGCCTATTCATCTGGTCAGATGACTCTCATTTCTGCCTGTATGTGAATGATGCCAAGGATTGTATTCATCGTAGACCTGAGGAAGTCTTCACTGAGGACTGGTTGCAAGGTGTGGTTCAAGCCGGAGTAGGCTCTGTGATGTTCTGTGGGCGTTTTAATTATGTGGAAATTGGTCCTTTGGTTGAAGTGACAGTAAAATTGAACCACAATGCCTACATTCAGCCTCTGGACAACCAGATTTTGCTTGTTGCTCATGATCTTACCTAGGAATGTAACATTCCTATACTGTATTCCAATGAGATAGTTCTCACAGTAACAAATGTGACTCACTGGCATGATGAATATCCAGGAGCATTCAAAAATCTGGACTGGCCTGCAAAATCCCCAGATTTGAATCCTCTGGAAAATCTGTGGAACTACCTGGAACAACAAGTAACTGACAGGGAAGGCATCCAACAAATCTGGTTAAACTGTGCCAAATTCAACAAAAACAAATGTCTTCTGTTATTTATGACTGTAGCAGTATTACACACAGTTAGGTATATTTCAGTCACATGATTATTTTTTGGTGTATAAGATTATGCACAATTTCAGAAATTTGATCTTGTTCTCACTTGACAAGATGTCATTTCTTACAGTGAACTCCTTCATTCTGTGTATTCTGGCTGACATTTGGGGGTGAAGGAGACCTCCAAACATTTGAACCCAGAAACTTCTTTTCTTCAGTGTTTAATTATAAGTCTCTACCGTTTCCATAATCTTAATCTTAATGAACTTTTACTTTGCTCACCCTGTCCAATCCCACCAGTTGACTTCTGAGTCCAATTACTAGGAACCTGTATGCCTATACTTAGGAAGAGAAGACATAATGATGCTGCTTCTTGAGGAGAGAGAGAGAGAGAGAGAGAGAGAGAGAGAGAGAGAGAGAGAGATCCATCAGTGGCCTCCCATGCAGGCTTCATATTTTATGTCAAGTACATACACAGCAAGAGAGGTGTCTGGCAGAGGTGTCACATCTCATTCATCCTTTCTTGCCATTCACTGCCATCACTGTCTTGACCCACTTCCACAGCCTTTATTCTCATTGCCCTGTCATTGAGCACCAAAGCCGATGTGACAGCTTTGAGTTGATTAAATGGAAATGGCAGTGCAGGCATTCTTAGTTTAAACAGATTAAAGGCAATTCTGAAAGAATTCCCACCACAGTGTTTTAAATTATGTTAGTGTGCTTATGTGAGATACGTGTTCCAGAAGTAAGATAAGGTGCATAAACTGCATCCTATATTTTTGAAGTGGATTATGGCATCGCATTTCTTATGGCAGACGCAGAACTGATTTTCCGGTTGGGTAAGCACACCACGCAACACTATGGGTCTTTAGGCAAGACTTCTAAAGCTACTTGTCTTACATTAAACTATTTCAGTAACAGTTTATATAATGAGACATTCCGGACTCGTTTATTTAGTTATAAGCAACTTTTCTTAAAAATGATTGTTCTATAGCATCTTCAATATTAGAATCCAGTCCAGTCTGACTGACTCCCAAGGCCTTTAAAACACTGCGATCAAATCTGTGTGTGTGTGTGTGTGTGTGTGTGTGTGTGTGTGTGTGTGTGTGTGTGTGTGTGTGTGTGTGTGTTGTTATGGTGGTAAATTTAGTTTTTTAATACCGTGGGGTTAAAAAAAAGAATGGTGTACCATGTTAACACAAACAGACATAGCCACACAATAAGGGAGAGAGAGAGAGAGAGAGAGAGAGAGAGAGAGAGAGAGAGAGAAAGCAAGATCTGTCATAATGATGAAGGTATCTGATCACAAGAAACATTTACACTTAAATATGTAGTTCAAAATGCTGCAGCCAGGGTCTTAACTAAAACTAGAAAATTTGACCACATTAGTCCAATACTATCAGCACTGCATTGGCTTCCGGTTAAATTCCGAATTGAATACAAAATTCTTTTACTTACATATAAAGCCCTACATGGGCTCGCTCCTGAATACTTACAGGATCTAATTCACCTTTATGAGCCACCACGATCACTCAGATCACAGGGTGCTGGCTTCCTATTAGTTCCCAGAATTCAGAAGGCTTCAGCAGGGGGAAGAGCCTTTTCTCACAAAGCCCCCCAGCTCTGGAATAACCTTCCAGATAATGTTCGGGACTCAGACACAGTCTCAGTCTTCAAGTGTAGGCTGAAAACTTACTTGTTCAGTGTAGCATTTGGTCATTAATGTCTTAGCTTAGTTACAGGCTGCAGATCCAGGGGTTCATGGACATAGGGTTTTATGGTAAACTGGGATGTTGGTGCTGCCGTCTGACTCCTTCTCGCGATCACTCTGGTTTGTGACGGTGGAGCAGTTAGATGCCAATGTTTCAGGATGCTCCCATGTTTATGTTACCTTCTGGTTCTCTCCTTAGTTATGCTGTTATAGTTAGATTTGCCGGAGTCACTCGCCACACTCTGGTAATGTTTACATTCTCTGTTCTCTTTTTAAATTCCAAACTAATTCATCTCTGTATCTTTTCCGAGTTAACGATGACCCACCAGCCAGAACTGATTAGGTCCTAACCCCAAGTTCTTCTGCCCACCTGAGAAGGACTCCAAGCTCCCCTGATACATGTATACATTGGCTCTCCACCTTCCACCAACTGGACCTGGACTAGTTTCCCACACTGCCATGGACTAGCTGCTCACCCACCATCACCAACTGTAGAAATCTACTGTTAATATTATGTCCACCAGATAATTAACATTACTTCAATACCCGAGTAATAGAACAGAGATGTAGGGGTCCAGTATCCCCTAACCATGTATAAGTAGTTTGACCAGAGGAGGATGGGTCCTCCCCTTGTGAGCCTGGTTCCTCCCAAGGTTTCTTCCTCCAGCTGAGGGAGTTTTTCCTTGCCACTGTCGCCATGTGGCTTGCACACTAGGGGATCTGTCATTTATACTTTGTTTCTGTTTTAACCTTTCTTATTTATTTATTTATTTATTTATTTATTTAATTTCTGTGAAGCTGCTCTGTGACAACTTCAGTTGTGAAGAGCGCTATAAAAAATAAATTTTGATTGATTGATTGATTGATAGATCTGTCTTTAGCCACCTCTTAATGTGGTTTGAGTGATCCAGTTGTAGTCTGATCATAATGGCCACATTCACACATGGCATTAACATGCATCCCGGGTAATCCAATCATAAGTGTTCAGCACAAAGTACAGGTTTGAATAAGAACACATCTGATTATTTAAATGACATTCAGACACACATTCCACCACGTTATTCTTGTAGTGTGAATGCCAAAGCATCTCAATGCTCAAGTACCAAACTTCAAGTTAGCTGAGCAGGGATCATGATAATAATAATAATAATAATAATAATAATAATAATAATAATAATAATAATAATAATAATAATAATAAAAACTCCCGCATTGGCTTTATATGAACTTAAGTGTTCAGCACAGATGCATGTTAATGCCTGCAGTTCTCATTTGAATGGTGTGGGCAGTTGAATTCATTTTTCTATACATCCCTCTGAACTGAAGGAAGGTGGAAAAATACTGAGGCATTTTGCTGACAGAGAAACTCTTTTGAGAGATTCTTTTGCACTCCATGCAACAAAATGTTAGTACAGTCTGACAGTTGCATAAAAATAAAAATGAAATATTTAGTGATGCAACATATGTTCATGATATAGGCATGATAACAAAGCAGTATAAACACTTGGCACAAGTAGCCATTTAAACCTTCAGTACCTTTATCTGGTGAGATAAGCCAGCAGGTTAGACATTTTTTTCTTATGATTAGGAGTGGCTGAAAAAACAATCTATCCCAGTCCACAGTTTGTGCAGACAGTTATTCATTACTGCTGACAAAATGTATGAAAATATATAATTTTGACAGCGAATATGTTGTGATCATTAAAAGTAATCAAAAACTAAGATCTAATATCAATAACAAACTCTTTCACTGATGATTTCTCTTCATTTTTAGAGATGTGGCAGCTGCACTTCAACCTTGCAAGCTCTCTCTGGTGCCACAGTAGATCATTACATCACATGTGAATTATTGTTCCATTTACATTTCCATTTGCGGCATTCAGCAGACGCCCTTATCCAGAGCGACTTACAAAAGTGCTTTGCTGTTCACATAGAATATCCTTCGCTATTAGACAAGGCTGGAATCTAGAGATTCCTCACGCTTAGATCCTGTTGCGTTTGAAGCTTTGGGAAGAGGGCTGAGCCATATGCATGACCAACCTCATGAGTCTCAGAGACACACAGAGAATGGCTTCTTGCCACTAAATGTGTATTTATTCACACAGTAATACACAGACTATCCTCAAACCACAAACACAAAGGGATCACTTCCCTGACCAGACCCCCTGTTTCTGGATCCCCCACTGACCCGGAAAGGTTATGTTACTAAATGAGGTTCTGCCATTATTTACTTTGTGGCACCAGCAAAGTGATACAATATAGAGAAAAGTGCTGTTGTTGTGTGATAACAGCACGGTTTGACAGCTTCTCAACCAATTAGCTTGCATGATTGGAACTGTTGTGTGTGTGTGTGTGTGTGTGTGTGTGTGTGTGTGTGTGTGTGTGTGTGTGTGTGTACGCTCACTGCAATGAAGTCAATTTCCATCCATTTCCTAACACAAAGGGCGATTCTGATAAAAAAAGAATCCTTATTTCCAAGTTGTTTGCAGCAGTCACACATGATTAATATTTATTAGTTTTATTCTATACAGTTGGGGGGTGGGGTGAGGGGCAGTTAACTGTGCCCCTATTGATGTTGAGACCAAACCTACACCCTTGAACTGATGAAAGGAAAGATCTTGGATTGGATGAGAGAGGCTATAGGACATAATTGCTGGAAAGAGGGAAACAAGACCCTAAGAGGATGAGAATGGTGTCTGATGGGAGGAGTGGAGACAGACTGGAGAGGGAAAAAAGTGGCATATCTTGTTGACCTTCTCCTAAACATGATGACCTTGGCAACACAATATGCAACATATTTCTGTGACGCATATATTCACGGTTCATCCAGTCGTGAAATTGAAGATGTGTGTAAACACTGATATGGTTTCAACACATAGCATTCACTCCCCAGACCATACGGTTCGTATAGGGGGACTGAGCTCAAACCAACTCACTACCACAGCCATAACTATTCCAACTGCAGCTCAAATGAGTGATATAGAGCACAATATAGAGCAGTCAATCAGAACAGAACTCATTTATCTATTATCTGTCTTAAAGGCATCTTCAATTCCCATAACTTGATTTTGCCTAGGTAGGCCTGATTTTATTCCTTTTGGAATCTCCTCAGGCAGCAGACATCGATCTCTACAGCTCCTGCTAAGAATGAAGTTCTGAGAGCGGAGATACGATAGGCCCCGAAAGTCAGGGATGACCTTTCTTAGGCTGTGACTGAAATGGATTCCTATTTCTGTTTTAGGTCACTAATGAGTATGAGAGTCCAAATCCTTAAACAGAATATGAACATGATTTTGAGGGCACTATAACCTCCTGCAGTGCACTCGGGATTTATAGTAAACATCGTAGCTTACTACACAACCTGAATATAGACCATCGGCCTTGTTACTAAGCAACATGATGGAACAAACCAAGCCGATGACATTTGCTCATATAAGCCAGTGATAATTAACCACTGGACGCTGTGAAGTTCATGTTCAACTACATGTCCCATGTAGTTCATTAATGGGAGGCTTATGCTTGTGAACAACACAACAGTCAATGATTCCATTAACGGCACGGAGCTTTACTAACTTTAATTCCGAATTCAGTTCATGTGTGTGGTACGGAGCTTAAAACACGGCTCAGAGACTTGTTTGTTTATGCCACCGGTGCTGACACATGATAATGATTACAGAAGTGTGTGAACTCAACTGTGTTTCTACCACTACTTAGTCTCTGCCTACAAAGTGCAAAACTAATGAGGGAATATGGATCTATTTCAGTCACAGCCTTAGTTTTCAGCTATTGTAATGTGATGTGACTGATTCCAATGCTTGGGGATGTGAAACAAACCACAATTTAAAAAGAGATGAAACATGTATCTCCAAAGGATTTTACCTTTGAACAGAAGTGAAGCTTCTTTTACTAATTTTAGAGGATTTCTATTGGTTTATATAGAATTATTGAGACAGAGTCCACATGGTTCAAACTTTGACAAAAGTTGACAAAAATGGAGATACAAGGTTTTCATTGGACATCAGCAATATAAAAGCTTGGTATGCTCAGTAAGGCAGCAAAGAAGTACTGTTTTGATAGCCGAATAACCTATCACTTGTTAAAATTGATCTATTATTCAGATTATAAAATGCACAATTACAAAATTTTTAATGCCATTTTATTCATTTGCCAAGTGGTTTTGTATTTTTTTATGAATTGCGGCTCCTTTCTCATGGTTTTGAATGCGTTGTGAGTAACAACAGCAAGAAAAGGGATGCATTTTACTGGGATTTAAGCTTGGTCAAATCAAATGTATTTGTATTGTGCTTTTCACATCTGATGTCAAAGAGCAGCTTTACAGAAATCAAAAAATAAAAAGGTGAACAACACATGAACAAAGGTTAGGACATAAACCCCCTAGTGAGCAAGCCAAAGGGCAATAGTACCAAGGAAAAACTCCCTCAGAGCTGGAGGAAGAAACTATAAAAAAGCTGTAATGGTTGTGTTTACACTGAGCTGATGAAGAAATAAAAGAAAACAAACAAAAGAAATAATAATCTCACAGAAGGTGAATGTGGTGGGAAGAAGGCAGAGTCCCTGTTTATCTGATTATTTCTATATTTAATTTACATGACAACTTGAATAATCTGATTATTGCTGACATTTGATTGTTATTATGAGTGCATGTAAACACATTCAATACTTTGCAATGAATGAATGCAATAAACAGGCTGATGTCCAGAGGTGAAACAAATCTGCATACAGGTGATGATGATCTGGATAAACTGTGACAGCTATGTTCCCAAATAGTCAAGCTGTGCTACTTACATTTAGAAGCTAACACATTTGGACTTCCAGGCAAAAAGGACATCAGTTTATTTGATGAAAGCCTGAACCATTTTCTCTTCTCACTCTTAAGTAAAGTTGTATTTACTTTGAGCTAAACCAGTTTGTGTGGTTTACATTTACATTTTTAGACCACTTGAAACAAGGCATACTTAACTGATCTTCATTGCTGTCACGTCACGTCCCATGTATTGAATATAATATATATGACCATTCTTTTTGAATTAAATATGAACAAATATTAACTTTTGTGGAATATTCTTGTTTTTTGAGATTGACTAGTACATTATGTGTGTAAATATGATATATGCAGTTCTTTTTTTATTTAATTAAAAAAGTTTCTCTGGTTTTACATTAGAAGCTGTCTGATTTTCATGAGATAATAAAAAAGGTATGAAATATGTTACTTTAGATGTAATGAATATGAAATCTGACACTTTAAATTTTTGTATGAAATTATGAGCACAAACTGTTCCACAATATTATTTTTTTTTGAGGGGCACTATTACATGGCCACATATAGATATGTCCTCTATTATCCACAGTATATTTTGGTTTGTTACTGAGGATTATGTTTTAACACACATTTCTTCTTATTAATTCATTTATTTGTTTAGCTATTCAGTTGCAGAACAGTTCATTTACACTGTATCATCATTTCAGTATAATATCATTGGTCTAATTGCTGAATTATGCTGATTTGGGCTTTTATTCTTTTCTACCAAAGAGTAAACTCCACTCTGATATCCCTTTCTTATAGTGATTTAACAATAGCACTTCTCACCATACAATGGAATAGCAAATTATCCTTTCTTCAGTATTTAACTTCATGCTGTCTGCGATGTGGGAAGACAATCAAAGACAGGGTGGTGAAATTTTAAGCAGCTTATACAAGATGTGCACAATTACACTACACTCTTCTGCACTATGGAGAATAGTATAGAGACATCTGCTCATTCACTGTTTCTTCTGAAATCAAGGGTATTTTAAAAGAGATTGATCACCACTCAAACTCATACCCAACTCCTACCAAAAGTAGACCTACTGGATTGAGCACCATCATTCCAGAGAACACAGTTCCACAGTTCCACTGCTCCACAGCTTAATGCAGGGTGTTAGGCATAGTACCAATAGGTTCATGTTTATCTGCTTTAGAGAGTCCTATTCTATTGGCAATAGCTTCTACGGGGGCTAAACAAGTGTTTGATTGTTTTCTTTTGTCAGGAAACTAATGTTGGCTAGTCGAGTTAGATCACTCTGCTGTCAATCAGTAGATATAAAGGCTGTAGTAACAATGTTTTCTAGCTAGGTTAGAGGATTATTATAGGAGAGTTAGAGGATTATTTTTTCTCTAGAGGATCAGAGATCAGTTTTCAGGCATTAGGAACCGTTTTGTTTTGCCCTCCCCAAGAGACAAGACAGTGACTGCTGAGATGCAAGCAGTCACAGCAGCTGGACTCAACGTATTTGGACAGCCATGGCGGCACAGCGGTCAAAGACAGGAACCACATGATACAGAGTACACTGGCAGGACATGGGGAGAAGCTGAAGATGCCAGCATTCTCCCACCCACAAATGACAGCACAGCATACACTAAAGAAATATGGGCTGAAAATGCTGGCAAAACCAGTGCCTTCTTATTTTACTTCTCCGCTGTGAATATTAGAAGTAGGTTTTCAGTTAAGAATAGGTTCCTGCTCCTTGCATACTTGATCTAGCTAATCAATTCATTAACAAGCACATACTGAGTTGAACTGAACACTCTCTTGGAAAGATCACTCGAAGTTGAGTTCCAAAGTACATGAGGTACTAGTTTTCTAGAAATTGGAGCTTGTGTGCACATCACACTGTATTATTTTTAGGGATTTGTGTAATACACGCAGACAGATCAGCATGTGTATACCACTTGGTAATCCTGGTCCTGGAGAACAACTGCCCAGCAGGTTTTAGGGTTTCCCCTAATTCCAACACACCTGAAATAACTTCATAAGGACTTCATAAGCCCTTCCTGGGACAAATTAGGAAAACACCATAAAAGGCAGGGCTCCTCTTACCATATAGGAGCACTTTGTAGTTCTATAATTACAAACTGTAGACCATCTGTTTCTCTGCATACATTGTTAGCCTCTTTTCACCCTGTTCATCAATGGTCAGGACTCAGCAGGACCACCATAGAACAGGTATTATGAGATGTGATGGGTCATTCTCAACACAGTAGTGACACTGACATGGTGGTTGTGTGTTAGTATGTGTTGTGCCGGTAAAGGTGGATCTCACACAGCAGTGCTGCTGGAGTGTTTAAACACTGTTCTTGCACTGAAGGGCAATGGTACTCCTCCACAACCAGGCCAAATGAGGGCAAATATTATTTTTTATCCAGGTCAAGATATGGATAAATAATTAAATAATCAATTAAATTGATAACAGCTATGTAAACACGTGCATGCGGTTATATTCCAAACTTGAAAGTTTACGTTGTGGCTGGAGATGACTTGGTGCAACAGCATGTACACATAAAGGTGCTGTTGTTGCAGTTTAGTCTGGTAAACCCATGCAAGGGAACAATCATGTTAGCTCTGCTGTCTGTGAAAAAATACATCACAAAGCAGGCGTTATGTGGGTGGTGTGTCATTCTCAATACAGCAGTGACACTGTTAGTGTGTGTTGCTTTAGTACTAGTGGATCACTCTATTAGACACTCCTACCTAGTTGGTCCACCTTGTATATGTGAAGTCAGAGTGTAGAGTGTAGCTCTGCTGATAAAAATGATCTCTTTGACAGAAACAAAACCTGAAAACCTACTTCAAATTGCTCATTAGTGCAGTGTATAGTTGTTTGTTTTAGTTCCTCCCCAGATGTGTTTTGTGGCATTAAATCCATCAGTCAATCATCCATATGTGCAGTATTGTGTTTTTTGTCCACTATGGTCAGTCACACATGTTGCACTCTCTCTGTAACAAGGTTGTGTATGTGAGAGAAGATCCCAAACCATTCCTTTTACTGCAGTGTTTATCAGATGTTGTGCCATCTTTTGAGATCCTTGGCCAGCTACCACATCACTTTGTTCACTTTGTGTAGTTTGTCTCATCTGACCATACTGGTGACATTTCAAATTTGAAGTATCAGAGACTACAACAAAACAACTCCCAGATATCTGATTTGCCCTTTGAATTTTGTGTCATGATCTAAGGTCTTGAGTTCGCTGTCGGCATTAGCTATGCTGCCTGCTGGCTTGATAATATAACCTCATGAGACTTAGGAGCTCCTGTAAGGTGAAGGTAAACAAAATTGTCACATGTGATGTTGTGTCCAGGACAACTTTCATACCTTGATTTTGTTCAGGGTTCATTGGTGACTGATGAGCAGCTGATACCATTTAGGGGCCTCTGCCCATTTAGGCAATATATACAAAATACAGAATAAAAATTAGGTATCCCTGTGATGCCACTTCATCATCTGCTTGGAACCTACAAGTCTACACAGGAAAGCCAGAAGGAGGAGTCCCTGAACAAAATCAAGGTATGCAAGTTGTCCTGGACATGACCCATCACATATGACAATGTTGTTTACCTTTACCTTACAGGAGCTCCTAAGTCTCATGAGGTTATATTATCAAGCCATAATATATAAAAGGCTATAAGTACCTCGGGCTGTGGCTAGGCAGCAAGCTGGACTGGACATGCAACACTGACCACCTGAACAGAAAGGGACAGAGCAGGCAGTACTTTCTGAGGAGGCTACTATCCTTTAACATCTGCAGGAAGCTCCTGTGGTTGTTTTATCAGTCTGTGTTTGCCAGTGTCCTATTCTACACCGTGCTGTGCTGGGGGGCAAGCATATCCAAGATGGACACGTTCAGGCTGGACAAAGTGATCAGGCGGCCTGGCTCTGTAGTTGGCACGAAGCTGAACTCTCTGGTTACAGTGGCAAAGAAGATGACAATGAGAAAACTACTGGACATTATGGGCAATGCCAGTCACTCTCTACACACCATCATCAGCAACCAGAGGAGCTTGTTCAGTGACACATTGCTCCTTCCCAAGTGCAGGACTTAAAAACTGTACATCTCCTCTCTGGGGAGAAGGAGGGGTAATAGGAGGACAGAGGGTGGGAAGTAGCAGTAACCAGTGACCTGCAACCTGCAAAAGCAATAATAATGTGCAATACCCCCTACTGCAGGACGTTTTTTTTCATAAACTATCTAATTATATTGTATATTGTAATATAGTTTCTATATTATATATTCTTTATATTTATATAGTGTTTTTGTTTTTACTAAATTATTATCTTCTCTATCTACTTAATGCTGTACTGTATTGATGCTGCTGCTGGAACCTTAATTTCCCTGAGGGAACCCGCCCAGGAAATCAATAAACTTCTATCTAATCTACTCTAATCTACTCTAATCTAATCTAATCTAATCAGTTCTGACCCCATTTCTATGACTAAATTATGAAATACAAGTTATGAAATTGTTGCAGTGACTTACACTTCATATCACATTTTTAGCCTTAAAATAGGGTGAAAGAAGTATGCAGATGAGGCTACAGATGATGATGATGAAAAACATGCTGCTGTCTCCAAAGTAGTCAAAAAGTCAGAACAATGGGAATATTCAACTCAACCTAGAATGAAACTGAACGTCTGACAGTTGTTGATTATGGAGTAAGTTCCTGCTGTGTAGGCCTTACAGGGTGGGGAGCTCAAACAATTCAGATGAGAGAACAGTGAAAATGTGTGCAGTACAGTAGATACAGAAATTGTTCAGGGCCCTCAACTCATTGCACATTTAATTTTACTGTATTTTAAATGGAAATCATTGTCATGTGTACCCTTCAGTCTACACTTAATCACCTATAATACATTGAAAATATTTTATTTTCAAAAAAAAAAATCAGAAATCAACAACTGAAATATCTTATTCAGAATTTTTTTCTCTTGGGATCAGATTGGATGGTAAGCATCCAATTGCCATTTTCAATTCTCTTCACAGATGTTCGATTGTGTTTAAATCTTGGCTTTGGCTAAGGCACTCTAGGGCACTTGTCCCACAGTTTTTTCCCATTTTCTTGTCTCTGCAGATAAAAGCATTATGGAAGCATAATGCTGCCGCAACCACATTCCACTGTAATTTACATCTCAAATGATGACAATTACATATGTAAATAAGAATTTATACATAATTAGAATTTAAATGTATTTATAAAGCGTTTGACTGAAACTGCTCTCCTGAGTGGCTTACATTTATGTGAGGTTAAATAAATATGTGAGCCATGCCCATTGGTGTAGTGTGCTCGCCAAGCCAGCGAATCAAACCCTATGCTATAAACTAACCAATAATTAAGCAACATATTAACAAAAATATCTATCATCTTGAAGTTCTGGATGCAAAATCACAAATAGTAACAGTGTTATAGGCTAATATAGATTTTGTAAAAATATAACATGAAAATAAAAACTCCAACCTACATTAAGTGCATCAGTGTAATCAAAAGACAGTGTTGTAGCCCTGGATGGGATTATACTACTTCCGTTCCATTTAGGAATATAGTATGTGCACAATTAGAACCATGCTAACCAAACAATCCACTGAGAAATGTCTTCATACTAGAACATTTCAGAGCATTTGGAATAGAATAGAATAGAATAGAATAGAATAGAATAGAATAGAATAGAATAGAATAGAATAATGTGGGATGAGTGAGCCAAAATAATGATCCCAATGAGGACAGCATCCGAGGGCAGCAGGGTAGTGGGGAGCTGGGTCAGGTGACATCATGAATGGATATGAACCAATTTCCAGGCAGCAGGGGCAGCTTGGGACATGGAGGAGAGAAAGAGAGATAGATAAGCATAGATGATCTAATGCAGTGCACAAAGACAAAAGAAGAAAGCCAAAAGCCTGTGTGAAAAGAAATGTTTTCAATCAAGATTTAAAGTCTAAGTCCCGAACATTAACTGGAAGGTTATTCCAGAGTTGGGGACAAGAATGCTCATCCCCTGGAGTGTATTTTCTAATTCAAGGAATTGTTAGTAAGCCAGTATCTTGTGAGTGAAGTTCATAATACGGCAGCCTGTGGGCTTAACAGAAAAAGAAAACCTGAGTATATTACCTCTATTCATATTCAGTTCACACTGCCTTTCTCAAAGGCTCCACAGTGAATACAGAGTCTGGCTGATGACACTGAAAGCCTTTAATGGCCTAGCCCCAGCATTTCTCACCCACATATCAACAGTGAGTAGCCATTTGAAACATTTATATGGCTACACAACACCAACCTGTGACCTGAAATGAAAAAAGTTTGACATAATATGTGAAGAAATAAAGGGCCTTTATAAAGTCATCAAAGTCTTATGTAAACCATGCATAGCCCTACAGTTGCTGCCATATAATGAATAAATTTCCTATAAAGCTATACTCTTGTGATCCAGAAAATATTAAAGGTGGCATAGACGGCGAAATGGGAGTTTGGTACATGCATGTGACAAACCATGAATATCTGAAAAATGAAATATCTGGAAAATGGACCAAATCCAGAACAACACACGTGACTGAAAGAAACACTATCCATCCAAGTAAAGGAATAATTACACTGTTTATTTACAATGTTATAACTAAGCTATATTGTAGGTTTGGTGAACTAGAAAATAGTGTAATCCATGATATCAGTGTGCTGGTCCAACCATCCCTGCAGTGTTTATATAGCAGCACCTTCAGCTGAGCAACACTGCTATCAGTGCAGATATAAACACACTGAAAATACAGGAGTGAGTACAAAGGGTGCCACGATGGTGCCGCAGGTGGTGTGTGTGTTGCACAACTCGAGGGACCTGGGCTTGTCGGTCCAATCCATGCTCAGGCCACTGTTTGTGAGGACTTTGGTTTGTTCTCCCCATGTCCACCCCGGTTTCCTCCTGCCTCCCAAAAATACATACGGTTGATGCCCTGTCCGGGGGTATTCCTGCACCTGTATTCTTGGTAGGCTGTGGATCTACCACGACCCTATGCAGGACAAAGTGAATAGGATAATGACTGAGTTACTACAAACATGGAGATATCAGAACTGCAAACTCAGCATTGAAGAGAGGTGGCCTGCAAAAGAACAAAGCAACCTAAAACCAGAATAGACATTGAGATTGATATCATAATCCATGCTATTTTTATGTTCATGTAAATAATGCTGATGAGAAATGGGCCATGTGAAGCATGATCTTTAAAAGCATGATCTGTTCATATCAATGTTAAATAAAAGTTACATTAACAGCTTTTGCATTTGTGAAAGATTTGAATTTGGGTGACTTAAGGCTACTGTGTGAAGCTACTGTATGTAGCCCAGTTATGAATAAAAATGTAATATTGTTTAATAAAAAACGAATGTTGACCTGAAAATCTAAATAATTAACCAAGTGTCCACAAGGATACCATATAGACATCAGAGGTAGGCATTGCAGGTGAGAATGAGTTATGAGAGAATGTGAGTGAGTGTGGGATAAAAGCTCAGGGTTAATATGAAAGTCCATGCAGGTAAAACATTCATAAGCTGGCAGTGCAGTCTCTAATGTGGGATGAGTGAGCCAAAACAATGATCCCAATGAGGACAGCATCAGAGGGCAGCAGGGTAGTGGGGAGCTGGGTCAGGTGACATCATGAATGGATATGAACCAATTTCCAGGCAGCAGGGGCAGCTTGGGACATGGAGGAGAGAAAGAGAGATAGATAAGCATAGATGATCTAATGCAGTGCAGAAAGACAGTCTGTAAAGGAGAAGAAAGCCAAAAGCCTGTGTGAAAATAAATGCTTTCATTCGAGATTTAAAAACTGAGAGTGTGTCAAAGTCCCGAACATTAACAGGAAGGTTATTCCAGAGTTGGGGACAAGAATGCTCGTCCCCTGGAGTGTATTTTCTAATTCAAGGAATTGTTCGTAAGCCAGTATCTTGTGAGTGAAGTGTACACAATAGGTTGTTTGTTTTCAGAAATTCTTTAAGATATTTTGGGGTTAAGATATTAAACGACTTGTGTTAGAGGCAGTATTTTATAGTCGATGTGGAATTTAATAGATAGTCAATGAAGGGATGAGAGAACAGAACTGATGTGATCAAATTTCTTGGCTCTGTTGAGAACTCCTTCAGCTGCATTTTGGACTAATTGGAGCTTGTGCAATGATTTTCTGAACTATCAGCCAGAAGGGCATTACAATAATCCAGCCTTGAGGTTATGAATGCATGTACCAGTTTGTCAGCATCTTTATAGGAAAGTGCTTTACACAATTTGGCAATATTATGTAAATGAAAGAAGCCAGTTTTTAATACATTACTGACGTGGGTGTAAAATGAAAGAACTGTGTCAAACATAGGTTGTTTTTTTGTTTGTTTGTTTGTTTGTTTTTTTACAGTGGAGCTGAGTATAATTGAAAAACCATCTAGATTTATAACAATGTTGTTTATATCAGACTCTGATATTTATCTAACTCTGTATTATCAGAATTTATCAAGAGAAAATTTTCTGTCCAAATTTTAATATCTTTAAGACACTTTTTTATTCTACTGAGACAATGATCCTCACTCGGATTAGTTCATAGGTAAATCTGGGTGTCATTGGCATAACAATGAATGTCACTACCATGGTTTTTGATTACTTTACCCAGTAAGTAAAGGGAGAATGGTAAATGGACCCAGGACGGATCCCTGAGGAACACCATTTTCACTATGGTGTGATGAGAGTATTCATTATTATAATTCATACACGGGAGGCAGTCAGTCAGATAAGATCTAAATCAGGTGAGGGCTGGTCTTTTAATGCCTACATGATGGTATCAAGCAGGACAGGATGATCAATAGTGTCAAACATGGCACTAAAATCCTACAGCACTATACTAACATTGCACGTCATGTGAGAGAAGCAGGTCATTTGTGACTCTTAATTAAGCTGTTTTAGTGCTGTGATAGAATCTAAATCCAGACTGGAAATCCTCATTAATGTTATTATAGTGGAGACCACAGTGCACAGCTGTTGTGACTCTTTATTTATCTATTTATAAGATCTTTGCTAAGAAGGAAGGTTTACTATTGGCCTATAATTAGCAGCTCATGTGGGTCAAGGATTGACTTTTTCAAAAATGGATTAATGATTCCAGATTTAAGTGATTTGGGCATGTATCCTAAACTAAGGGAAGCGTTCACTATGGTGAGTAATGGCTCAATGAACTTTGGTACAACCTGTTTAAATAACCGTGTTGGTAATGGATCCAGTGCACTTTGAATTACAGTGAATTAAATTCCTGCTCATTCCAGAGATACAGCACAATATAATCCCACTATATTTCCTGCATATGTTGTGATGGCAGTCAATGCAATATTGTTCTTCCTTTTCTA
This sequence comes from Acestrorhynchus altus, assembly GCA_034509495.1. Lineage (NCBI taxonomy): Eukaryota > Metazoa > Chordata > Actinopteri > Characiformes > Acestrorhynchidae > Acestrorhynchus > Acestrorhynchus altus. The sequence goes on along the minus strand of CM067522.1, from coordinate 8,597,226 downwards.
ATATATTATTTTTTTAACTAAAAACAGTTTTTATAATGGTATAATGGGGTTGTACACAGCCTTGTACCAATGCAATTGCAGTAATCTGCATAAAAAGATGCACATATTGATGTCACTCCCAAATCCTTAAAAAACGTCCGTGGTAGGTAATGTATCCTCCACTGGAAGTCACTTTGAGGGGGATTTTAAGTGTGTTATTTTGTTTCCTTCAGTATTTGAACAGGTGACAAGATGGTGTCACAAAATCAGTTTCCTGGTCATAGAGGAGAGGAGGAGGAGGATCAACAGGAAAAAGCAGTACTTTAGGGGTTTCTGAATGCAGCTCCTGTCTTGACCTAATGAGGACACTCATACAACCCCCTGTATTTCTGGTGTGTCCTGTGTCCTCAGGGCTAGGCTGTGGTTAATGATTGTTACAGCATAGAAAGGTGGTCTGTTTTGTAGGATTTATTGACTGCCCAAACCATTTCAAATGTGCACGTATAAGTCCTGGGAAGAGCTTCATTATACCAGTGCTAGCAAGTTCTGTCCCGCCTCAGCTGCAGCCTGGACTTTGGGGATGCACCTGGTGTGTTTCCTGTTTGATCTCTGATCTGTGGTCTGCGGTTTTAATTCTGTGTTTGCTGACCCCTGCTCTGTTTGGATTATTTCTGTAGGTGTGACTGGGATGAATGTGTCTGTCAATGTGTTGATCCCTTGCGGTCTTGACAATGAGTTTTGAATTTGCTCTAATCAATCTAAGTTGCACATGCAGCCTTACTACAGTTGCCTTGCATTTCAAGCCAAATTGGGCTTAATAGAAATTGCTAAAACTTTACTTGCACACAAATACAATGATTACAAACATGGTTCAGTCTTGCATACTAACAATTGGAGAAACTATAGAAATCCTGATTTTCTCTTCAGTCTCTCTTCCTGTGGTAGACCTCACAGTGTATTGCCTTGGGGATACATTTGTGTATCTCTTCCTGCAGGCAACCTCCTTGTGTACCTAGTTGGCTAATAGTTGCCAAAAAGAAATGAAATGTGAATTGTATCACCAGTCACAGATTGTTTGTGCTCTGGACAGAGGCTGCAGGAGCATTTCAAAGGGGTAAAATTTGGGATAAATACCTTTTCATTAGTCAAGTGCCTTTAGCCAACCAGTGGGGAGTATATGATTTAGGTCGTTTATGTTGGTGTGCATGAATGTGTAAATAAAGCCACCCTTTGAATCTCTCCACTCCACACATGTTTTGTGTGCATCCTTGTGTCTACTTGCTGGGTTTTTATAGCCATGCCCCCATTCCCTGTGCATGGGTCCCCAACTCTTTGCCCACTCCTGCATGTTAGTAATAAGGTCTTAAATCCTGGTCTACTTTTAAGGTTCTCCCAGTTTACTGCTGTAGGAGGGTATCCTTCTGTTTATGCTCCTGCACGCAACCTCCTTGTGTACCTAGTTGTCTAGCAGCTTTCAAACAGAAAGGAAAATTAGATACACTTGATTAGTTGTATATCTTATCCTCAGAGTGACTGACTAGCAAAATGTGATCAAACAAAATGAGGGAAGCATTCCTCATTAGTAAACCCCTTCGGCAAATAACACAACTTGTAAACACTTTTTGTAGCAGCTTGTTTGAGGAGATTTTCATCCATTCTTCACTGCAATATGCTTCTATGTCTGGGAGATTTTTAGGCCGTCTTGCTGCACAGCAAAGATTTCAAAGGTGTTTTGGTCTCGGTACTGTGAGGGCCTGTAATGAAGAACAAAGGTGATCTGGCATCATACAAAATTGAACACGGTATTGTGATTCCATGAAAGTCTGGCACAACATTTGCAAGTATACATGGAAGGCATACATTTCAGTCTGTTTACTTGGGATGCAAATATTTTTTTGACTATGAGTGTATCTGCCCATAACCACTTTTCTATGTCCATGTCTCCTCCTTTCTTTTCTTTGCCATGTAAGGGCCATGGCAAAACATGCACCCCTTGAGGTCGTCCATTATAGTTTTGACAAGTGTTTGACAGGATCATTATGCTGCTGTATAAGGCATCTATTTCTCTCATCCATTCTTCTTGAACTGTGTTCTTTTCAGGAAATGATGCATCCGCTTTTCTCCAGACATTTTCAAGGTTCAAGATTCAAGGTTCAAGGTTCGATTTATTCGTCACGTACATAGTTATACGCAGTACAACATGCAATGAAAGGCTTGTTTACAACTGTCTGCTTCCACAGATCAATAGGGGAGAAGGGAGAAGGCGGGGAGAAGGTAAACAGAATAAACAGAATAAATATGTGCAATCTGAGTAGAAAATAAATTTAAAAAAAAACTAACTAAATAACTGACTCTGACTCATTTTGTTCATTATGGGATATGTTGTAGTAGTAGGGTTTAAGTCAGCTCAGATCCTTCCATCTCGCAAGTTGGGGGGGCAGGTCATTTCAGGGAGTGGAGCTAATAATGTCATTAACACAGGTTAATTGGGTAATAGAGGCAAAATGAGAAAGGAGGGACTGTTTGCTCTCTTTCTTTGCTCACAGTGTTCAAATTTCTACTACTACTACTACATGAGTCCATTTATTTTAGTTTAAATCAGTTCTAGCCATGATAATGAGGATGTGGATGTTTTCTTTTCTCAGTAACTAAACAGCTTCATTCCAAATGCAGGAATCAGCTGCTAGCTCCCAACAATGGTCTTTATCACTTCTCATCAGTCTTTCTAACACACACACTCCATCCGTCTATGAAGGGGGTGTAAAGTGCAAATACATACTAACACACACATACATATGCAGTGCCTATGGAACATTTAGCCTTGGCTTACCGCCAGTTCCACCATCCATGGGAGACACCCAGCTCTTCTATCAGCTGCTGTTGTTGCCTCATACACTCCTACATTATATCCTTCCTCTAGAGGAGAAAGTACCCCAAGCACCATCCATCACAAGTGGGCACACACTCACCTTCTGGCATGCTGAAACGAAACACACATGCACATTGTGCAATTATTTATAATTTAATTCTAATGCCAAATAATGGAGGTTTGTGGAAGAGATAGCGCACAAGTGGGCAGTAATAAACACAAAAAGTGGGTGTATGTGAGAAAATAAAAGAAAGAAACACACAACTTTAGGTATTCTACTGACTCGTTAATGTTATACACTGTACACTATATTTATATATATTTATAAAGCTTTTATATCATAACTATATATATATATATACAGCTCTAGAAAAAAGTAGTTCCCTAACCTCCACGCCTCTAAAATATAGGTTGTCATTTCTACCCAAAATTATTTTATTTGGAATTGTGTTTATTTTACAAAAACACAAAAGAGAGAACAGTAAAAGTGGTGTGGTCTATAAACATGTTTGATTTAAACACACATGCGCACACACAAACACACGTTTATGTATGTAAATCCCCATAACAAACACTATAATCACTGTACATTTTATCAGCTCTATTTACCATACAGGATCGCCGTCATGTCAGTGCTCATCCACTACTGAAAGTGGGTTTCTTTTCATTTTTTTTGTCTGTGTTGGGATTTTTTTTAAGCATGGGGCTCTGGAATCAACAAAGGATTTACATACACCCACTTAGGTTATTAACTCAGTGGGTCAATGTAATGGAAATACGTGGAGTGTGCTGAAACTCCAAACAGGGTCCTAATGGTGTCCTTCACTAATCCATCCCATGCAGCTGAGTATTTTCACTCAGTTCCTGCTGATTTTGTGGTAAAAATGGAGAGTTGATATTATGTTCAGTAGCATCCCACACATGAATGCATTGGTCATCTCCACCAAGACAAATGTTGGACTAAACACTGAAGATGACCTGCTGACATTCAGAGTTACTCCATGACAGTCTGGGCCAACACCACTGAAGTCCTTGCCTTTGGCACAGTGTTAAATGCAATCACTGTTTCAGTCTGTGTAAATGTAATCCTGCGTCATGCGGCCATCTGCCAGTGGTACAATAACAGGATCATCATTTCCTGAAATCATTCACTGATGCCTTCCTCTATCCACTGCGGCCAACGGCATGCAAGGATAATGTCTGCATGGCCAGTATAACCTACAAAAGTATGGAAAGCACACTCAATGGATTGACCTGATGTAGTCAGTCAAGCTGTCCTTGCCTACGTCATACACAACCTTGAAACTTGAATCATTTATACCAAGTTTCATTCCTGTTGGTTGAATTCCTCTGTGTGCCTCTACTATTCAGTAAAGGAATGAGGACACTTTAAACAGTTTTGGATGATACACGAGGGCTCTCTCTCTCAATTTGTTTGTTTGTGTGTGGATTTTGCATTCCCAGCAAGTGTGTCAGGCCCACCACAGCCCATACATCCTATAAATACATCCCATGGGCATCGCTTGGTCTGGGGTTCCAGGGCTTTCTTTAGCCCCAAGTTACTTTTTAACAACACCAGGGCCCAACCAAACAGGACAACCAACTGACTTTCACTCCCCAGTAGAACTACACAACTCATGGGCTGAGCCCCAGGTATCTGAGCCCTGGTACATCCTATAAATAATTCATCCAGTAATATTTTAATTTTCTAAATCACATTCATTACTATTGACTCACATTTCTGAATGTCGAAACCAATGACACAGAACTGACATCTTGTGAGATATGACTGCTTGACCTTGTCATCCATGCATGTAAATAATCAGTCAGTGAAAGTGTTTGATAATACGACACTGATTACATGTTACATACATAATTAGCTTGAGGCAGAACAAACACAATTGGGAACAACCAATTAAAATAACCAGGGGATGGAGCTTTAGAAATGTGCATTTGCTCCTCCTTTATACAGTGTATAAAACATATATACTGCATAATATATATATATATATATATATATATATATATATATATATATATATATATAAATTGTATGTATTCATTCTGGTGCAACCAATTACCTACTGTATGTGTCACATGACCTGTCAGTATATACACACATTTTCTGAAGATAAGATAAAATAATCCTTTTTAGTCCCGCAGTGGGGAAATTCACATTTTTACAGTTGCAAAGTGAGAGCAAGGCACTCAGTATAGGAAATAACAAATAGATAAATGCAGTGCAGTATATACAAAATACAGTATAAAAATTGTAAATAATAAAAGTCACATTATTTACAGATAAACATGAACATGGTGAGATGTGGAAGAAATATTCCACATTGCTGTTATGTTATATTGAAAAAAAGAAGGAGTACCATGTGGGGTTAAGTGTGTGCATCCATGATCTGCTGAGAGCAGTGCTGGTTGTATGGTGTAACAGCAGCAGGAAGGAAGGACGTGCAAAACCACTGCAGTGAGTCTCATGCATGGGGTGGGAGTTGTTCTACAGCATGGATACCAAATAGGCTAACATCTTTTTATCTCCCACCACCTGCACTGGGTCTAAGGGGCTTCCCAGGACAGATGCAGCCCTCTTTATGAGTTTGTTCAGTCTTTCCGTGTCTGCTGCCAAAATACTGCTGCATACCACTCCATAAAAGATGGCAGATGTCTCCACTGTGTCAAAGAAGGTCCTCAGGAGTACTCCCTGTACTCCAAATGAACTGTTTTCTCAGTAGGTATATATGCTCTGGTGTTTTCTGTAAAATGCAGTGGCGCTAACTGACCAGTCCAGTCTGTTGTTAAAGTATAAGAGTCTACTCTCTTAAGGTTCATTCCCTGGATGTGCACTGGTGGAGGGGTCTGCCAGCACCTTTGGAAATCCACCACCAGTTATTTGGTCTTTCTCTTGTAAATCTAGAGGTGGTTCTGCAGACACCAGTCCACAAAGCCCTGAATCAGTTCTCTGTACTTGCTGTCCTCCTCATTTGTTATGAGGTGGACAATTGCAGAGTCACCAGAGAACTTCTGGAGGTGGCAGGTCGGTGAGCTGTACATGATGTCAGCAGTGTACAGGGTGAAGAGGAACAGTGCTAGGACAGTTCTTTGGGGCATGCATGTGCTACTGACCACCTTCTCTGAAAGACAGCCGTGCGCCCTCACATACTTTGGTTGGTTGGTGAGGTAGTCCAGGATCCAGTTTGACAGGTGACTGTCCACACCAACATGTACCAGCTTGTCCTTTAGCAGTCTAGGCTGTTTAGTGTTAAAGGCACTGGAGAAGTTGAAGAAGATGATTCTCACAGTGTTCTCACAGGCTTCTCCAGGTGAGAAAGGGTGTAAAAGACAGATGACAGGATCATCTAGACTGACACTTGAAGGGGAAGAAGATCTATGAATGTGCTCACCAGAAGATTGATAAGGGAGTCAGGGTAAAGGGGAAGATGGATGGTGCTAAATACAGGGATATTCTTGAGCAAAACCTGTTTCGGTCTGTCAGTGATTTGAACCTGGAATGGAGGTTCACCTTCCAACAGGACAATGACCCAAAGCATATTGCCAAAGGGGAAATGTGTAAATGTATTGAAATGGCCTAGACAAAGCCCAGGCTTTAATCCAATTGAGAATCTGTGGTCATACTGGAAGATTGCCATTCACCAGCGGAACCAATCTAACTTGAACTGGTGCAGTTTTGCCTTGATGAATGGGCAAAAATCCCTGCGTCAAGCTGTGGCAAACTCATAGAAATTTTGCATCAAATTGCATCAAAGGGGGGCTCTACAAAGTACTGCCTTTAGGTGGGACAAATAGTTATTCACACTGATGTTTTCTGTTATTTTGTCAATTAAATAAAGGAAATAGTCAAAGTTGTAGGCATGTTCTGCAAAATAATGTAAACCCTCATGTAATCTATTTAAATTCCAGATTATGAGGAAGCAAAACACAAAAAGGCAAGGCACTATATGTAGATGAAAGGTATGCAAGTCAATTCAAAGGTGTGCAATTTATGAAAATAATTTCTTTAAAAGAACAAATCTTGAACTGAAATGCTCACCTTTTATACAATACACTACTGATTAGTTTAACCAATTGTTTATTGTCTGAACCAACTCCAGTTGTTCTGCATCAGAAGTACAGTTTCCTGTAGAACCATTCTGACTAGTGTTTTTGCACATGAGCACATAAGCTTTCCAGAATAGAGATAAGATCATCTGTTTTCTGTTGTATTCAGGCAACTTTCATGGGAATTTTGACCCATCAAGAAGAAGGAAAAGTATGACAGCACTCAATTTGTTTTCCACAGGAAAATTCAAGCATGTTTCAAGATGTCATTGCACATACGGTACATTTCTCTTATCAGAGGACAATCATTTACCATAGAGAGGAGTCAGGAACACCACTCATTCTAATAGAATGGTTTAATGCAGGAATGTCCAGTATGTTCACTCTACCTCCTACCTCTATTTTCCACATATCAAACAGGAATGGAATGAAACTACAGGCTTTTTGTTGCAGATCCAGATATACCGTTTTCCTTGGTGGCCGAAAAGTTCAAGTGTGGTCTCATCTGACCAGCGCACCTTCCTCCATACATGTGGGGAGTCTCCAACATGCATATTGGCAAACTCAAAACAAGCCCAAAATAAACCCAAGGGGGGTGAATACTTTCACATGGCACTGTAAATAGTGTGAATCATCAGTGGAAAGAAATAATGTCTCATTTTGAAGAAAATAATTGAAGGACTAAGTTTGGTTTCAGATTTCTCTTGGATGCTCTCAGCATGTGAGTGGCTGTGTTCAGTTCAATCCCCAAATCACCTGATTTAACAACTTTGAAGTACTGATTTACCAAACCAGGTGTCCCATGAGACTCATGAGGAGAGTTGGTGCCTAAAACCTTTACCTAGTACTCAAAATACAGTATGCATGCACGTATACACTAAATGATTTCTTTCTAAAACTAAGGTATTACAGAATTTATTCTGCTTTTGTTGGAGTAACTGTCTCCACTGTCCAGGGAAGGCTTTTCAGATCACCCCACATGTTGCCAGTCCTCTAGGATCCAGTTAGCAACCTCACAAGTCCAGTGAGGGGCTGAGTCCGGTGTTATCGGATTAACAGAAGTACTCTTGGGGGTCTTTTCTGCCATATCCCATGGAAGCTTAAGAATGCTGTACTGATCTGTGGGATATGCAGGTGGAGCATCTGCATTGAATGTCACAAAGTCACTTGTCTATTCAAACAGACACTTCTAGCAAGACACCAAAGGTCATGATCATTAAGCTCACATGGGCATCCACTATTCTGACCACTGTGGGTTTGAAATGGAATAGCCCAACCATCTGGCATCCACAATCATGCCTGGCTCAAAATCTGATCATTCATATGACCTTGCCATGAGCATGGTGGCCATAGTTCAAGCTCACTCACAACACATCACAATTTGTACAGCCCCTGAGGTACCACTTCATTATCAATACACATGTCATTGTGTTGTGTGTGTGTGTGTGTGTGTGTGTGTGTGTGTGTGTGTGTGTGTGTGTGTGTGTGTGTGTGCATGCGTGCACAATATGTTTTTGATTTTGGTGAGTCAATCTTAGTGGTCACATATATTATTCTATGCACATCATTGCATTGACTCACCCTGTCATTGGTCATTTATCCACTCAGTAGTATAAATTTAAAAAGACAGACACACTGTGTGTACTCATGCATGTTAGGCATATTGTTTTACCTTACAAACTTCCACCTGTAGCTCCAGGAATAGGGATTCATCCTTTACAAATATGTTTTGGGCCAAAAGCTTTTCAACCCTACTGTGAAACAGATTAAGCTTCAGGTGGCGTATTCACAGCCATTTCCTTTCTGTGATAACCTTCTATGATGTAGCTTTTAGAGGCAGGTCTTGGGCTTGGGTTTCATTTTCAGCCCTGGTTGGGTCTGGATTCCTGTATTTGGAGTGCAAATCAAGATTATTCCTTCCAAATTTAATAGCTGGTCTAGAGCTCACTACATAAACCACAGTTCCTCAGTAAAACATCTTGAGCAAAAATATGCTTCAAGTATGTTGTTGCAGTACCTGACACCAAGGAGGACAACAGCTCCCACAGCCCACATGAAGACAATGTGGTTCATCAAATATATTGTAACTGCATAATCATTCAACACAATTAACATCACAAATGTCCTAAATTGTAATGTTTTTTTTTCTAGCCAGAAAAATAAATTCCATACAATCACAAAGACAGAATTGCACTGTAAGTATGAACAGTACTTGCTAGTAGTCAGTTTTACCAGACCGAAAATCAATATGATGAATTATATGGTGTTTTCATTTAGCAAATAATTATCACAGAATACCCTTATTGTTGATTGGGTGATATTGATTGTTATTGTAAGGTTTTTTTTCCCCTCAGTTCAAGAACTAAGCCCCCTCTCCAAATTACTATGTATCCAATCATTACTTCAAGCTGAACCTTTGCACACAAAAAGCCTATGCATCCATTAAGACATGGACGAATTGATTGGGTGCACAATGCAATATTTTTCAAGCTTAATTCATATTCAGATGGACTAAATTTACTTGTGGTCCTGTGTTAGTCCTCTGTGATTTTAATTCTCATCTGGATCAACCAGGATCGCATCAGTCAGTCAGTCATTATCTTAGCCGCTTCTTCCAAAATAGGGTCATGGTTAATCCAAAGCCCACCTGGAGTCACTCAGTGCAAGGCAGGAATACCCGCTAGACAGGGCAGCAGTCTATCGCAGAGTACCACAGACACAGTCACACCTAGGGGGCCAATTTGCCTACAACATGCTTTTTTGGGAGGCAGGAGGAAACCAGAGTACCCAGAGGAAACCCATGCAAAAATAAGGAGAACACACCAAACTCCTCATAGACAGTGACCCGAGCAGAGGTCGACTCTACAACCCCAGGCCCTTGGAGCTGTGTGACACACACTCCTTGCGGCACCACTGTACTGCCCTTTCTTCATCTTCCTCTGAGAAATTATACACTGAATTACCTAATATTTATCACTGAATTTGCTATTGTCTTATAAGTGTAGTCTCATCCAGAGTCATGCCGTTTTTCCAGACAGATGTTTACTCACATAAAAAAGGTATTGTGCCAAAGATGTGCCCTATTTAGTCTCCAAACATATCACAGTGATTATTAATGGAATGAAAACTCATTGAAATCTTTCAAACTGTTGTTGGAACTGATATCTGTTCCAAGGAGCCTGAAACCTGATTCACACACTGTGAATCACACATAGTAAATCGGCTCAACCTTTATTGCAAGAGTATTATTGGTGGGGAGACTTGAAAAAATGTTTTACAGATGCCATGTGACATTTTGATTCATAAGTTGCTGCAGTGAGTGCAGTGCATATTGCCAGTCACAGGATGTGGCTAGATGGCAATATGAACTTCTTGCACAGCCAGAGAAAAGCATTAAATCCTGGGTTGGATTCTTCTCCTGTGAGTTTGCCAATCACTTCTTTCTTTAAAGATGAGCAAACTAAAGATTTTAACCCCACTAATGTACATCATATAGCACAGCACAGTGAGTATCTGAATACAGCCAAGCTGGCTGATCAGGCTGAAAGCCTGCAAAACCAAAGATCAGATATTATAGTCAAATGATGAAGATAAACTATGTGACACATTACAATGTTTCTAGTCAAGACTCAATGTATTTAGCCTCATGGATTAACAATGGTGCCTCCATTTTTCCTAGGATGGGCCCGCTGGGGCCACTAACATCTTGGGGTGGAACACCAAAACCAAAAGCCATAACTGAATTTTAAGAATTCTATTCAGGAATTCTGTTATCCTGGTTATCTTAGAAACTAGATGATAATTATATCAATGTCAGAGTTATGGAATTGAATACTGATACACTTTCATATTTACAGCAATGCTCCTACTTACCCAAACTGCTTAGACTAATACAGTAAAATTAAGATTAAGAACAGAAATCCTGATTTATTGTGTTTTGTTTCTGTATTTACATGTTTAAGACCAGCTGGAGCATCCCAAACATTCTGAGCGTTATCTACTTCTGTGTAATGGTCAGCAATTCACTTTGAGTGAATTAAAACTGAGCATGCAGTTATTAGGCTGTTCTTAATTAAATTTATGTTCCACCTTAAAAGTTGCGGCAGCTATATTCTGGTGCTAGTACATGTCTGATACTGCAGAACCATTAAAGGCAGAGCCAACCCAAAATCCCTGCATACGTCCATGCATACACTTCATTCGGAATAGAGTAGTCTAATTGATGCCATTCCGAGTATAATTTCTATCAGATTGAACGAGGTAGGTAATCTTTTAAATTGGAATGAATTCAATCGGATTAGGTATACACTGGCTATGTTTACATGTAAAAAGTTTCCTCAGTCTGATTGAATTCATTCTGATTATACAATTCTACATACCCACTCTACTCAACAAAATGATGAAAATCTGTGTTTACATGCACACTGCAAGTATTCCAATCCAAAATGACAATTGGAATTGGAATGGCCTCAATCGGAATACTCTATTCCTGCTGAAGTCTATACATGGACGTATTCTATTTCGACTGAGCAATTAATCTTATTAATGGAATATTAGGATGCATGTAAGCCTATCCAGTGTGCAATACAGTGATGGCAACTAGCTGCCTGCATTAATAATTTTCTTTCATTTTTAAGTTTTTAAGAGGGGAGGAGGTGCTGGTGAAGGGGCAGCAAATGTATTAGGGAGGATGCCCTCAGCCACCCCTTAACAGTGTGAATTAATTAACATTGTGAGCATAATATCCAATGAACTTAAGCATGAAATTGGCCACTGCTGCTGTATGATTTGTAGGTTTTAACCTTCCTTTATCATCCAAAGTACAGGCTGGAAAAAGAAAAAGAAACCCGGGCTTTGATAATTTGTACATCCTCCTTGCAGCATTTACATCCACCTCCATGTTTCCTGTAGCTGCCAGTAAAATTTCCATACTTCTCTGAAAATGTTTCAGTTCAGCAGTATTTCCTGGATGTCTTGCAGGCACAGCACTCTTCAGGTCACGGAACAGTATTTCAATAAGGTGAAAGTCAGGACTGAAGTTTACTCTGACCTGGCTCAGAACTCAGATCTTTTTCAATTATTTTTTACTTGATTTGTTTGGCTGCTTTGGGTCATGGTCTTTTTGAATCACGTATTTTGATTCCATTATTAAATTCTTTATGTGCATTATGTAAATATATATTTACATTATTACATTTCAAATTACATTCTACATTCTGCTCTTGGAGAATCCTAAAGCAGCCTTTCAGTAATGCCTCCTTTTTGGCACTGGTCGCTGTGACTTCATTATGAGTGGGTGATTTATTTAAAAAAAAAAAAAAAGATTTACTTGAGAGCAGCAGAGGCAGTAACAGAGAGGCAGGATTGAGCACATAGCACAGCGGTCGAGGCAGTAACAGAGACGCAGGATGGATCACATGGCAGAGCAGTAGCGGATAATGATCATACCACATTTGATTATTAATTATTAATCAATGCCAATCCAAGTAACCCCATAGTGTTTACTTCCTTTTTCTTGCAGCTGCACATTTAAATGTACATGGGGTCAAATAGCGAAAATATATGTACAGTATCTCACAAAATGAGCACACCACAAACTTCATTCCAAACTTAGAATAGTCAATGTAGAGCTTGTATAGCACTATAGATTATAGATGTCTTCTGAAAATAACTAACACACACAGCCATTAATATCAAAATAGCTGGCAAGGCAAGTGAGTACACCTCACAGTGAACATCCACTCTTTGGCTTAAGGTGCTCAATTGGGTTTAGATCTGGAGACATACTAGCCAGTCAATCATGTTTACCTTCAGCTTCTTCAGAAAGGCACCTGTCATCTTGGAGGTGTGATTGGGGTTGTTATCATGTCAGAAAACTGCCATGATGCCCGGTTTCTTAAGTGTCCTGCTCTGCGTCAGAATGTCACACTATATGTTGGAATTCAGCTTCCCAGTGCCAGCGGTAGTCATGCAGCTCCAGACCATGATGCTACCCTCACCATGCTTGACTGTAGGCAAGACACAGTTATCTTGATACTCCTCGCCAGGGCACTGCCACACATGCTGGACACCATCTGAGACAACAGGACATGGTTCTAATAATCCATGTTCTTGGACTGCCGATTATTGCAAACTGTTTATTCAGGGGAGGCTTCCTTCTGGAATGACAGCTATACAGATGAAATTGATACAGTTTGGCTATTTGGTCTTTAATGGCTGTGTGTTGATTTTCAGAAGACAGTAAATACTGCTATAAAAGCTGTGCGCTGACTATTGGAAGAAATATCTTAGTTTAATTTGCCGAAATGTGAGGGGTGTTATCATTTTTGTTATATTATGTATTAATGTATTATTCATATTATTAGTGGATAGCACTGTTGCCTCACAGCAAAAAGGACCTGGGTTTGATCCCCGGCGACCTGGATAGTTTCTGTGTGGAGTTTGCATGTTCTCCCCCTGTTTGCGTGGGTTTCCTCCGGGTACTCCGGTTTCCCCCACAGTCCAAAGACGTGCATGGTAGGTGAATTGGTGACTGTAAAGTGGCCCTTAGTGTGTAAATGTGTGTGCGCCCTACGATGGATTAGTGCCCTGTCTAGGGTTGTTTCCCGCCCTTGCGCTCAGAGTTGCCGGCTGGGCACCGGCTCTCCCATGACCCTACTCAGGAATAAGCAGTACAGAAAATGGATGGATGGATGGATGGATGGATGGATGGATGGATATTACCATAAATATCATTTTACAATATGGAGCAATTTTATGTTAAAATGATCAACAGAAATGTGGAAATGATCAAATACAAGGCCTCCCTCCCTCCCCATTTAAAAATTTACATTTACTCCTGATTATAAATGTACTTGTGATTAGATCATTCATTTCTACTTAAAGTATGCATTAACCTCTACCCCTCATTTTTTTTCTTTTAGCAAAATATACACTTTTCTGCACAGGTACACAGGCTTCTCTTCAGCTCAAACTGTGAGGGGAGGAGAACTAAGTCAGCACAAAGTGTCTGCAGCTGAGAGATAAGCCCAGATCTCTGCTACACGCTTTGTCTCCTCTCACCTTTATTCTGGCCTTGCTTAATGCCTTCGCTTGCACAGCAAAGACTAAGAAGGACTATGCATGATACTCCAAACCAGCAAACATACACTCAGTGGTTTTGGCTCTGATTCTGTTTAGAAATGGAATCCTGCAGAGTTCCATTATCTATAATAAAACTGAAATGCAATATGTTTACATGTTCACTGTGTGTCTGGTTATGGAGAACACATTTGGTATTTTCACACCTCTAGTGTGTTCTTATTCTACAGTGAAAGTATTCAAGTAAATGGCTTTTTAAATATTTTGTTACAATATAACATTCATTTAAATATTTTTTGATTGTTTGTTTTTATCTGAATTGTTTGTAATGCGTCTGCAGAAAATACTTTGGTGAAGTGAAATCATAAAAATATGTACATATAAAATATTTGAAAATAATTAAATTAATTTGCATGTGTATATGTATTCATCCCCTTTGCTACGTAGCCCCTAAATAGTTCTTGTGCAACCAATTACCTCCAGAAGTCACATGCTTAGTGAAATGAACTCCACCTATGTGCCATCTAAGTGTTACATTATCTGTCAGTATATATACACATCTTTTCTGAAAGGCCCCAGAGGCTCCAACATCATTAAGCAAGAGGCACCACTAACCAAACAACACTATGAAGACCGAGTCAGGGACAATGTTGTTGAGAAGTACAACAGGGTTGGGTTATTACAAATATCCAAATCTCCACCAGAGCACCATCAAATTCATTATCAAATGGAAAGAAACTGATACCAAAACAAACCTGCCATAAGAGGGAACCAAAACGCTGGGCACTGAGGGAATTAATCACAGAGCACAGAGACCAAAGGTAACTCTGAAGGAGCTGCAGAGCTCCCAAGCAGAAACTGTAATATCTGTCCATACAACCACAATAAGGTATATACTCCTTAAAGCTGGGCTTTATGGACAAGTGGCCAGAAACAAAGCCTTGCTTAAAGACCAAAAGAGGAAGGTTCATTTTGCATTTGCTAAAAGGCATGTTGGAGGATATGTATGGAGGAAGGTGTTCTGTTCAGATGACACCAAAATTGACCATTTTTTGGCCACCAAGGAAAACATTAAATCTTATGCAAAACCAATGCATCTCATCACCCCTAAGAAACCATTCTCACAGTGAAACATGGAGGTTGCAGAATCAGGGGACTGGGAAACTGGTCCAAGTCAAGGGGATGATGGATAGTGCTAAATACAGGGATATTCTTGAGCAAAACCTGTGATTTTAGCCTGGGATGGAGGTTCACCTTCCAACATGACAATGACCCAAAGCATTCTGTTAAAGCAACACTTGGGAAATATGTAAATGTATTGGAATGGCCTATTCAAAGCCCAGACCTTAATTGAGAATCTGTGGTCAGAAGATTGCTGTTCACAAGTGGAAACAATCTAAGTAGAAGGAACTGAAGCATTTTTGCCATGAGGAATGGGCGAAAATCCCTGTGCCAAGATGTGGCAAGCTCAGAGTAACTTGCAGCTATAATTGCTCCAAAAGGGGGCTCTACAAAGAACTGACTCTAGGGGGGTGAATAGTTATGCACACTGAAGTTTTCTGATATTTTGTCCTATTTATTGTTTTCTTCACAATAAAAAAAATCAAATTAGGCATGTTCTGTAAATGAAATGATGCAAACCCTCAAATAATCCATTTTAATTCCAGGTTGTGAGGTACAAAAAGGTTTAAGAGCTCAAAATATTGTTGGGTTTGAATCAGAAGTGGGTTTGGCCAAACCTAAAGTTGTGTTTGTTTCCGCCCATTCCCAGCTGTGTCCTATTGGTAAACCTGCCCCTTTGTAATCATGTCCCAGCCTGTTTAATGTTCCTCATGTGTGTATATATACTTCCTCATGTCAGTCTGGTGTCCTGAGTACACTGTTGTGTTATCTTGTTTCTTAGGTTCTCTTGTGATCCTGTTAGTTTGTATTGTGGAAGTACATCAATAAACCCCAGAAAGTACTTCTGATCAAACCTGCGTTTGTTCAGCACCCTGCGTTCCTGACAAAAGGTTACATTTTAAACAAATTTCCTTCTTCTAAACTCTGGAAAAACCGAGGTATTAATATTAGGATCTAATAAAACCTATAATCCGATCAACCTAAACGGTTTTTCAATCATACCGAGCTCGACTGTGAGAAACCTTGGCGTCATATTTGACTCCGACCTTGCATTCGACAGCCAAATTAGTAACGTAGTAAAGATGGGATTCTTCCATCTACGCAACATTACTAAACTGCGTAAATCACTCTCACACAAGCACGCAGAGATACTGATTCATGCATTCATCACATCTAGACTAGACTATTGTAATGCCCTTCTAGCTGGTAGTTCAGGGAAATCACTACAGAGGCTACAATCAGTACAAAACGCTGCTGCGAGGGTTCTCACCGGAACTCGGAAATTTGACCACATTAGTCCGGTTCTTTCATCCCTCCATTGGCTTCCCATTAAATTCAGAATCGACTACAAAATACTGCTCCTAACATACAAGTCACTAAATGGCTTAGCTCCCCAGTACCTAAAAGAGCTCTTAATACCTTACTTCCCGTCACGCAGACTGCGTTCTCAGGACGCAGGACTACTGACCGTCCCTAAAATCAAAAAGAACACTTTTGGGGGTCGAGCCTTCTCCTTTAAAGCCCCCCAGCTCTGGAACAGCCTACTGTTCGGGACTCAGACACTCTCTCCGTCTTTAAATCACGCCTGAAAACATTTCTCTTTTCGGAGGCTTTTCATTAACACTTTTAAGGGGGCACTAATCTCTCTCCCTCTCTCCCCCCCATGTCCTGAGCTGCCCGAGACACCTGCAGATACCGGCCCACTCATCCACCTACATCCTACTATCAACTTCCAGACCTGGCTATCCCACCTGCATGGATCTCATTTTTCACTACTCAATCATGCATACCTGTAGCATTACTATCTCAGCCAATCTTTATTTATCCTCTCTCCATTTTTAATTATTATTTATTTTATTTATTTTCCCTTCATTTTTTTCCCCATTTTTCCATTGTGCCTTTGTTATCTGCTCTCCGGTGTCGACCAGAGGAGGATGGGTTCCTCTCTTGAGCCTTGGTTCCTCTCAAGGTTTCTTCCTCCTAACTGAGGGAGTTTTTCCTTGCCACTGTTTGCCTACTGGCTGCTCATTTGAGGCTTGGACCCGGATCCTTGTAAAGCTGCTTTGTGACAACGTTCTGTTGTAAAAAGCGCTATATAAATAAAATTTGATTGATTGATTGATTGAAGTACACAATGAACTAATTGCACTCTTCTGTACTGAGAATAAAGATAATGAATAATGTAGAGATTAAATATTTGGTCTTTGCTGTTGATTTTTTTTGTTTAAAAAAGCACTTCTTGCAATAATGCATTTAAATGCAGAATGTCCCAAAATGGTCCTCCTGATGCAACCACAGATTTGCCAGCTCTACCTGAAATGACCAGTCCTCTGCCTCTAATGTTCCTCTGTATATTTAATGAGCTCACATAACAAGAAGAATGGGCTTACATGCATTTGTTGACATGGTGTGGTATAGAAATGTCACTGAAAATGGAAGACGTAGAGTAGAGCAATATTACAGTGTTTCCTACAAATACTTGCAAGAAAGTCAGCAAAGTGTTACAATGATTTTTAAGATAATGTTGCTTTCATCATACTACACTTATGAGATTAAAAAGAGACTATTTTAGTAAGATGTTTGTGTGTATGTGGGTAGGATGGGCTACAGTAAGGAGCCTACTAAAAGATTTAGGATCCCAAAGAAGTGTACAAATAAGGATATGTTAAGGACATGTTCATTCCTATAGCCCTGCAGAAGACTCAAGCTCATATGAACAGGAGAATCTGTAATCATTCAGTCATTGGACAGCCTCTCAATTTTAAACAGCAACATCCTCAGGATTATAAATAATGTATTTATAGACTTTAACTAAAAAAACTCTCATCAAATCTGAATTCTTCTCCAAAAGTGTTGTTTTATAATCTGCAGGTTTGAATGATATACATGACTGTGGATTCTGTTCAAACTGTTGTTGCAGGATTCATCTTGCTGATAAGACCATAGCTCAGAGAGTGTGCAATGATAATGACCCACAGATGAGTCTGTGCAAAAGATTAAATGGACTGCATTGAAGCATGCTTATGCAGGTGAAGCTGTATGTATATATGAGAATGAGTGTAAACTCTGGATAAAACTGGATAAAAGACGAAATCATACCAGAGTCAACATTGAAGTTGTCATGCACCATTCAGTTTCTCCAGACTAAAACTCCCAGAATCCTTCAGTCAGTCACATGACTGATCATGTGACTCTCACACAAGTTCACCAGAATTCTGATTGTTTACACCTGGTCCGAAGAGTACTTAAGCCAGCGTTACTGTTTGTTCATTGTCTAGCCTTGCCTAGCGACCACATTGAGTTCTACCTATGTTTCTTCTTACCAGTCAGTCTGTTTCCGTTTCTTGACTTTCCTCTTTCGTCTAGCCCTGTATTCAGTCTGTCGGTTTTGACCTTAGCCTGCTTTTTCGACTTTCGTCTCTGGTTTGTGTATTTCAGCATTATCTCGCCTGCCGGTTAATGACTTGGACTGTTATACTCTTGACATTTCTCTCGTTAGATTTTACTGTATTGATATCTGTGTCTGCTTCCCTCTGTCCAATCATGACAGAAGTGGAGTGAACAGCATCATTCCAATAGTGATGTAACAGTTTGCTGCACAAGCACATGTTTGCTGGATGTACACACATGGATCCCATGTTACAACCTCTGTGGTGAGGTCAGGACTGACCTTGTGCTGCTGTTCAGGGCGCTGGTCAGATCATGCCTTAATGATGAGTTTGCATATTATACACTTCTCACCGATATAAGTTTTGGTGATGTCATATGTACAGTGGTTGATGAACATCTGGCTCTCTGGGTGCATAGTACTGGTTTTGTGCATGTGCAACAGGGGGTTGGGGTGTTTATGATGTGTTTTGAGTTAAGTTTTGATGTATTAAGTCTTCCTTTTCAAAGCTGGTTGAATGGGGATTGGTTCCAGCAGGGGGTACTCCAACCACTGAAAGGGCTGTGATGACTGGTGTTGTGGGCCGTTCTGGTGAGTTGACGTCTGACATCAGCCTCCCATTTACCAGATTAAACACCCATGAAGCTGTTGTTAGCCAGATGATGAAAAAGTAGGGAAAAGAACAGATAGAACCAAATAGGAAGTGTACATTTTGTACAATACGTGCTTGAAGAACTCACACAGTAACTTCTGTAAGTACACTAGGTGCTAAGCAACAAGCTATTACACCCCCATAGACCTTCACGGAAATCTGACTCATGGCACCTTGTAAGAAATGGAGTGTGCCAGTCCATCACTTTCAACTTATCAAAAGAACTTGTGTTGACAGAGATCCCTTAGCAGGCATACAAATATTACTTATGGTTTATCACACTAATGGATGCAGGGCTGCTAATGTGAACACACTGCCTCACTGCAATTCTTGAGAGCTGTGCTATGAGACCACAGCAGCAAGGCTATATCTTTTATAACACTCTTGGTTTTGATAGAACCGTTTTCACCCAATCATTATGCCCTTCAGTTTTCATTAATTGTTCCCTTTGGCATGCAATGCTTTAATTACATATAGTGCCATAGTCATACATAATTCAACCAAATTAAAATAATTAAACTACTTTTGTTTAATGGGAACACTAAACTGTCCCAGCTTAATAGCCAAACAGAAATAACAAGCGATATAATGAGATATGAGGTATATGAGATACTCAAAAAGCGAGAAAGTGCCCCAACAGCAGATTAGGCTTTAACATACTGTATATGAGGATCTGCAGCTGAGATAAGACTGGGGAGAGTTAAGAAGAGGGCATAGAATGGTATCTGTAAAGAACAGAGACCACAGGCTTGAGCAGTTGCTTGAGAACATTAGGCTCCAGTTTGATAGTGGGCTTATGGTATTGTAAGTACAAGTAACATTTATCACTGTGCGGTCTGGCTGTGTTTTAAAATAAAAATAAAAACAAAAGTGTGAGTGAAAAGAAGGGATGGCTTCCTATATCGCTACAAGTAAGGATCATGGGTGGGTAGGTTTGACGTAGTGAGACATGCAAGTTTCACACACAGTCATGTATACATTGTAAGCAGGGGGGGCCTTATTACTGCACTATAAATGGCATTTCCATTGTAACTCATTCTGTTGTGTTGGTAGCATCCTCAGGAATATTTGAAAGCAATTTGAGCTGTTGGAAAAGTTTGAGAGGGGACACATTGTAAGAATCGTGTAAGGATCAGACAGGCAGAAGGGATGACAAAGGATGCGGAGGCAAACGCAGGGGTTGATGATTTAATAAAGAAGAAAAAACAAACCTGGGATACTAACAAACCAAAATTTGGGAAGACAAACAAAGGAACCAGATTTACAAACTAACAGGATACACAGAAATAAAGTCTACAAACAAACAATATCAAGCTACACTCACATACAAACTAGTTAACAAAAGGACTGAGAGAACCGGTCTTAAATACATGACATTGATCACACCTGGGACATAATAACGAGGAGGCAGGGTTACAAATCAGACATAGGTGGGAATGGGTGGAGACAAGGACAAAAACAAACACAACCCATGTGCTTAGGAGAACATGGGGGAAACAACAACAACAAGAAGACAGGAAAGAGGGAGGTGAACAAGACTGACATGTTTACATTTGTTACTATGAACAACAATGTTCTCTAAAATAAAGACATTGTCTCAAACCAGTGAAGTCAATGAAACGTGAAACCCAAAGATCTGCAGCATGCTCTCATGCATGATTGTGGCCTGATTGTGCTAATTTTTAAGAAAATTAATGAATGTTTGGCACAAATGTGGCCCACATCTGAACCATAAGTGCCAAAAGTGGCCCAGATTTGGCCTGAATGTGTCTATTCGGGAATGCATCCAGGACTCATTTTATAACAGCGAGTTTGCTTAGACATCATCAGAAGAAAATGTTTTTGAAGTGATTACGTTCATTTAAGGAGAAATATGTTGGAAGCAAAATTGCAGTATAAGTTATGATCTGATGGAAAGAAAAGTCACATCTTTAGCACTGTGGTGGAGTTTTAAGGGTTCTGTGAGTCAGCAGCTTCAGCTCCCTACCCTCATCTTTAAAGGCTTCAGCCACGTACACGTACAGCTGACTAAGGACTATTAACCACTCAAATCCCTCCCCAGTGTCTCCTGTCTCTCACCATATGGTGTAAATAGTGGGAAATCATCTTAAGGAGCATGATTGAGTGACTCAGAGTTTTCTCTCTCGTGCAACATTTTAGATGGAGTTAATTGCACTCACTGATTAAGCATTTTAACAGATTTATGGAAGTTGGCTTAAATAGCTAATTATTTAAATGGTAACCCTGATTCAGGCCATGGAAACTGAACAACTGCCAGTTTTCTAGTTTCTGTTGAGTTTGCTTCAGCAGGTTTTTAATTATAGAGACACACAGAAAGGACTTACAGATAGAAATTAATTTTTTTTGTGCAAGATTGTGAATCCTGAAGCTAGATGAAATGAATCTCCATACACTGGCTGCATGACAGGCCAATGTGATGAGCCACGTCTAATTAATCTATCAGAATCAGGATAGGTGTGAGCATTTAGTGTGGAGGAGCAAAGCACTCATTTAAGAGGCTCTTTCTGAAAGCTAGTTGCAAGACAGGCCTATGTGAGTGCTTTGGTTGTATTCTGAGTGCAGGCCTTGCTTCACTGATGTTCAGTATTCTGACTCTTAGAACTTATAGCACTTTGTGGGCAGTTACATGCTATTTTGTAGGCTTCATAACTCAGGATCAGAGTAACCTACAGACATGATATCAGTGAGTAATCAAGCTCAGAAAACAACTAAAACTCACTTGTTTCCAACTGAATGAAACCCCAGTATAAGGAGCCTTTCAACACATGTTTACTGCTCTGTCCATGAGTACATGGTCCACCTGCATGCACTGCAATCCAACTGCTCAGTGAGAGTTGGATTGAACTGAATGCTCAATTTTATTGATTAGTGTAATCTAGTAGTATATGCTGGTCTGCAACTCTGAAAAGAAGCCATCAATAACCAATGAAAATTGAGCATGAAATGTAAAACCATGAAGTAGATAAAGAAAACCAGACATGTTCTTGCATGCCATATTTTGTGTTTCTTATGTGTTGGATCAGTGCAAATAGTGGCACAAACAAAACAGCAAGCTGTTGTACTTCCTTTATTCTCTGTTTCCTAGGTAGCATTAGGCATGCATGCATGGCTGTTAGGCATGAATATTTTCCATAAAAATCAGCCAAACTCAATGGGAAATCTGAGTCTTTTTATAAGCAGTTTTTTATAAACAGCTATAGAGTTTACTTAACCCTAGAACACTGACATTCAAATTAGTAACACCATTACTAACACTGGGTATATTTTACCTGGTATAAAATTCCAGATAAAATATAGTTTTCATCAATGTATTTTAAAAGTACACTGTATGGCAAGTTTTGGAACCCTTATTTAACATGCAGCATCACATTTAAAAAAAAGGTACCATGGATGACCCTATAAAAAAAAACAACAGAAAAAATATTGGAAAATCAGGTAAACCTTAACAGGTAATGTCCTAACAAAAAAAAATAACGCTGCTGGGAACTTGGTCTTTGGTCCCCTATTCCTGGGACATGTGAGCCTTGTCTGGTAAAGGCACAGTCTTCCTGCATCACTGATAACTGTGGGACAGAGACAAAAAAAATTATTTTTTGAGAGGGGAAAAAATGACCAAATTCTTTTGATTATATGAATTTTCTTGGAAAATACCATTAATTGATATGTATTCATTGCCATTAAGGATTATATGCAAATTCTGGGACAACTCTATGTAACGATCATACACTCAAGGAGGTAGGTAGAGGCGGAAGTACATGCTGGGTTGTATGTTTATTAACAAGATTACAAATAACACAAGAACCATAACACAAGACTAGTAGCAGACATGAAAACAAGACCAGTAGTCATGAAGACAGACTGGGACTAAGGGGCTTAAATACACACACAGAACATTGATCACACCTGGGACATGATAACGATGGGGCAGGGTTACAAATGGAACACAGCTGGGAATGGGCGGAGACATGACAAAACAAAGACAGACCAGAGGGACAAGACAGATATGTGATACTCTAACTTACCTTATGCCTTACTTGCAGTCAGTACAGGCAGGGTAGTAATGGCAAGGGCAAACTGGTCGATGGCATGTCCGAGCATGTGGGGCAGTCAGCACACTTCACTAAGGGACCTCCACTTTCTGCTGCCACTGGTGCAACCTCTCTAGCACAACACAGTGCAGATGAGGATTCTGAGCTGATGGGACAGACTTGAAGAGGGGAGTCTCTGCTCTGCCCATGCCTTGATAAGTGCCATTGCCAAAGTCTGCATATACTGCTTCCTCCTCATTGGTGTGTCACCTCTCCTTATGGCATTCTCCTTGTGAATGATCCATGAGTTCATCACACCAGCGTTCATCATGCCATATAGCACACACAGTGGCCACCTCTTGTTTTTTCTTGAACAGCTGTAGTGAGCACACATCTGGTTGAACGTATCAACACCACCCTTCATTCAATCACTTCAGGCTTGTGAGTGGATCCAATACTAGGTTGTGTGTGCATGGATGACAAGAGTAGGACAAGCTTTTTTTTGTAGCTGTGTCAGAGAGGAATGACACCAAAGTTAGTTCTTTGGTGAAAAGAAAAGCACTGGAGCCTGGCGTGCGATTTTCTTTATCTTTCATCACATGTAGGATCTCTCTTTTGTTTGCTTTCACCGTCCCCACAATGGTCATTGCCACAGTTCTCCAGCAGGTCGATCGCCAGTGGCACAGAGGTGAACAACTGTAGATGTAAATTAACACTAGCTACATGTTACTCACTTGTTAGCATGCCATAGTAAAAAATGCCTGATACAGGATGACAGCTGTGGATGAAATGGGGCAGAGAATGTTACCGGCCTGAATGTTGTTGCACTTGAAAAGTGCAAAGAGCACCTGATTTAAACACACAAACACTATCATCAGGTAAATTGCACCCATAAAATATCTTACTCTCTATCACTAATGCTGGGTGAAAATCACCCAAACACATGCCTCTTGAAGACACCACAGATGGGAGGAGGGAATCAACCATACCATTAATGACATTCAAATTAGTAACACCAATGAGTGCCCTGAAGCTACCCAAAGTCCCATGCAACTCAGACACAATAAAAATCACATGACAAAAATTGTGGGTGTTAGCATTCTAGGGTTAAGGCTTTAGTGTGGTGATTGAGATGTGAACCCATTTCATACTACACATGCATATAGACCTACTGCTTTCACACAGGTAAATGTGCCCTGCAACACACGCATACTAGTGAAAACACACAGGGGTCAGTGAGCATACATGCCTGGAGCAGTGGGCAGCCATATCCACAGTGCCAGGTAGCAGTCAGGGAGATAAATGTCTTGCTCAGGGGCCCTTCAGTCAATCAAACCAGCAACCTTCCATTCATAGTATGGAATAATAAGGAAGTAATGGAGAGTTGCCAACCTTCACCTCCATCCCTGCTGCACTTTTCCACATGTAGCCTCTCCCCATTCATTTCACAATTGGGTCCATAGAAACCCAAAACCCCAAATTTTGACACTTCTGTCAATGTTACACACTCAAACACGAATTATATATATAATATTATATATAATATATATAACAACCCTCAATATATTTGTATATTAACACTGTTCTTGCATCAGTAAATGTTTCCTCCATGTTTTGAATCTATATACAGTACAGTTGAAATATCAGACATCACATTTTAATTTGCTTAATTTCCAGTCAAATAGTAATAATAAAATAAGTCAAGTACCAGTTATGGATTTTTAGGAGATATTCCTGAGAAGATATTAACATAAGGAAGAAGAATGTCAAAGAAAAAACAAGAGGTTCCACAACTGGAGTTCAAAGTTATTGATACAGAAAATAAAGGGACACAACAGTGCAAAACCTGGAAGACCACCAGAACTGCCCCATGGAATAAACAAGGTTTTACCATTGAGAGAAAGAGTGACTATTAAATTTCACTCTCACTTCAGATGTGAATGTGATCCTTCCATTGTGAGAAGGTGACTTGTAGCTCTGTGTCAGAAACAGCTTCTTCTGAGCTGTTTTTTTTATTGTACTTTTTCAGGGTAACCAGGCCCAGTTATTCAAACTTGTGGTGAGGTTATGGAAAATGTGTGCATGAAAATGCTCTTAATATGATGGTGTTTTTTAACCATCTACTAATGTGCTCTTATTTGCTCTACCAGAACACCACTGTTTAACTGCTACATAGCATTGTACCAGACAGTTGCTGTTGACACATATAATCTATCTCTAATTGATTTATTCAGGTTTTTTATGGCCTTGTTGCTGTTTTCACTTAATTGCTATTTATGTTGAGATTTCAAATGCTAATGAAACAGATGGTGTGCATAAATTTATTAAACAGGCCTTCTGTTAGTTTCTCTTGTTACGGGTGTGGCTACATAGATGGCAGACGGTTGCAGATACAACCCTTGAATAGGACAACCTTGCCACCCCAACTCTGACCTTAAAGTCAAAAAATAATTTTAATAAATCAAAGAAAAATACTTTAATTGGTGTGGATTAATTATGTACATTAAATATATATTCCTAATAAGAAATGTAAGTTATAGTACTTAATATGTGCCCAACTATGACCACTTATGGACATTTAAGACACTTCTGGGTCACTGACCCAGATATTAGTTTATAAAGAAAAATAAAAAGGAAGGGCTGTTTTGCTCTCTTCCTTTGCCCACAGTGTTCAAATTTCAGAATAAAAGTCCTGAAAAGGGAAAATCCTGATACATAAATACACACAAAAATCATAAAGTACATGTTGTTTGTTTGTTTATTTCTTAACTTTATTTGGAAAAGCATATTATAAAAATAATTAATAAATTATAAATATTATAAATACATTTTATATATAAATAAAAAAAATTGTAGGCATGAGTAAATTTTGGGTGAAAACTGGCATGTGTGACTATCTACTACAGTTAGAAGAAACTGTCAAATTACAAAAACATCGCAAACAATTTTGGCTCATACAGAACTTCGGTTTATTGGTGATCAAAGTCTTACTCACAATGGAATTTCTAATATTAATCCTAATATGGCACATTTGGACTGGTGAGTGTCGATCATTGTGTTCCTTCAATGAACACATTTAACTCAATTTTTAGCAATTGCCAAAATCCAAGCAACACTCTGGTGCCCCATGTCACACAGTTGCCGTAACCATCTGATGATACAGGCTAGAATGCCTCCTCAGAGTCAGGTGATGTGCTAACGAATCTGAACTGTTGCAAACACAATTTCCCAGCTGAATGCACTTGAATTATGCTACCTACCAATTTTGTTACATCAGCTGGTCATCCTGGCTTGCATCGTGCTCAGAAATGGGACGAGAGGGAGGGCAAAACTACCCACATAAAAACAGTAAGGGCAATTATGTTCTCTAGGAATCCCAGCCAGGAATAGAAGTCACAACTCTTACAACTGCCAACACTTTTGTGCTGCTCAGAATGCACTATAGAGTGCATTCAACTATGTTAATTTGCACCTGGCACAGGCCACATTTACATGCAGCCTTATAATCTGTTAACAATCTGACTCTATTGGCTCTAGCTCTATTGCAATAGAATTCATCCATGTGTACATCTGGTTCGGAATAGATCACGAGGCCATTCTGAATGCAGTTTCTATCGATAGAACAAAGTCAACATCAATATCAGACAAAGATAACTGGAGTGAATACAAATAAAATAAATTAATTAAATAAAAAAAATGTTTTATAAGACATAAAAAAAAAATTAAAAAAACAAAAAAAAACTTTTTCAATGATTTAATTTTTAATAGAAGAAACTATCCAACTTGGCCTTATGTGAGAAAATAATTGCACAACTGGTAACTGGCAACTGGTTGTGCCACCCTTGGAGGCAACAACTTCAGTTAAGCATTTGTGATTACTGCCATTGGGTCTTTCACTATCTCTGTGGAAGAATGTTGGTCCACTAGTCTTTGCAGAATTGTCTTAATTCAGCCACACTGGAGGGTACGGCTTGTTTAGGGTCATGCCACAGCATATCAGTTGGATTTAAGTGTGTACTTTGACTACTCCAAAGTTTTAGTCATTAAGAGTTGGGCTTACTGGTGTGCTATGAGTCATTTTCCTGCCGCAGAATCCAAGTATACTAGAGGTTAAGGTCACAACCTGATGGCCAGGCATTTATGGTTTCATCAATTACGAGTTGTCCAGGTCCTGAAGCAGGAAAGCAGCCCCAGACCCTCACACTTCCACCACCATGTTTGACTGCAGGGATGATGTTCTTTTTCTGAAATGTACTGTTACATCCCAAAGATGTGGCTCTTGGTCTAAGAGAATTGCAGGGTCAGTAACTATGGTGTGTAGAGGGAGGAAGAGTTGTAAGTGAGGCAGTGCACAACCCCTAGACAAAAATCAGCTAATATAAATGACAACACTTTTTGAAGTCTTTTTTTTTTTTTTTTTTTTTTTGCACACATCAGAAGTGACCACAAGGACGACAACATTTATATGTGCAACAAATGGTTTGGGTGACAGACCTGAGGAGGGAGAACATGGACAGTACCAAAGCCCAGAAAGTAACAAAAAGTCTATTTTAAGCTATTTTAAATATTCTATACTAAATGAAAATACATGGGGTGGTACCTGCCCTACTACCTAATGAATCTAATACACAAAAAATTTGGCACAATGTATGTGCACACACCTCCTACTTGTTCTACCCTCCTAGAGGAGAAAGACAAATAGCACAAAAACAAACAAACAAACATTTCAACAAAAAGCAAAACAAAAACATGGCTGCTAGAGAGATCTCAGAGTGGCTTATAAGTCCTAGTGAGAGCAAGCAGGAAAAAAAATAGAGAAACACCACAAAAAAAAAGCAGAAAGATGGCACTGCTTGATAGAACATGCACACCTTTCATAAAGACGTGATCACATCTTCCAATGTAGAAGGTGAGGCTGAGGACTCTGAGGAGGACTCGCCCATCACCCGGGCCGAAGTCACTGAGGTGGTCTGTAAGCTCCTCAGTGGTGGGGCCCCGGGGGTGGATGAGATCCGCCCAGAGTATCTCAAGTCTCTAGATGCTGTTGGGCTGTCTTGGCTGACACGCCTCTGCAGCATCGCGTGGCGGACGGGGACAGTGCCCCTGGAGTGGCAAACCGGGGTGGTGGTTCCCCTGTTTAAAAAGGGGGACCGGAGAGTGTGTTCCAACTATAGGGGGATCACTCTTCTCAGCCTCCCCGGGAAAGTCTACACCAGGGTACTGGAGAGACAAATTTGGCCGTTAGTCGAACCTCGGATTCAGGAGGAACAATGCGGTTTTTGTCCCGGCCGCAGAACACTGGACCAGCTCTACACCCTCCGGAGGGTGCTCGAGGGTTCATGGGAGTTTGCCCAACCAGTCCACATGTGTTTTGTGGATTTGGAGAAGGCATTCGACCGTGTCCCTCGGGGTATTCTGTGGGGGGTGCTCTGGGAATATGGGGTCCACGGCCCTCTGTTAAGGGCTGTCAGGTCCTTGTACGACTGGAGCAGGAGCCTGGTTCGCATTGCCGGCAGTAAATCGGGCCTGTTCCCGGTGCATGTTGGACTCCGGCAGGGCTGCCCTTTGTCACTGGTTCTGTTCATAATCTTTATGGACAGAATTTCTAGGCCCAGCCAGGGGCCGGAGGGGGTCCAGTTTGGGAACCACAGGATATCATCTCTGCTTTTTGCGGATGATGTTGTCCTGATGGCTTCTTCGGGCCAGGACCTTCAGCAGGCACTGGAGCGGTTCATAGCCGAGTGTGAAGCAGCTGGGATGCGAATCAGCACCTCCAAATCTGAGGCCCTGGTTCTCGACCGGAAAAGGGTGGCTTGCCCTCTCCAGATCGGTGGAGCTGTCCTGTCCCAAGTGGAGGAGTTCAAGTATCTCGGGGTCTTGTTCACGAGTGGGGGTGAAAGGGAGTGTGAGATTGACAGGCGGATCGGTGCTGCCGCCGCAGTCATGCGGTCGGTGTACCGGTCCGTTGTGGTGAAGAAGGAGCTGAGCCGAAAGGCGAAGCTCTTGATTTACTGGTCAATCTACATTCCCACCCTCACCTATGGTCATGAACTGTGGGTAATGACCGAAAGGACAAGATCGCGGATACAAGCGGCCGAAATGAGTTTCCTCCGCAGGGTGGCCGGGCGCTCCCTTAGAGATAGGGTGAGATCCTCGGCTACCCGGGAGGAGCTCGGAGTAGAGCCACTGCTCCTCTACATCGAGAGGAACCAGTTGAGGTGGCTCTATTTCGGATGCCCCCTGGGAGTCTCCCCGGGGGAGTGTTCCAGGCACTTCCCACCAGGAGGAGACCGCGGGGTAGACCCAGGACACGTGGGAGGGACTATGTCTCTCGGCTGACCTGGGAATGCCTCGGGGTCCCTCCTGGGGAGCTGGCTGAGGTGTCGGGGGAGAGGGAAGTCTGGGCATCCCTGCTTAGACTGCTGCCCCCGCGACCCAGCCCCGGATAAGCGGTGGAAAATGCGTGGATGGATGGATGGATGGACCTTTCATAAAGTTCCAGTTTTGTTTCATCGGTCCGTGGAATATTTTCCTGATTACATTCCTAGTTGTAAAATTTATGCATGTTTTTTTTTTTGCCTGAACTTAGCTCACATATGTTCTGTGCAGGTGAGATAATCTTTCATCACGTCAAATAAATTCACGAATGGCATGATTGAATGGTTTTGTCACGACATCATGTCTCCCATTCTTTGGGAGTAAAGTATATTTTCCTGAGTCCACCATTTCCAACTGGACTAATGTTATGCTTGTTGTCATGGTAAAGTGTACATTTAGTAGTACTCTACATATTTTGGATTAGATTATGTGCAGTGTGTAGACAGGTTTTACATATAAACACCTCAGGTTAAATCTATAATTGGAATGGATTTAATCAGATTGGAGAACAACTTGGCATGTAAACACAGATGTGCACACACAGCTTGTCTAGCTGCTATAGAGAAGCTCTGCCAACAGAACTGAACTCTGGAGCAGATACACATGAACCTATTTGCACCATGCCTAATGTCAGGCATGGCCTAGAGGGCTAATGCTTTATCATTGAGCTGTGGAGCAGTGGCACTGTGTTGTCTGGAATTATGGAGCATCATCCAGTACTTTTGGGATGTTGGGGGTAAGGTAATGTCTATTATTCTAATGAGTAGAAGATAGATAATAGAGTTACTTCAACAAAAGCAGGGAAATCTTTGTGTACTATCCCTTGGTTTCAGAAGAAATGGTGAATGAGCTGGTGTCCCAATACTTTTGTCCCCACTGTGCATATGTTTACCTAATAAATAATACACAATTTTCACACGTGTTCAAAATCACCACATTGTCCCTCATTCTTATGGTTGATGTGAACATTATTTGAAGCTGCTGGCTTCTAACTGCATGATTTTATACACTGCAGTTCTGCCACATGATTGGCTGATTGGATAATTGTATGATGGAGTGGGCATTACTGGTGTGGTGTTATTCCTTTGCTATAGACGAGTTTATGTGCAATGTCATCACAGAGATGCTCGCACAACTAGGGGGCAGAAAGCAGCAGACAAAAATACTCTTCACAATAAACAGCAGCAAAGACAAGTTGTTTTGTGGTAAATCTGCAGGAAAAATTTAAACCCAAGGTGAGAATGTCCTTTTGCTAAAAATCAGAAGATCCAGAATTAAGAAGTGGTGGATACATTTGATAAACACATACACCACAGTGTTGGGTTAGCAATATGGACAGGAGAGTCAAAGAGCATTGAGTTTAGTGATACAGCTGAATTGTAGGGGGCGGCAGGAACATGCCAGTGCTACCACTAGACTGCTACACGTGTGAATCACATTGTGGAGAAAGGCGTTATTTGTAAACACAGTGAACATGTTGGCTGTGTGGAAGCAGTGATCATGCGGACAAAATCCTGTATTAGATTTTTTGTGTGTGTTTTCTGCCCATGTTTTATAAGGTGATGCCCCTAAATGGCATTGATTCATGGATCTTAAACACAAATCATCACAAACGTTTGTCATGCACTTGCCTCATTCCATCTTAAATCCATCCTAGTTTCTGCATGAACAAGGAATGGAAAATTCCAGCAACAAACTAACTCCAGCTTCGTAATAGCAGCACATCAAAAATTACTGGAGTGGATTTTAAGCACTGAGTTTAAACAAGGGAGTGTGTTATTGGTATGATGGGCAGATAAATACTGGTTAATGCAGATGTTGTGTTTAGAGAGTAGAAAAACTCTTTTTCTTGGGAGAAGAAGGTTAGAAGAAGCCCAACATTGCAATTCCATGTGTGGAACCGTACCAATCACAGAGTCTGGTTGATAAAGGGTTAGTGTCAGAGAATGATCCAAGAATGAACATTTGCAGACCTTGTTCTGCTGAATTGAAAGGGTTGCAGTTTAACCAGTAGACCCCTAGGCCAATTTGTAGGATGTTTTCATTTTTTTCTTTTTTTTGATGTACTTTTATTTGACAAAGAATTTGAAAAGTATTTATAGAATTAGTATTTATCAGCCACACACAGTTATTTTCAGGAGATCC
Organism: Acestrorhynchus altus; assembly: GCA_034509495.1. Taxonomy (NCBI): domain Eukaryota; kingdom Metazoa; phylum Chordata; class Actinopteri; order Characiformes; family Acestrorhynchidae; genus Acestrorhynchus; species Acestrorhynchus altus. The sequence goes on along the minus strand of CM067522.1, from coordinate 8,565,499 downwards.
TAGACTACTCCAAGATTACTAATAGAATGTATCTATTTGTTTAAATTCAACCATGTTTTGATTAAACATATTCACGGGCTGTACTTATAAGGACTAAAACACTTTACATTATTATTATTATTATTATTATTATTATTATTATTATTATTATTATTATTATTATTATTATTATTATAACATATGTGTATCAGTATTATCCCTTCTCAGGACATTTATTCTGAAATTTGAATGCTGTGTGAGCAATGAAAGAGCAAACATCCCCTCCCTTCTCATATGTGGGTCAGTGATGTCATTAGCCCCAACCCCCTGATCTGTCAGAGTCTGCAGAGAACAGTGTGTAACTACCCACGAAATGCAGATCTCGGGCTTTAAGTGTTAAGTCATGTTGTGTTATGTTGGCCTGTCTGGGATGTTAAACCGTTTTTGGTATTTTCCATTTGCCAACTGTTTCTGTTTCTTTTGAACATAAAATTAGATTTCAGTGTATCCCTATTATTAAAATTACACATTAAGACTTTCATGGGTATCTATACCCATGTGAATCAGTCAGATATCACTTCAACAACCAGAAGAACAGTTAGGGTTTAGAGGTAGTTAGGTTTAGAGCACTGAACGAATGATCACAGAGTGCTGCATGTCCGGAAACTAAGTGCTGAAGGACAGAGAGAAACAGGCTCACTGGGCTGCAGTGTGATATTGTGACAGTCAGGTAAAGTAGTAAGGAACTCTGTTTTCAGTGAAGATACATAATTAGGTATGTCTTTCTGAGTGGCAGGAAGAGAATTTCCTTGACAATAAGAATTCAGAAAAGACAGAAAATAGTCTGGATGCTTGTCTTCCATTCATCTTGAGGGATAGTGGGTTAGGGTCATGTCCAGGGGTGCTGGTCAATTTGTAGATAAGCATCAAAGTTTTGAATCTGAAGCTAGTGAAGATAATGCAGCAGATAACATTAGTATTCTAAAGTATGTGCACATGTAGGGTTATAAATGCAGTAAAATGGATGTGATTAGATTAACACACACACACACACACACACACACACACACACACACACACACACACACACACACACACACACTGTTCAAAAGGTATTCTGATTATAATGTGAAAGACAGTGTCTGACCCAAAAAGAAAAAAATACTGTACCTCTACTAGTTCTCAGCATCAGACTATAATGTCCTGAGGGATTTTGAAAACGCTTGGAGATATAAGTGTTTGGGTTTAGTGGCATAAAGGAAAAGAGGAACGAGAAAAAAGACATATGTACTGTACACACTAATTGGCACCAATGTAGAAGTAGACTGCACTTATATCGACTTGCTATTATCGTAATATTTCAGGAAAGCAGATGTTTTCAATCAGCCAGAAGTGCCTCTCATTCGTTCTTGGTCTCGGCGGTGATTTTGGGCAGGGGCATTATCATTCTCATCATGATCTCCGTTTACACCTGGGGATGACAGTTGGAATTAATCTCCTCAGCCAGCCCATTTACTGGCTGACACATTTCTTAACATGGCTGGCTATTTCCATGTTCTATTTTAAGAAGTAATGCTTCATCCACATCTACTGCACTTAAAATCCCTCAAAAAAGCCCAAAAAACAGCCATTTTTGGGGGGGTGCAATTTCATACAGTGCTAGATTGCCATTGGTCTTCATTACAGGCAGTTTGACAGCCCAGCGTTACATGTCCTGCAATCAGCATCCCTAACACAATCTGGTGTGATCTTCAAATAGGACAGCACTATTATCTGAAGACACAGATACTATGCTATGGTCACATCACCAGACCTATCCCTGAATGAAAATGTGTGCTATCAACAGCTCACCCCTACTACAAAATTTGTAAGAACTGAGTGAGAATATTCAAGCTGCATGGGATGGATTATCACAGCACACCATTAAGAATCTCTATAACTCCATTTTCTGATGTCTGGCATGTTGCATTATACCCAAAGCCATACTTAGAGTCACTGCCCACTGTCTATTTTATTTTCCTTCTGAATAGCATTTTAAGGAAACACTTCCTTTTAGGTGCAACTATTTGTTGACAAGTGTATATGATACTGATTTATTGAATTGTTTGAGAAATTTAAGGCTATGTATTAATCACTATTAATAGATTAATTTTATGTCTTTGTACAAATGGGCAGATTCTTAAGTAAAACAATAGTACATATAGTTATGTTGCGTTTTGATGAAGTTTAGTGAGAACTGTGTTGTTTATAAACGTTGCTGTGCTATAGTTTACAGTGAACACCTAAGTGCAGTATGTAATCATCATATTAATGAGCACTGCGATTGGCTCTGATGACAGTTTCAATGCTGCAGAAAATAAGAAGAAATGAATGTAGGATGTTATACTTTGAAAGGTGGCCCAATGCAAATAAGATATATTTGAATATGTAAATAAGTAGATGGATAATGCAACAAACCACTTGGACGTCATTAGTTTTTCCAAAACTTTGCTTATAAACTTTGACAGATTGTGGAATATTGGAATATGTTCAGATTTGCTCAGTCACACTGTTTAAGGACACTGTTTTTTAATACTTGGTTTAGAACGGCATTAATCCTGCAGGTGGGTCTCCAAAGATTCCTGTCCATTTTAACCCGCTCTTCCATAAACTGGGAGCCCATTTTAGCTCCAATTGGTGTGAGCCTATTGCAACAGTTCACCTGCTGTTCCAAATGGGAACTGCGATTGATGTCTGGTGAATCTGCTGGTCTGTCAGTGTTCCACTCTACATTATGGAATGTATGAGGTCTTGAACTGGTAAGGCAAAGTGATGTGTAACCAAGAATTGAGAAGAGCATTTGGAATATCTGGTCTGGGATGTTTACCTGGCTGCATGTAGAAGCTGAAAGTGAACCGAGGCATTGCCAGTAAGGGACATTTATGGATACCAGTGATGCTGTAATGGAAGTTCTACGATCCCCAGTCTCATATTTCATGCCACCCACCCAATCAGACCTGAGCTTCCCACTGCTATCATTCAATTAATCAGCCTGTAAGGTTCAGGTGCTGAAAACTGCAATGCAAAGTACCCTTGAACTGAAGAGCACTCATGGTGACGAAGGAATGTTTAGTATGTTCTTTATTGCTATGTGCTCCCCATTACAACAAACAGCATCAGTAGTGTACACTTCAGTTACAGCTAACAAATGTAAGTACAAAGAAACAGAAATGGCTGCAAGCTGTTAGAAACTGGCAACCAGACAGAGAATTAATACTTAAATGCACAGGTAGCACTGAGGATAGATTAGATACGTCTCATTTTTCTATACAGCAGATCTGTCTGAGGCTCAGGGATTGTCATTGGAATATCTACAAATATCTACAAATACTAAAGTACTAGCATCCTCTTGGGACTTTGAAAGCTTTGCATAACATTAGCAGCCAAGTCATCATAGGCAGCAATTCAATGACATTGCAATTAAATGTTTCAAATAAGTTTTGTGTCTAAAAGAATGATATCTAAAAACAACAACATTTTCAATGTTTGCCTGCATTTGCCAATGGGAATGACATCCATTTGGATTTCGTAAAAGTTTTTTTTTTTTTCTTTTTGTTTTTTTTTTGTTTTTTTAATGAAAAATAAAAACTACTAATTAACTGTAAAAACAGTTTTGTTGGGGCTTTGATTAAAGAAACAGCTGTGAGTGACAGCTTTGTTGGGTCTCTAAACTAAAATATTCTACTAAAACAGCTGTGCTGGACAGCTTACTCAAAGAAACAAAAATCCAGTTCAGTATATACAGCGTCTAAAAGGTGAACCGACAATAATTCTACCTTCTAATTTGCCAGCCGTGGACCTTCATTGAATGAAGTTTAAGCATCAATCTGCACATGCACAGCAAATTTGGTTTCTTTGTATTTTTGGTTTTTGGTTTTCTTGGCCTCTCCAATGCTTATAACTATACCTAAGCAAGTCTAGGAACTCAATAAATACTCTAAAGTCCTAAATCCTATATACAACAGCTATACAGTAGCACACAGGAGTGCGTGTGTAAATGGGTTTTTGTAAGTCCGTGCTCCACTTACATGTATACTGGGGGAAGGGGCTCCTTGCTATTGCAGTCAGATGCATTGTGGTTGAGACAGACGTAACCCTCGGCTTAACAAATAAATACCTTCCTTCAGAGATCTTGCAGGCAAAAGCTCAAAACGTACAGTCAAAAAAGGTCCATGTTACTTCCAGCTCACTGCTTTCAAAATACAGCCTTGCATGTCTTAAGCACCTTGCTGTGCATGTGATGGACTCCTACGTAGTTGCCCAACTGTTTTTTTTTTTTTGTTGTTGTTGTTGTTGACAAAGTCGTCTTGGCATTCAGCTGTCTTGCTGGTGAAATAAAGCTTTACCTACAATGGAGAATACAGTACAGGATAACAGGCAGGGAAATTCAAAGAAACTGATGTCGACATCAGCTTCCACCACTGATGCAGTTACAGAGACAAAAGCTTATGATAAAAAAAACCAAAACAAAACAGAATCCCTTGATGAACACAGGTATTCAGAGAAGGGGCTTTCTAGGGTTTTCACACTGGCTGGTTTCTGTTCTGACAAGAACACCGAGAATGTATCTTCAAATACTTCTGCTGTCATTATTTTAAAAAAGTGTACTAGAATAGTAAAAACCTGCACCATGTTTTAGTAAAAAATAATACTGACTTTTACACACACAGTATTTACAGGAACATTCATAAATATCTTCTTTTGTTAAACAAACAAAATGTTTGGAGCCAGTAGCGATTCTATGGAATTCTGAAGTTCTATATAACTGCAAGTATTGCCTAATAAGTACCACTGATGTCTCCTTAGTGTTGGCTAGTGTGCAAAACCTCCATAAACCAAGCTTTTGATGAAGGAACCTCTGACTGCTTTCAAAAGATCGATCTTTGGCACATTCTCCCAAGTCAGCAATGTGTAAGCTGAGAAGTATGACCAACTGTTGGGAGGACACAGAAACCAGAAAGTGAACCAGCACTTTACTCTCTCACTCTCTTGAAAATCACCTCTCATAAGCAAGATCTGAAGTAAGACAAGGGATAACAGCTAATATATTATTATCTACAAAACAAAAAGAGAGTCCGAAAGGAGAAAAAAACAACCAAAGAAAACAAAAAACAAAAGCACCAAAAAGCATTCGAGTTCGCCTTCATCTTTCCACCTTGGCTATTGCCTTGGGCCACCGGCTGTCTCGAGAATGATCCATCTGCCGTGATGTTGCATTGGAGGACTGTCCATTGACTGCCACAGTAGGCAGGTTCCTGCTGCTGGGTTTGGTAGCCTGCACTGGCCGTTTAGGTGTTTTATTGTCGGCATTTGGTCTGTGTGGTGCGACAGTGGAGGAGTTGTGCTTGGTGTTACGGCTAGCTGGGCCTGGCCCACGAGGGCTCTGGGGAGGAAGCTTGAGTGTGCCATTCATGGAGGCTGACAGGGTCTCCAAGAGCTGTGAGGCAGAGCCAAAACGCACCTCCTCCTCAGTCTCTGCAGCCTCCGGAAGCAGAACGCTGCTCCTTTTGCTGCATGACTCGCAGCACAGCTTATTGTAGCCCGGGATTGAACAGTAGCGAGCCAGGACTTCCATCTGGCAGAATATGGACTTGTCTCCTTCACAAGGTTCATCTGTGAGAGAAACAACATAAAGAAATATCATGTTAATCATTTCACTTCATATTTAGGTGACTTTTTTCACACACATCTTCACGTTTTATTCATTCTATTATTCATTACTATTATCTATTATATAATTTGATGACTTTCTTCTCAATACAGTAATTAGTATGATTTTAATATACTTTGTCATTCCACTGTATGTTTTGTACATAAGGGTCCATGAAAGCTCTCAAGGCCAAGACCCAAGTTCTCTGGTGCAGGCTGTGTCCCAGAGCTTAGAAAAGTGGGTTTGTGACCAGAAGTTAGTTAGTTTGGTCCCCTGGACCAGTAGGATGTGGGGGGTGAAGCAGAATTGAAGAAACACCACCTTCTTTGCCCTCAACATTAACGGCTGAGGTGTCCTTGAGCAAATGATCCAACCAACCTATTCCAGGCTGCTAAGGTGGGTACCAGATACCTATTGAGAATGTTGTGTGTATGTGTGTGTGTGTGTTCACTGCTGCAGATGGATTAAATGTGGAGCAATGGCTGTAAAGTGTGCTCTTAATTCTTGTCCTTACCCAACTTAAACAGAACACTCATATGTAATATTTTTGAGAACCCTGAAGAGTCTTTATTCCATTTCTTATGAGGACCTTCACCCTAATGCTGCAGGATCGAAACGAACACTGTCCTAAGTCATTGCTGTAAAAATCCCCAGTTTTTCTAATGGACCTGCTGAGCTCAATCACTTCAATAATAGCTGACATCCATCTGGAGATCAGTTCTTCGATTCATGAGCCTGTGATAAAAAGGCTCTTGAGAGCTATCAATTATTTAATCATTACAGTAAGTCTATTTTGAAGGTAACAGGTGGGATTAGGAATCATTTGTTGCCATGTTCAACACCTGCTTCCCTTGTCTTTTACAAGTGAAACGTAGCAATGTGAGGGCTCCAAGGATGTCTCTTTGTTCAGAGCAGAGTGCAGTTTTTCTAAAGAGAGCCACTTAATATGGACTGGATGTCCTGTTTTCATTCTTCTAAGACAAGCTTCAGTGCAGTGTGGGTAAAGCAAATGGGAACTCAAAGACTGCTAGCAGTCATCAAAGGCAGTGCAGATCACAAAAAAGATATTTCTCAGGGGATACAAACTCACATATTTTAAACGTGAAGTATGAGAGGACTTTTAAGAAGGGAGACACCAACAGTGAAACAATGAAACAGTCATTTTAACATCTTGCGAAAAAGCACAGGTTAAAGACTCAAGTTGTGGTCAAACCTCATATATCTCATATATAGTTCAGTCAAGACACACACCTGTCTTTGTCCATAACTTAAGAAAAAAGGTCTTTGGTCTTGCTGCTAATGTAAATGTGTCCTCCACATTTTACCAATCCATGCAGTAAAACACACACATACTGAACTTGTGCATCTAAAAAAATATAAAGAGTATAAAGTGATATATTTCAATCTTTTAAAGGTTTTGTTTTAATGTTGATACTGTAATACTGTAATTCACTCAAATATGAATTTAAATATTGTAATAATGAATGATTCTGGTTTTCTATAAGCCATCCTGATCAACAGTAAAAAAAGGTATGAAATGTGTCACTTTATATGTAATGGATATAAAGTTAAGGGCACTTCAGTCATGTCCTGCCAGTTCAGGGAATTGAACTGGCAACTTTCCAGTCACAAGACTGGTTCCATAACCACTGTCTAAATTGTAGCTGTAAAAACTATAATCAGATGTTTGAGTGAATTTAACTTCATCCCAAACTGAAATAAGAACCAGTTTTTCTTCACTGTTGCATTGACTGTTTGGAACCCATGTTTTGAATAAAGCTTAAATAACCAAGTGACTACGTGACACTGAGTATTACACTCATCTTGTGGCAATTATGTTGCTGTCAATATATCCTTTATCAGTGGGACAATATGGAACATTTTAACCAACAACTCTCTGGCAAAGTTAAAAAAGGTCCAAATAGGACTAATGTGGAAGAGTACCCTCAAAAAAACGCCCAACAACATCATCCATAGCTGAATACTCACTACTGGGCCTTCCTTCTAGTTGCTTGTCAATGAAAGATCAAAACATTGTGTATACTGGATTATATGTGGCGGCATGCTTTAGGCCATCTGCCATCCTGCTTCAACCCGAGATGAAAACTCTTGTTTTCAAGCTAAGCAGAGTTTTTGTTGGCCTGTCAGTTTACCATACTGTAATGCAGTTAACAGGAGTTACTCTTAAGTTACTTTATTGACTCGTGTGTATTACAAAAATAAATACATAAATACAATTAAAAATAAAAGACAAAGATGAAGAAGCCTGAATATATTGAGTTATATCGAACGGTGAATACTGTGCACATATTATCCTTTGCCTCCATCTTTCACATTCTCAGAAACAGCATTTTGAAATTGAACTTTATCTGTGATATTTTATTTATTTATTTCTGGATGGACTGTGTAACACTATAAGAGAACTCAGCATGTACTATAATTAGGAGTGTGGAGTTTTATTCCATCTTTGGTATCTTTGGCAGTGATCACGTTTGAGCCGGATCTTGGAGACTGTTGGGCTACAGTTGGGTTTGAACTGTCAACTCTGAACTATGTTCTTAGGTCATATTTTGGGTTCAGGATATATTTCTCAATTCATTCTAAAAACCGAGTCCTTAAATATGTATTACAGTTACAGTACTACACATTTGTAGTAGAGAACACAAATATAAATACAGTGTAATTCTGTAGTCACTCTATTGAATTTTTCAAATCTCAATTTCAAAGATCTGCTAAAGGGACTTTGATAAGGGAAACATATGGATGCAGCTCTTTGCCAGTGGGTGAGGTCTCACTGGAAGACTCAGCATAATGGAACAACAGCAGTGACATTTATTTATCCAATACGGCTGCTGGAATTGTCTTTATTTTTGTTGCTAATATTGACTTAGTTGAAGCACACAGGGGAACAAGGCTGGGTTAAGCATGTGCTCATGGCTTTGAAAAGACTTTTGCAGTGATGTGCTTTAGGCAGCGTACCGTGGCAGGGTCCTGGCTTGCAAGACCTCTGTGATTCCGGTTTCTCTCCGCTGCATTGATCTCCGGTGCGGCATGTAACCAACCTCCGTGCTACTCCCTCTCCGCAGGTCACAGAGCACTAAGAGAGACAAAAGGAAAAAGAAAGTCAAGTGTTTGTCTCACTGTCAAATTGAGCGATTCCCAAAGGTTCAATATAGTGGCACAAACAGGTTTTTTCTTCTTGTTTAAAACAAAATATAGTAAACAAACAGAAATAGAGAATCATTATTACTTTCTGTATTTGTATAATAGTTTTTGTGCACTCTGGAGGGCGACCAACCTACACACTGAAATTTAAATTTTACCACTATCTGAGTAGCTTCACTCACTAACTTTGTACTGCAGCCACCAAAAATTAGACAACAGGGAGAAGTACATGGAAGCAAACCACATCTTGATCTTGATTGAAATCAATCTTGATTTAAGCCAGAAAGCTAAGGACTAAAAGTCAGGCACAGAGGATTACAGCTGACCTCTATAAGAGAAAGAGTGAAGAAAGAAATGAACTCAAGGAAAACTTAATGTTAACTAGCTAAAGCAAACTGTGACAAATGAAAATGAGCTTTTTTTTCTAAAGGGTTAGTCCTGTGCTGGATATTAGAAATTTCCCCCACTCATCACTTGTCCATGTGGGGGAAAGTGCATGTGTAATTGCAAAACAGATTAATGGAAGAAAATTGAATTAAGATGAATGAGATTCTTTTGACGTACCCCCAACCACTGCATGATGCCCACCAATGTGCCATTAGTACAAGAACATTAATCCCTTTAGCTCATGGTCAAAATCAATATGATATACAGAGTGCAAACTGTGCTGGAAAGCCATTTTCTCTGTGTGGTTATACACTGATTTGTGGATTGAATTTTAATAGAACTGTAAGTGTTTTTTTAATTTCACTGGGTTATTTACGCAAAACGGATGCTTCAGCTGTTCAATGGTATGCTGTTATAAGAATGTTCTCCAGTGCTTTCCAATTACACGTTATAGCCTAAATATATCAGCTGCCTGAAACGACTACTAGCATTTCTGAAGTCTTTGGAAATGTCAGCAATTTAATTGTGTTCAATACGGGAAACTGGGTCTTCTGTACAAAGCGAATGAGGTTCGATAGCTTTTAGCACAGCTGAATGAAAATTAAACAGTCACATAAACGTTTAACTCTGACTGTAACTCTTAGAAAGTGTTCATTTTCCCCTCTAGGCAGTTTTATAAAATTGCTTCAGCTGCTTGACTGTCATCCGCATCGCATTTATTTGTTAAAGCTCTCAGACAGGCTTCATTTCCCTGCTTTTCCACTGACGGATACTTGCCGCACGTACCTGTCCTGGCTAAAACATGACTGAACCAATTTGTTCATCTAAATGAGAGCCTAATCAATTCAATTAGATAATTTGGCATGGCCGATTCAAACACCTGAGCATGCTAGAGCACTTCAAGGAAAACTGCAAAAACCTATTTATTCCAAATTCTGCATGTTTACTCACTTTGATTACATTTGATAATCAGTGGCTGAATGTCAGAATGTTTCTCAAGCCTTATCTTGGCTTTCAGCTTGTTAACATAACTGAAGTCTTTTAGCCAAAACTGCCTACATTGGAGCTGAATTTCCAGAAAAGAAGTCTGGAAGCCCATGATATGCACAGTAATCATCTCCAAGCTGATTTTAGAGTTCACAATATCATACTGTCGTAGGAAAAGCCCATAATGCCATTTTTTCCCTTGGTTTATATGTTTATACCCTTAAAAAATTGCCTTTTAAATATTTTAAAGGATTAGGCATTGGCTATATTAAGCCCAATCCACTGCTCTGATAATTAAACCAACGCTCAGTGGATTCAACATGCTTTTCGGATGAGTAGCTACTCCTACTACCTTACCTAACCAGGTCACAGGGTGTGTTTTTGGGCTACTTTGAAAATGAACTGGGGCTGCCAAATACAGCAGACAACAGAAAATGAGCTGTGTAATGAGACTGATTTGAGTAGCTTGAAGCCTAGGGACAGAACTGAGATTTGAACTCAAAGTAAAGTAAACAATAGCAAGAAAATAAAGAGATGGGGATGGGGGGTGATAGTTGTTATTTTCATTTAATAGAACAGCCTCTCACACTGACTGCTCAGGGCAGCTGCTGTTACTTGATCTCTTTGGTATTTTGACCAAAGCATGTCATTCCTTGTGAAGGGCAGACCTTGTTAGTTCTTGAGAAAAGGGTTAGGGTTAGTATACCAAGGTGGCATTCTCACCTTGGTAAATACATAACATTTAGCACTTGCCCTTATCCAGAGCGACTTACGAAAGTGCTTTGCTGTCCACTTAGATATCCTTAGCTAGGAGACGAGGCTAGAATCCAGAATTTTATAAACATTTAAAAGTATAATTTAACAAGGCTAAGTTCTGACAGCTCAATACACCAAACCTTCCTTGTCTTTTAGTTAATGCCTTTTAGAGATAAAGTCATCTTCTACTTACTCAGCTACTCACAGTGAAAGAAGTTATGAACAAGGGTGTCCAAACTCTTAAAAGGCTTCCAAACCTAAATTGCATAGCATTGTCACACCTAAATTGATGCAATGTGGGATCGTCAGGACTGGGATCAAGACGTTTTTCACAGAAACAGAAAAACCCACCTCAGACCAGGCTCCAGTCCTCCACTGGCCAGGGCAAGGTACTCTGTTACAGGTCCGCCTGGTCTCAGGCTTGTCCTTGCTACAATATTTGCTGTGAATGGAGCGATTGGTGCCCTCGTGTAGGGACTGGACACAGCGCACGGTTCGGATCTGGAACCCTAGGCTTCCGCACATTTTAGTGCAGTGCTCCCACTCCTCAGCTACCCACCTGTTGGAAAAAAAAAGATCAAGACGATGGTGGTTTGTGATCAGAATCAGAATGTGCTGATAACACATTTAGAGGTTTTTCTTAATTCATTAGAAACGTCAAAACCAATACCTTGTTGCTGACGACATTTTTGTCCTTTCCTTTTTTTGAATTCAAGTTCAACAACTTAATTGTCAATTGATTGTGTCTTAGACTGGCTTCTTGACATTTTTCCAACTGGCAAATGATACAACTGTTACTCAAAGAGCTACACAATGAGCACAAAACAATGCAAATCGAATGACGTGCACAAAGGGACGTGTAATTAATCCTGTTTTTAATTAACGTTCATTAATCCCACCCTCTGGATAGATCCCACCCGAACACATAATGCTATTAGTGCTGGGAGGTTAAAGGCTAGCTGCTTCCTCCAATAAACGTGAAACCCATCAGCACTAATGCAATGTCTTTCTATAGATAAACACAGTTCATTTCATCATGAATTTCATCATGTATGCAATGAAGGATTTGAGTACTGTTGGGTTTGCTTGGCCCAAATACATGAATCAGTATGCATGAAACACCTGCATAATGCACACAATTGTCATAACAATGTATTTGAAGAGAATGGTTTGGGCAAACATTCTTTATACAATGTATTCAAAACTGACTTTCAACTGATTAATGAATTGAATTCACTGTTAGAAGAGAGTAACATCTTAGGAGGTATACAGTGGCTAATTTTACTACTAATACACATATTTACATGTTTGTGTAAAACTGAACCGTATGTAGGTAGCAGGTCATTACTGGTGTCTTTTTAAAACACAGGCAGACATGAAAACAGCCTTACGTCCTTGGGGAGTGTCTGTGTGCTAGCCTACTGTTCTACATCGTGCATTGCATTTCAAATCCTGCAATGTAACTATTGCATTTGCACATATTGCAATAATGATGCTGAAACAATACAGCCCTAACACTCACCCTCTGATTTCTATTAAAAGCTCTAGTTGCTTGGACACAACCATTCCTTTGTCTCGATTGATTCCATGTCATCACCAGAGACAACATTGGTAAAGTGAATTACCTGTGTAATATATCTATTTATTTATTTTATATTTATATTTTATTTTTTCCTTTCCAAGAAATCAGCCTGACTTCTATATACTGTATTCATACTGCTGGCACTGTCGGTGGGCATAAAGAGGGCACAGTCTGCACATGTTCCTCCTCATCCCTATGCGATTAGGTCCTGAATTTCCTGATCAGTACACCATAAGGAGTCAACCACACATCCTCCACCATCATCCTGAACACTGGCTGCCCACCATGACTGTGTGCTTAGCCCTCTGCTGAACACACTGATGACCCACAACTGCACTCATTTCAAGAATAATCTTATGGTGAAGTTTGTAGAAGATACAGCAGTGGTTGGACTCATCACCCGCAGTGACAAGTCAGAGTACAGGAGAGAGCTAGAGGACCTGTCCTGGTGGTGAGGAAACAACAAGCTCATTCTCAACATCCAGAAGACCAAGGAGATGGTTGTGGATTTCCACAGCTGTGGAGAGGGTCCCCTCCATCAGGTACCTTGGAGTACACCTGAGCAACATGTTCACCTGTGGTTCCAACACCACGGACATCCTCAAGTGCTTTTAAACCTGTGTGGTGGAGAGTGTCCTGACCACAGGCCTCACTGTGTGGCATGCTGGCTGCACTGTAGCAGAGAAGGAGATGTCACAGAGAGTGGTAAAGTCTGCACAGAGGGCCATCAGGTGCATCAATGACATTTACAGATGCAAAGAGAGAGCCACCCATAACCTCTGTGACCCCACCCACCCTGTACACAGACTCCTCAGCCCCCTTTCCTCTGGAAGGAGGCTGCGCTGCATCCAAGCAAAAACATCCAGACTGAAAAACAGCTTCTACCCAGACGGAGTCAGAAAATTAAACTGCTCCACCCCACACATACTGACATTTTACTGTACACAACCCCACCCACACTGACTATGCACAATGTCACTTTGATGTATTGATGCCAAGTTCTGCTGCTACCTCAGCACTACTGCACCTTACAATTCATCTTACAACTTAAGCTCTTGCTACTGCAGTATATTGTGCAATACATTTACTTTTGCTCTTACTTAGATATTTATTAAACTTTGTTTGCTTTTCTAGCTATATTAGTCTACTTTCTATTTCTTTTATTCATCTAACTAACGTTTTAAATTCACACTGTACACAGAGCATTTCGGTCTATCATGTCACACGGTGAGAAAGACAATAAAGCTGAGTTTGAGTCTGAACAAAATACAAACGTTCTTCCATTACTTGAAATTATGACATGCTGACTCTGAAAAGTGAGGCCACATCTGTACTTCTTGTCAATTACTAGCTACTTTTCCACGTTACCACGTTAAAGGAAAGCAACACCTTCTACAAGGCCATTATTACTATGGCCTTGTCAACTGTTTTTACCATTATGTCTAAAAGTGCTTGTGAAACTCCATTCACTAATGGTGTGAATGAAGTTGAACACCCTAAATAAGAACAGTCTAGATCGAGTAAATGGTACTAAACTAGAATATGCTCCATGAACTTCAGATCAGAACCCAGATCAAAGTAGGACAGTGCTTGTAATCGACAGCGCTCTTTTATAGGTTACTGAGGCGAGGCTATCTGTTCTTCATCTGCTGTAAATTATTGTTTATCTGTCTGACTCGTCTCTGAATTCTCCTTGCATATGTTTTGGCAGAAGTTTGCCAAGATATTTTTCACAGCTGCCTGCTCTCGACAGGCTCTCACAATCTGCAGGGTTTTTATATCAAACAGTGTGCGAAGACGCGTCATCTTGCATAATCTAAAGATAAGACACTTATTTGGCACTCACCGTGTTTCAGGGTGACATTCATTTACATGCATTTAAGCTGAATTGCTGCGATTTGTTAATGATCTTTTGAGTTCTCTAAGCCTTGAGTTCTGGCCCTGTTTTGACAGGAGGGCTGGATCTAGACAGTCACTGGCTGCTGGAGAAAACCCCCGCCTCTTAGCAGTTCATGCCTGGCCATCAAGTGGTTTTATTGGGAGCAATGCCAATGTTGAGCACCTCGCTTTATTGTATTACAATAAGAATGCACTAAAGATGCAGAAAAAATGAACAGAACCTTTATTTAATCATATTTATTATCTATAGAGCATCAAATTTCAAACAGGATTGCAAGTGGGTCTGATGAGGCAAGTGGTCAGAAAAACTATGGTGGTAATAAACATGAAAATAAATATGGGTATTCATGTCTTCGGCATATCTTTCATGTTCTGTAAAATTATGGTTAAAGTGCGAAGTTGGCACATTGTTATTGTAAAACAAGGAGCTCAACATGGCAGCGGTTCCAGAAAATAGTGCCCTATTTTTACACCATACGAAACCTCTTAAATATGAAGTGTAAATATATAGGTTAATAAGAACCCTTTGAACAGTACTGTATAAATAAACAGCAAATTCCAAATATAAAGGCACTGTTCCAGTACATTTATTAAAGCACTATAATTCTGCAATGGCAAAGAAGGTTAATGAAAACACCTTTGCTGTGATGGTGAAAATTATTATTGTGCTTCACAAACAAGCTGCAGGCAGCTAGGAGATTATGCTAAAACTATATGCTGAATTCCACCAACCATGACAAAGGAAGTTCATCCCTATCTCCAACAGCTTTAATTTGACCCTGGGGCCCAGAAAAAGCACTTGTATCTGCATTGCAAAGCAGTGCTTTGAGGTGTGCCCTTCTAACTATTAAAATCATAAATCTGTCAATGAATGGTGAGGTTATGGAGCAGAAGTAGAATGTGATGCACTATGATTGAGTGATGAGAAAGGGAGTTCTACAGCATAGTCCTCAGATCTCTGCTCTAATTTACAGGAATGTCATGGTTTATTTTCTACTGTCACAATTTCACACGGCTGTGAAAAAGAGGATTTTAGGCCTGGAGTGTCCTCACACAAACTTTCAACACTATATTAGAACAAACTGTAAAAATGCATTGCAGTGGAAATCCTACAGTAATCCACTGTAATTCTTTATTAAACAGACCCTCTATAGCAGCTTGTAAGATGTAATTTGTCAAAAATATATTGGTAATTTCCAGTTTGTGGAGTGTGTGATGGGGTGGAGTGTTTATTTTTGCTTCTGTTGATGTCTGTTAATTAGCTTTTAATTACTTAATTAAATAATGTATTTATTTAATTTCCCCATTAGACCAATCTCTCTTGGAATCCCAGCCATAAACTCTGGCATTACCAGTGATTAAACACATTTTTCCCAAATTAGGGGCCAGTACTTAGCTGCTCTACTCAAGAACAGCTTCCAAATAAACATTTCAGGGCATACGTGTTTGTGTTTCAGTTAAATAGTTTATCTTGTACTGTTGTCACTTAATGTATTATGTAATTATTGACCCTACAATGGTCTGGAATGCTGTCCAGGGGGATATCTGCCCTGTGCCTAGTGACCGAGTAGGCTCCAGTCCCACTGTGACCTTGACAAGAAACAGCCAAGTTGAGTGGATGGAAATGAATGGACAGATGTCTCTGAAAACAGATTATTTATTACAGCACACTGCATTAGAAACATGCTTTATAGTCATTCCATAGCAGTATGAAATTCCATCTCCACATTCAACCCATCTGTGACAGTGAACAGCGTAAATGGAGGTTAATTCCATTGCTCAAGGGCACCTCAGTCACAAATGTTGAGGGAAGAGAAACTGCTGTTCCACCTTTAGAAGCTCCCTTCTCTATCCTTCAGGCCGTGGCTGACCCTGAGCTCAATAGCAGCCAGTTGAACTAGATTTAAATTGCTTAAGGTGTGCACACTAATCAGAAAAAAAAAATCAAGTTTCAAAGGCATCTCCTCTAGATGTTTCTATCATATTAATATATAAAATGTTCAACATGTAGTACTTCACAAGTGCTTAAAGCTGTGAATTAGATTAAACATCTTGTTAAGTGCTTTGTGGTCCCCATAAAAACCAAAGCCAATGATTGCAATCCATTTCTTTTACATTAGCACTTCTTTTATAAGTACTTCTATTATATTCTTTCAAGAAGAACACAAGTGCTCATCTGAAATGGAGGGCTTCAGGTACCGATAGAAGAAAGATGTCAGGCCAGGCTTCAGCAGGAAAAACGCAGAAGATGCTTTGGTTAAACTACATTTCTGTCTAATGCTTCAAACATCTGTCTGCAACAGACCGTGTGGCAGTGAAGACTGAGACCAGAACTTTCCAAGTCTGAGTCAAAACGGAGGCCAGGACACATATAGTCTAAATCAAGACTGATAACAGGACATATCAAGTCTGACTGTGGATCAAGAAAAGGACACATTGAGTCTGTGTCCAGACTGAGACAAGGACATATCAAGGCTGCAGCAAGACCGAGACCCAGACATATCAAGTATGAGTAAAGATAATGACCAGGACACAATGAGTCTGAGTCAAGACTCGGACTAGAGCGCAGAGTCTGAGTCATAACTGAAATCAGGACAGATTGAATCAAGACCAAGACTTATCTAGACAGAAGATGACAGAAGATTGCACACATGCCAGGGCAGGGCAATTAACATTAACAAGATTTCTGCTTCTGGTGTTTCACTTCACACAGCTGTGCTCTCACAGTACAGAAAAATAGCGTGAACAGGGTTTAGACACTGTCAGACACTGTCCCCTCACTGTTACCTAGATATATCGATTAACAATACCTGATGGCCAGTGTCAACACATGATACAGAAGAAACACAGAAACACAGTGCAACCCTTACCTCACTCTCCCCTCTACTGAATTTTAAACGGATCATCATTTATTAATCTAATAAAACCACAACATAGAGTTGCAAAACTGTCTCCTAAACACATGTGGCCACAGCTTTCTCCATTTCCTCCATGCCCAGAAGCATTTATATACTGAATGTATAATTCATAACATCACCTCTGCTGCTATACTCACACCCAGGGAATTTGTAGGTCAGATGTTAGCGGGAGGAATAAGCAATGTAAAGGTATTTACATGCCATGTTAATGTAACTCTTCGGTTTAAAACCTTAAAATAACATATATGTTCTGCACAAACAGGTTTAAAGGTTTTCTGTTCTTCCTGCTATAAAAAGCAAGTACTCTTTCTGCAAGCCCTGTTTTCCTGTGTCTACTGGTGAAGTATCTCATTCATAAGAGCTTCATAACTAGCTCATGTTGTGATACAGATCCTGGGATTTATTACATTAGATTAAGTTTAAGACAAAAGTTTTATAAAATAATAAAATATGCAACCAAAACTATAAGAATCAAGGAAAAAAAGAGATGTTGCAAATGCAAAACAGAAAACAAAAAATCTAATATATATATTTTTAGAGATACTTGGCTCTTAGCAGAGGGCAGCCGTGGCCTGGTGGTTAGGGAACCAGACTTGTGACTGGAAGGTTGCTGCTTCGAATCCCAGAAAAGGCAGGACATGACTGATGTGGATTGGGCTGCTCACTGCTCTGCGCATGTGTGAATTCACTAGTGTGTATGCATGTATCACTGTGTTTGGATGGGTGAAATGTAAAAGAAGAATTCCCCTGTGTGCAAAAACACAGTGACTCTATGAGCACCTTTTACTTTAATTTGGATTTTGCAAATTTTCTCTGTTCATTATTTTTGTGGATTTTGCTGATAAAGTCTTTTTCCTTCTGCTACATTCTTTGGGTTCTGAGTTTTGAGACGTTAGTTACACTTATATAGCACCTTTATTGATACCCAAGGACATAGTCAACCTCAGCCAATACACACCAGCAAGAAGCAGCAGCCAATCACACACAGGAAATGACCATCTACCTGGAGAACTGCATCACACACACATACAAACACATTCCTTCATATATACCAGGGCAATTTAGAGTAGCCAATTCACCTGATCCATGTTTTATGGAACCTGGGAGGAAACTGGAGCTCCCAGAGGAAACCCATGCAAAAACGGGGAGAACATGGAAATAGAATAAAAAATGGGCAAAATCCATATGAAAATAAGTATCAATATAATGAAATATCTCTAAAATATATATTTCATATTCATATTCTTTTTTATTCCTACTTTTTATACTTTATTATTTTGTGCAAACTTAACACCATAGTTATTTAGATGTCCTCACCTGTAATTAAAGCAGAATGCCCCAAAATGACTTTTGCAATTTTGATTGCAAAGACAGAACATGAATAAGAAAGGTTTATGCTAACCTCCGGTCAGCTGCCCAACAGCTCTTCACACCAACTGCCTAAAGACAGCACTGCAAGCAAGCAGTAATCCTTCATTTATGATGTTATTCCTGCAGCCACATAATAATGATGCCCTGTTTCTTGACGTTTAAATATTCTCTGTGTTCTGAAACAAAACTAAACTGGTGAGATTTTGTCCATTTTGTGAAAGAAAAGTTCCCACAAGTTGGCTGCTTGTTTGTTTCATCTAGTTTCATTCCAATATGTTCAGTTCAGCAAATAAACAACAATTATAGCAAAAATATGACATTTAAATTTGATTCCAATAGAAAAGCTTTTTCTTTTATTTTCAATCAACATAGTCAACACACTGGAAAAAAAACTGCTCAGTATAAAGAAATATCTGCACTGATGCCGTAACACATTCGTTATCTTTGTTTGACTGAATGCATTTTATTCTACATGGAACTCGTGACTGACAACTGAGGTCATAACGATGCAGAGGCATTTTCCATCCATTAGTAATATTTGGATTAACTATAGATTTTTATCACAAAATTGGATATTTTCTGTACATGCAAAACTGTGCAGAGCCTTCTCCATACAGCAGGGAGGGAATCATATCTATTAGAGAGACTGTACTCACAGGACTTCTTCTTAGTGCATAAATTACATTACTGATTAACGATGGTAATTCTGATTAACGAGACAAATTCTAATTCTCAACATAATTTAAAACATGCCAGAGCCATGCTGCCAGTCCCTGAACATGCTGTTCCTGGAAAAAGGGCTTCATGAAATATCAAGTCATTTGATTTGCATCATGGATCTGTGGCATACAGCTGGTGAGGCTCAGGACCCCCTGCTGAAACCCAACCTCATTTTCTAAAGGGCTTAACTGAAGATGTGAGCTGTAGCAATCAGATCAAAGATCAAAAAGAAGCAGACAGTTGCAGGTTTCTCCTCATTGTCAGCAATTTACATTTCTCTATATATTTTGTTATGTGGTTTCCTAATGATTATGATGGGGCATTACACTAATCACAACTACAACATCTAGAGGGCAGCTATTTTAAAATGCAAGATATCAGTCTGGAATTACACAGGTTTCAAACCTTTCATAGTTAGAGAAACATTTTCTACATTATTAGCTAGATTTGTTCAATATTATCAATACAACCTTTGCAATTAGTCATTTCAAGGACCTTAAGGTACAGCCACTGCTTTTGAATGCTTTCCATTGCTTTCAATTGCTGGTATAGACACTACCAACAGAATAGATTGCTCTGGAGCAGCCAATATGTCAAAATGCCCAATGACATACACTTATCATCAAACAAATAGTTGCACCAAGAAGGAATCAACGGACAGGAAAGAAACTTTTGAAGACATTGAGAGGCTGGACATTGGGAGACTAATGTAAGAAAGGACTGGCTTTATTTGTACCTGACTGACTACATAAGTCTGACCTGCTGTGCACGATTTCCATTCTGACTCATGCTGTTGTGTTGGTAGCATCCTTTGCAGGCAAAGTATGCCTCAGAGAAAACTTTGAAAGCAATTTGTGCAGCTGGAAGAGAAGGCTCACGTCATATCTTTTTTCCCATCTTTATTACTATATTTATACATACTGAAATTTGATTTTAATTTCTTCATTATACACATTAAGTATGTACATGAAAGAGCAAATGGGGACAGAGGGGATCAGAGTAGAGGAGTAGCTGAGAGCAGGTGATGGAACAGATCAAGAGAGCAACTTAAACTCGATATAAATGATCTCAAATTATATCACATAAATGATATCACACTTTGTTTATATCATGATATTGATATAAATATAAATATATTGCCAACCCTAAAATAAAGTGGAAAGGAACTGCATTCTCCAGGGTGATGAAGCTCCATTTAATACCCTTGGAATGAGTTGAAGTGGTATATGTGATTCAAAACTCACCACCCAACATCAATAGTAGGCCACTACTCAATACTCATTCGAGCTCACGCTGCTCGGGGAACTCAGATAACCAATCTGTACAACTGTGATAAGCAGAATATCTAAACCTTGATGTGGACGTCAGGTTCCTCTTCTGTCAGCCAAGAACAGAAAGCTGAGGCTGCAGTGGACACACGTTCACCAAAACTGGACAGTTTAAGACTGAAGCCTTGTCTGATGAATCTTAAATGCTGGTGAACACAGATGTTAAGGTCAGACTTTGGTACCAAAAGCATGAATCCATGGATGCAACTTGCCTTGTGGAACAGTGTGGGGAATATTTTTTACATGCTTTCAGCTCGTTAATAGCAATCAATCATCTCTGAAAAGGTACAATCAATTTGAGAACTGTTGCTTCTAAAAGCTACTTCCAACACGATAATGCATCCTACCACAGAGCATCTCTTAACTCTTTGAACCTGAGATCCATTATTAACAGGCAGTTGCACGCTGGTATTCTACGCTTCATAAATCAGGATCCGCAGATGTGATAAAAATGTAGGCACAAATGTAGGCATTAATAAAATGTTTGATTTAATGTGAAATGAATGAAAATGAGTAACGTAAGATCTCCTGAACACAGCATCTGACATATATGACTGTCTCCTATAAATACAAAATAATGAAAATGGCAAATAAATGTATTAAACTACAAAAATAACCAGTAAAATTGGCCAAGGGGCCATGAGGTTAAACTGGTTCCATGAAAATGAGAATGTGTTCTTCAAGGGTCTTTTTAGTCACCAGATCTGAATGTAACAGAGCACCTTTGGGATGGGGTAGAACAGGAAATTTGCACCATAAACGTGCTCCTGAAATATCAGTAGGAATCTCAAAGGATTGCTTCTTTCCAGCATCTTGTGGAACCCATGCCATAAAGAACTGAAGCTGAGAACAAAGTGAAGCCCTACCCAATATTACTACAGTGTTCGTAATAAACTGCTGGGTGAAAATACAGAGCTATAGAATACAAATGAGACACTAGATCCTCTGGGTACTTTTTTTCACCAGCTCCTCATTAAGAAAGCAGCTGAATGTCTGACTGAAGTCTAACTGAAAGCCCTTGGAGTTGCTCCCGGTATACAGTAGCAAGCGGGCAAAGAGAACGTGACTACCCCAGAGTCGAAAGGCAAGCCCATGTGTTACGTCTCATTAAAAAGCTCTGTCATATTAGGCAGCCTAACAACCTCTGATACAGTGTTACTGCTATTACCTTACAGCTACAGCAGAGGGACCAGAGGGGAGCTTGCATGAGTTGCCTAGCTATCCTCAAGAAAATGAAAGCATTAAAGCTTCATGCATTCATTAGAAGGGGTGTCCACAAACACATTAAATAAGACATGCATTTTAATAGAAAATGTCAGAAAATATATGTCCAAATGTTTGTGGACAGCGTTTCTAAGGAATGTATTCAGCTATTTTAAATTGCTCCCATTGGTGACACAGATTCTACACCAGTCTTCCATGTGTTTGTGGCCATTGTTGTGTTGGAACTCAGTCGTGTTCAACTGTCAGTGGTGGTTTCAGGTTATGCTTAAGAATTTTGAGCTCGTCCTACTTCTTTATTGTTCCACCTGCTTTGTGCAGAACCCTTCAGAAGAATAGGCCCAGAATAAGATACTTTCACCAACATTTTTAAGGTTGCTACAGTGTACCTGGATTTGAATGATTCACATTTACTCCTACAATATGCACACGCAGACACACACATGCACACACACACATGCACACATACATATGCACGCACACACGCAAACACTTGGAGCAGATTAACATGAACCTGTTGGCAACATGCCTAATGCCAGGTATGAGATAAAGATGTATAAAATGCCCAAGCACTGACCGTGAAGCAGTGGAAGTGTGATGGTGCTTCATTCAATACTTTAGGGATGCGACGAGGAGCTAGGGATTAGGTGAGGTGGCATAGTGCACATATCGCATTTCGTAGACCAAGCTAGGAACTTTTGGTTAATAGAACATCATGTGAATTTTCTGAATGTCATGATTTTGTTTTTTTAGAACACTATTTATTGATTTCACAATTAAATATGGGCTTTTCATATTTGTTACACATATTCCAAAACAAGTAATGCAAGTGATACATTTTATTTGTTGCGTGTTTAGTATTGGAGATGTTATTTCAGACTTTAGTTTTCATCTTAAAAGGTTAGATATATAAGAAACTTTGAAATAATCTTGTCACGCAAATAATTATCAGGTGACATATTAAGAACATCCTGGAACATTCCTGTAGTGTTACAGTCAACCTTCCTGAAAGCTTTTGAAAACATTGCTGAATGTATTCTAACTAGCAGGGCATTCATTCCAACAAAAGGAGGATATACTTTTTTAAATCTCTGTAATTTCAGAAGAAACACTAATTGAGCAGGTGTCTCAATACTTTTGTTCATATAGTGTATTTCACTCTATGATCACACTATTTTAGGTTTATTTTTAAGAAACCAACATTTCTAACATTAAAATATAATAAATTTCAAATACATTTCCTTTTTTCTCAAGTTTAATTTAATTGGTAGTAAATCTGGGTCAGCTTTGTCTTCTATGAGCTAAATCTTTCAATGTTGACCACAGTGTTCCTGTAATGAACACTCTACATCATTAGTAAGATTGGATAATTAGTTGTTTTTATGTTGTTGTTTTTTTTTTACCCCAATTTTTGACCTATCACATACAATGCACACTAGGAGGGTGAAGAGAACCACATGTCTCCTCCAATACAGTTTGTAGTTCCAGTTAAGGATAAGAACAGTTAAGGATAAGAACTGTTAAGGATAGGAACAGTAAAGGATAGGGTGATGGATCTTTTTTACCAGGAAGGTAAAAAAGATCTTTCCATTCCACAGACATCTTATTCAAGGGACAGGGATCTTGACCTTCAGATGCAGAATATTATTGCTAATATCCCTAATGAAGATCTTTCCATTCCACAGACATCTTATTCAAGGGACAGGGATCTTGACCTTCAGATGCAGAATATTATTGCTAATATCCCTAATGAAGAACAGAATCACAATGATCCTTCATTCACCTACTTTCACCATTGTTGCTATTCAATAATGTCCCCTGCTACATTATTTATGGCACTTAGTACTCTGGAATACTGTGTAGGAGCTATTAGGGATGGAAGAAAATAAGAAATAATATGTTAATGTTGGGAAAATATACAAAATATACTTAAAAATATACTAATATAATAATAATAACTACATCAAAGAGAAGGCAACCCCCCCCCCCCCAAAAAAAAAAAGTAAGTGAAAGCTGTCTCTAACAGAAAAAAAAAGACACTCTTTACTCTTCCAGACTCCTAACAGGCTGTGAACTCATGCTAAAAAAAAAGCTCACCACTTCTACAATAAGCTGAAAAAAAGCAGGTGAGAAAAATGGAAAGGGAAAAATTTATTTTTACAACAGCACAAACAAGATGACTCAGGAATAAAGACTTTCATAAAGTGAAAATCCTCAAAAAACTTTCTTTCTATTTCAGGCTGTAATTGTATACATGTGTGATATAATTCCCTCGTGCAGAGGTGAGAAGGGGAAAAGGCTATGTTTTTTCCAGAGTACTGATAATTTACCCATAATTCTTAAAATATATAGTGTGGACTCATGGGTTTGGACTGGTTGGACCCATGAAAGTCCCGAATAATAAACCATACCATGTAATAAGCCTGGAATTTTCTCAATCCAGTTAGGACTCAACTTATGATGCTTCTGACTCGGAGGGTGAAAACAAGCAGCCAGTCACTGATTCTTTCCAACTGCCACCATTGCATCATTACTGAGGGGTTGGTGAATGGGCCATGCTATCTTCCCACACCAAATTTGCTCTTTCGGATTCCCACAGAAGAGCAGACAAAGCATTGTCAATTTTGCTCTTTCAGACTGTGGTTGCTGATGGCAATGATAGCATGACCTAGGATTCAAACCTACGATCCACAGGCCACTAGCCTAGTGCTAGTACATCAGCTTTAGTGCTTCCTAAGCCTGGGATTTCAAGAGGTTAAAAAAATCCCACTTTGGGCAACCATTTTTGATTCCATGAAAAACCACAATATATACGTGGATACAAAAAAACTAAATATTTAAAGAACCTTCACTTGATGTAAAGTAGACCAAACCAATTTAAAGCATCATGTCTTTATCCTTTGTTTCATGTATTGTTCACCTTTCTATTTTTTGATTTCTGTAAAGCTGATCTGTGACAACATCAGTTGTAAAAAGGGCTATACAGAAATAATTGATTGAATCATACATATTTCCTTTATATATGGAGATTAAATTCTTGTGCTGTGCAACAGCTATAAAAGGAAGATCTTATTAAATTGAGAGCTGTTCACCTTTAATGACAGAAAGTTTCATCTTTTTTTAGTTTGAATAAACTTTAATATATCAGGCACATAAAGGTTACCTTGTGATAATAATAGTGAGTTTAGTTTGACTCAGTAAATGAAGTTCATGGTGGACTAATCAATAGTCAATTACCTAGAGAGGGTTAAACTAGGCACGAAAATTTGATTTTTTTTTTTTTTTTTATTAAAGCTGAGAATCACATCACATGCTGCGAAGCTGGAAAGTTGAAGTCTAAAAAGTGCTTCCAGCAAGCTATTGTAAGAGTCTGTCATTGTCAATGGGGAGCTCAACATGCTTTGAGAACATTAACTGCCTATTCTGTTCTACCAGAAAGAGTGAGGCCATCTCACTATGAGTGGTGTTGACAACACCGCTAAGACAATTGCACCACTCAAGAGACCTTCTTGAATAACCTTTGACAAATTTGCATTAAAGCTTTCATCAAAATGCATCAAGATTTATTTGATCCAGTTTAGTTTAGTTAGTTCAGTAGTGACTCAGTAAGATTGGATTGACTTTGAATCAGTTCAAGCTTCTTAACATATAATACTGAAGTGATTGATGCAAATACTCTTGGCCGCCTGCAAACACTTAGATCAGAAGATCAGAATTTTTATAGAAGTGCAAACAATTAATTGCCCTGCTTAATGTCTGTCGGGATCTCCAGTCTTCCAGGGCAAAAGGCTAAGACACATTTGACTATTTATGTGTATACAGCCTTCAAAATCACTTTTTCACACTGCCAGCAACTGAAGGAGATGAGAAGAAAACTAAGCAACCTCAGAACCATATCGCTCACCCAACAGAACACGCCTAAGGGGAGCGATTCAGCATGGCAAGATTGTGAGCATGATCAGGAGTGTCAGTGGATGGTTCCACCTTTAACTCAATGTTACCCAGCCATGGACAAAGTGACAACAATGCAACATCACAAGACTAACACCCAACCAGAGAAGAGGCCAATAACATATTCAGCAATATGGCCAATGTTTGAGAGCTATGAGCCCAAGAGCACCAACTACACCTAAATTAATCATAAAGTGGTATTATCTCAGGGGATGGCTTGGCCCAAACCTGTAAAATGGCATGTGTGTACCAGGAATACGTCATAGAAGGCATTACCACCACCCACAGTGGACAACACAGTGTCCGCTCATGGATGCTAAAACCACAACATCAGAGCTTGTGAGGTTGCTAACTCGACCCTGTGGGACTGGCAACATGGCGTGGTCTGACGTGTTACAGTTCTAATTGTTGGGCTGATGGTAGGCTTTGTATGTGGTGCAGACCCCATGAAGACATGGACCCAAGCTGTCAACAAGGCACAGTGCAGGCTGGGCTGGTGGTGGTGTATTCTTACGACATGGCTTGAGTCAACTGGTCTACCTGAACAGGTCATGCCAACTACATTTCACTGCTTAGTGACTATTTGCATCCCTTCCTGGACTTCATGTACCGCCACAATGTAGGGATATTCCAGCAGCATAATACATTGTATACTGGTCAGTGTTCAGCCTCACTCACAACATACACCTCACAACCTATGCAGCCAATCATGCACAGCATTCTCTCCACCATAAACAACCATCCACCTGGAGGACTGCATCAAACACTTGGGGGTCAGCCAGGACAGAGTGCCAGTCCATATCAGGACATACAGACATAAATTCACTCACACACAAACACATACTCATTCAGACACCAGGGCAAGTTTTATAGTAGCCAATTCATCTGAGATGTGGGAGGAAGACACAAGGAGAACACGGCAACTCCACCCCGACAGGGCCTTGAACCCAAGACCCAAGGACTTTGTGTATGGTATTATTATACCAAAACTATCTGTATGGTATTACTCATTCACCAGTGTTTAATTTAATATACTGTCAGGCAACTGTAACCTTAGTAGCAACCTTCCATGCTTCTCAAACTTGATAGCAATTGCAAAGCTATTTTCGAGCTGCTGGATCTTATTGCTGCATTTGACACTATATTCAATTCTGCTTGATAGACTAGAAAATTATGAAGGCCAAGTCCTCAATCTGTTTAGGCCACATCTGACTGACCGTTACCAGTGTGTTGAAGTTAATAATGAAGACTCTCATCCCACCAGAATGAAATATGATGTTCCTCAGGGGTCAGGCATGGGTTCATTACTTTTCAAACATTTCAAATCTTGCTTCAAAACATTCATGCAGGCTTTTAGTTAAATCTTCTTCACAGGCTGATTTCCTGTTTTTGCTCTGTGCTGCACCTCCTCCACGGACTTTTCACCACATTACCTATTCTCCTAAATGTAATCACCAATGATTTTTTTCTTCTCTTTTTTTCCATGTCTTGAGCTGCCCCTGCTGCATGGCTGATGGTTCATTCCCCTCCCTACCATTTACTTAAACCTTCCCAACCCTTTGTTTCTTTCATCTATCCTCTCACTACCCTGCTGTCCTCTGTGATGCTTTCCTCATTAGGATCTTCACATTGGCTCACTTACTGCATGGACTTTAATATTAATACTTAACCTGTATCTTTCACTCTCACATTCTCTGATAACTCATACTCACCCAAACACTGCTCATACTTTAGCTCTAGTTCTTGATTTACAGTAGTATCTGTTTTTATTACTTTTGTCCCATTCTCTTTGTTATTTTTGTGCTTTATCTGTGCTATCCAGTCTCAACCAGAGGAGGATGGGTTTCCCTTTTGAGCCTGGGTTTCTCCCAAGGTTTCTTCATTTTAGTCTTGAGGGAGATTTTCCTTACCGCTGTCTCAGACTGGCTTGCTCATAAGAGGCTTGCACCCGTATTTATGTAAAGCCACTTTGTAACAACGCCTTTGCTGTAAAATTAAACTTTAATTGATTGATTGACCTTACTGATCATTAAACCAGTATTGCTCCATGTTGTAGAACCAGAGTCATTAGTACAGAGGATTATTCTAGAGTACCAAGCTGAAGAAATCCAAAATGATATTTCCTGGAATTTGCTCTTTCAAGCATGGAATCATATAGAAGAACCATAAGAGGTTTTGCACAGTATCTACTGGGAATGTTTGTCTGAGCAGGAAGGGTAAAGGGGTAAAGGCAAAGCAAATTTCCAGCTGTGCTCCCAGCACAAGATCTGTCAACACTTCACACAGAGCAGCCACAGTTTGAGCGCAGAATCCTAAAGGCTGACACGGCATGCATACATACACACACACATGCACGCACGCACGCACGCACGCATACACGCACTCCACCAATCAGGCCTGTATGGTAGAGAGGATAGATGGAAGCCACTCCTCAGTAAATGCATGACAGTCTAGAGTTTACCAAAAGGCAAGCAAAGGACTCTCAGACCTTGATTTAACTTTTTGCACTGAATGCCAAGCATAATGTCTGGAGGAAATGAGACACTGCTCATCACCTAGCCAATACCAGTCCTACAGTGAAGTATGGCCATGGCAGCATCATGCTGTGGGTGTTTTTCTGCAGCAGGAACTGGGAGACTAGTCAGGGTTGAGAAAAAGTTGACTGCAGCGGTACACAGAGACATCCTTGATATATTTTTAGATATATTAGATTTCTAACAAACTTTTCTCACTTTCTCATTGTGGTGTATTGTGTGTAGAATTTTGAGGGAAATAATGAATTTAGTCCATTTTGGAATAAGACTTTAACATGACAATGTGATCAAAAAGTGAAGCAGCTGTGAATACTTTCTGGATCCACTATATATTTCTGTCATTTCTACAGAAATAGAAAAAAACTACCAAAAATGTTGCCAGTTCATGTTCATGAATGAAGTTTCTAGATACCCAAGGATGCTTTACAATCAGCAATCTACATAATAACACTCTACTAGAAACAACCGTCCACCTGGAGGACAGTATCTAGCAATTGGGAGGGATCATCTATGACACCCAGTGCCAATCCATATCTGGGCATAAAGACATACATTCACTCACCAGGGCAATTAAAAGTTGCCATTTCATCAGATATCTGGGTTTTTGGAAGGTGGGAGGTGTACTGTTTCAGATGTTTAAACAGCTCAACTCCGCTGTATAACATGCAATGGTACCAAGTCATGTGACTTCAAAATACAAAGGAAAGCAGTAAACTGCCAGAACATTTGAGTGTGAAAGATTATTGCCATTAAAAGCTAGAGTGTGGTTAGTATAGTTTCCAACAACATGAGGTTTGACTTTTGAATCCAAAACGGCATCCGAAGACGAGTTTCTGAGAGTCAACAGCTTGTGTGATGGGTGGCTCACAAGATAATACCTTGTAGCTCAACTTAACACTGGACCAATAAGAAAAGCAGGCTTGTCTGGGCCTTGCCACACTGCCAGTGGGATAATTATTAAGTGTTCCAAAACTTTTGACCAGTTGTGTATATAAACCCAGTGGATTTTTTGTGTTGCATTTTACTTGTAGTCTCTACATAATCAATCTATAATCTGTCATAATGTTAATCAGGAACTGTCTGCTAAATCCAAGATTTATGAATCTTTTCAAACCTTGTGCTAAAATATTTTGTGTCCACAAAAACTTGGTACACACTCGGCATTGACACAGGTTTCACAGTCACCAAATGTGTGCTTTCAGTTGCTGTGTTCAC
Source organism: Acestrorhynchus altus (assembly GCA_034509495.1). Lineage (NCBI taxonomy): Eukaryota > Metazoa > Chordata > Actinopteri > Characiformes > Acestrorhynchidae > Acestrorhynchus > Acestrorhynchus altus. Next base: position 8,535,797 of record CM067522.1, on the reverse strand, counting down.
TGATGTTGCTTTTCCACAAATGTAAAGGCAGCTCTATCAACACTGTTTGTAACAGAAGCTCCCGAATAAAGAACCCTGTTCCAATTTTGTCTTGCAATTTTGATTCACATACCTAGTAAAGCTTGCCCGCACCTGCAAAATTTAGTGAAGTACAACATCTTTAGCGAAGCACATTCAACTAAAGTAGATGCCGTAGTTTAAGAAATTAGGTGTGTTAGTTAAGATGCAGTGATGTTACATTTTACAGCTTTAACATGTTTCATTCCATGGCAATAAATAAACCTATATTATCAACATCTCAACATTTTGTTCTCCAGCTCCTGATCACCTGCTGTATATTTATTCCCATCTGATTCAACAAGCAGTCAGTGGTAAATCCACCTGAGCACAGCAGTTAGAGATGTCACCTACAACCTGCTATAACTGCCGATGCTGTGGATCCGCCCACCTGTAACTGCACAGATCATGCAGGACCAGTGGGAAAACCTGCCTTGTGCAAACCTCTAAGTCTAGATTTTACAGAACCTAATAACCTGCATATTGCCGTGTTCCTCTGGGTGCTCATACTGTACTTTAGTATTGAAGAAAGTACGTTTACCATCAGACTACTGTGTGTTACTGAAGGCTCCTTTATACTCCCACATAATTCTAAGTGTCCTTTATGTTGGCATAGATGTAAAACAGTACATCCTCTAGAGGCCATGATAATGTACTTGTTACAAAAAGAGAAAAGAGGCACGAACAGCTAGAAACAGCAACACAAAAATGATGTGAAAAGTTCCACCATAAGTTTATTTTCTGCAATCAGGTCCATATTACAGTCCATGTAGTGCTTGAGCAATTGGCTACTTCCTCTGGATTTTTCAGCTTTCAGACAACTTTCACAAGTCCGGACAGAAGCCCCTCTGTATCCATTCATATCCATATTTAATATTTAGTATAAATGAGCTTTAATAAGAAAACAGTGAAACATCTTTTTAAAACACATCAATGTTGATGCAGTAACATCTACTCACCGTGGCTGTGTGCAGTCCTGTAGGTTGCACATCCTGCGAATGGGTTTAGGTTTCTTACTGACGTCACAGTAGCTCCTGTGTACCATCTTGCTGTCACCTTTTTTACGGCACCCATATTTAGTGTATTGGAATCCTGGTGACAAGAAAAGTCATGTCATACTAACACTAACCATCATGACAATTGCATAGACAACACAAGACAAGAAGACTGACACCGACTGACTGGAACAAGGCGATCATATACACAGGGAACACAGGACACACCGGGAACATAATCATGACTGGGTGAGGATACAAAGAAGACTGTAGATACTTCATAAATGCTTTCCATAAATGCTTACACACTTCTCTCAAACTGCTACAGTCTAATCCAGGCCATTGTTAAGGTCACACAGCCTTGTTGATATGGATGTAAGACAGCTTGACTTAATGTCAACTACAAATTGAAAGCAATGTGTAGCTGAATACTAAGAGGAGCCGTTCACTCCACATGCATGTATCTCATATAAGCAAAAAAAAAAAAAAAAAAAAAAAAAAAAAAAAAAAAAAAAAAAAAAAAAAAAAAAATATATATATATAATATATATATATATATATATATATATTCAATCAAGCCAAGAGAAATGAGAAATATATTGTGCTTTCACTCAAAAAATAGCTCAACTTTCAGGGGAAGAAAATAAATTTATCTTAATGAACACTCTTGCCACTGAATGCCTACATATCCTCACAGCAATGCTCAGAACAACAAATGAACAACAAAAATGCAGGACCACATAGCATGTATATTTGAATATAATGATGATATGTATCATTATTGTCAAAAAAAAATCTTGTATCTCCATTTTTGTGTTCTGTTTAAGTAAAAATTGTATGGTTTTTCTGTTCTTCAGTAAGTTTGCAATACATAGAAGATACAAAGACAATATAAACCGCTGCTCAAAACATTTTAAGCCCCGACAGAATGTAAAAACCGGGTAGAAAGTGTGTATTGGGTGAAAAAAAGAACAATGTAAGGAAAAATTACCTCCATCACAAGGTCGTGAGCACGAGGACCAGCTCTTGAGAGCCCACTCGTACGTGTCCTCCTGAATCACATTGTTGTTGTTGACTGGGACGGAGTCTTCATGTATAATGTATTTGTACATCAGACTGGATCTTGTCTCATTGTCCTTTGGTATAATCTTACAAAGAAAGACAAATGAAAGAAGATTTCAGAAATAATCAGGCAGTGGTGTTTACTGTCCTTTGTGTTATGTATGGGTGTTATGCACATGCAGAATTATGTACTGTATCTCATGCTAAGGTGATTGAGATCCTTGGTTAATCACATTTTTAAGTAAACCAGCACAGAACAGATTGAGTCCAGGAGCCTGTGGATATGCATAATCCAATTTCACACCTTATAGATTAACATATATTCAGACAGTGAAGCTCATTCTGGCTTTATGCCTCATTTCTCATCCAAACTGAAGGTAAGTGACGCTGAGGTCTGAACTCCAGGGTGATGAGTTCGTTAGAACAACAGCAGTGTCAGCTGTTGGATTTGATCAGATGTTCTTTCTTGTCTTCCTTTTCACAGTAAGTCCTTTGTGATCAGCTCCATTTCATTTCAGAGCATTGTCTTCTCACAACAGAAGGATGGACAGAAAAAAAAAAGCAAAGTGAAAAGTGAACTTTCTGAAAGTGAAAAGCTTTGAGTCTGTGAGATATTAAATTCCTGAAATGGATTATCTAATATAATATATAATCTCCTCAAAAACAATTCACATTGCTTGCTATAACAGTCACTCTAGAAATGAAGGGTGGTCTCTGACCTCACTGTATAAAAACTTCATAGGAAGGCTTATTTTGCACCACTGTAAAGAAACTGGCATGTTCCTGTACAATTAACCATTTCTCTTTAAATTACTTTTAACCACTGAATTATAACTTAATAGGATTATGGTGGAATTTTCCTTTAAGAAAAAAATACATGAATGGTAATTTGCATGTATCTAAGGTGCTGGGCATGGGATGCGAGTCATATCAGTTCTTTTGCCCGGAGCTATTTATGGTATTCTTTGAATGTGCAGAACCTGAGGCAGCGGGTAAGCAAAGAACCAAGTTGTAAATGTGCTGGAAAGGGGACAATGAAACACATTTGTCAGCATGTAAGGTTTGTTTGTTGCAAAGTTACAACATGGAAGTATAAACAGGTGCTTAGGTCCCTAGAAGGTGCCATTGATAAGAAGTCATTAGAGCTTTACAATATGCCCATTTCTAGTAGCTGTGGGCCAATTAGGTTCAAGGGGTAGCCTAATGGAGAACGAGTGCAGAGTGATAACTGGTAAATGTGTGCGACTGGATGCTGTTAGATAGTGAAACAGAGGTTCAGTGGCGCATTATGTTGCATATTCTGATATGTCTCATATTCCGATATGGTGCTATATTTGGAGAGGAAACTGATTGTCTATTTTATAGTACCAACATGTTCCATGTAAAGATGAAGTTGATGAAAGGAAGATGATGAAATATGTAGATTTTTTGGCCGAGTATCTTTCCTGGTTGATTTTGGATTTAGAGGATATGTGTTAGGCTGAGAAGAAACTGGCAGAAGTATCTGAAAGATGTAGTCAGGTGTGGTGAATAAGAAGGAATGGGGTCGGGTGGGGAAGGGCGAACTGTGATTGAGTTTTTCCACAGAGGAAGGGAGAAGTCTACCTGATGACTCATTTGAGGAGCTTGTGATGTAGTGGGTAGTTAGGAATGGGCCCTTTGGTATCTTTACTAGTCTTGTTGAAAGTGTTTCTTCTACTGCATCATTCCAGGGGATAAACTGTTAAGCATGGTGGTGGTAGAAGCATACTTTTAATGTGCCTTGGATTTTTAAGTATTTTAAGTATTTGCAGTAGTTTGGCCCAGTTCCTACCAGGTACATGTTGTGGGTGATCAGATCAGAAGAAACTGTCTAAATGCAGAGCTGCTTACACCTGACGTTTGAATGCTTATTCACTGATTTCTTCATGCTTTCAGCTGGATGACAAGCTCTGCCACATTATCATTCTCCCTCTGTATTTTATTTGAGATTGCAATGATGATCACTTCTGATTCTTTGCTAGTCTTCCAATATAGACATTACTGGGTAGCCCATCTTATGAATGAAAGAGAGAACAGATGCCAAATCTACTCAGCAGCATTCATCTCTGCTCTGATGGACTCCACAAATTGTTATGTGTGTGGAACAGACGTGGCTCCTCTAGGCAGTGCTCCATTACTGCTGCATTAAGATGTATTAGCATTCACTGACAGTGGTTAAAATAATAGGATCTCTCAGCCACTCTGTATCTTCACACTTCTATTTATTGTTGACCAGTTATGATCTGACACCCAAGACACGTGTTAATGCCAAGTGTGAACAGGGCCTTTGTGTGTATAACAAGAGCTTATACGAGATTACAAATGTTTGCAATGAATAGTGACATATCAAGCGACATCAGTGACCCTGTACTCTGATACAGCTACTACAGCCTTTGCGGGGGAGGGCTAAGTCTATACCAAAAGTGGCTTCCATACACACTGCTACTGCCATCTGTAATTGGCACTGCAGCCGCTGAGCTTTTTTATTTGTGGTGCCTTTTGGATTCTTTTCTCCTGGCTTGGCAATTACCAACTAATGGAAAACCAGAATTAATGAGATGTGCAGTATATGTGCTATTCTCAGAAAGATGATGGCAAATAAGTTCTGCACGAATGCCAGGAAACTCTATAGTTACGCATTTGTATGTATGGTTGCCATTAACAACCAAGCATGAGGGATTTCGACACAAAAGATCAGCTCGTATCTCAGAGAGATCCTAAGCACTTACCATTTAGTACATGCAAACTAAAGTATTTTTAACTGCACCAATTTTTGGAAGAGGAGATGCATTTTCTGAAATACCAGTAGTATTTCTGATCACGATGGTACATCTGTACAATGAACCTATGCGGACAATTAGAATAAGCTAGAATAAAGCATCAGGAAACTGTACATTTAGAAGAACGTATATATACTATATCAATAGTTAGAATGTATTTTAGCTACATAAACAAATTCCTTTGTAGTGCTTTCCCATCTATATAATGACTATGTCTGCATTGCTTTGTGTTTATTTAACCAAAGGGACCAGGTGTGTCAAACCAGGTGCAGGTGGCTGCAGGTTTTCATTCAAACAATCAGCAGCAACAGCTGATTCCACTCACTTAATCAATTATCTTCAATCTTCAAACAACTGATCACATTAGCTTTTGTTTGGCTGGAATGGAAACCTGTAGCCACATTGGCCTGTTTCTGACAGCTGTCAGAAACATCTCATCACAGCTCATCACAGCTGTACCCCTACCGCCACCTTCATCAAACCATGCCCATGGGGGACAAGAGACCACTGTGGACTGAGTTAATCTTAAGACCTGATCATACAGTAATTTTCATGATTACATAGGTGTACTGGTCTCAATGTACAAATGTACCTGAATATTTACTTAGCCAGACAACCAACCAGCCAACTAGCCAACCAGCCACCCAGCCAGCCAGCTACAAGTGTCTACACTTGTTAGAATAAATGCCAATAAATAGCCAGCAAAGGAACCAGAAAATACTGATGCGGCCTGTTGCACATCACAGACAAAACAAACTCGCTTATATTTATTCACCGTCCAGCCTGTCTGGCCTTGACATGTATCCATCTGCTTTAATAGATAATCTGACCTTGCCCCCTATTCCTCTCTCGGAGTGAATCTGCTCTAGTGGAGTAGATATTCTCTCCTCCATCTCCTCAATTTCTCTGGGAAATAAACACATCTGTCACAACACTCATGATACTTCCTCATCAGAAACACCTCTGCAACACTGCTGATGTGGAGTGACTCCACCACTGACCCTGCCTGACCATGGCAACTGCAAGCTTCCTCCTATGCAAGTTGATCCGTTAAGCTGTTTACTCTTACTCCTTCCTGCAATCTCCAACTCCATTTACACTCTTCATCTCCAGAGTTGTGGGTGCAGGAGGACAGCTTTTGGAAATAGATAGTAAAAATAAAATGAGAAAATACAGCCTCGGAATATATGTTATGTAGCTCCATATCTTTTTCAGATGAGGGAGCTGGACAAGGTAGCTTTGGAAGGACATGCACAGCAGTCATTCTGGATGGGTCAATGAAATAAAGGGGTGGGCCTAAGTGCTTTCGGCTCAATTATAGTGTTGCTGCTGTTAAGGTTTAAGAATTTCAACACTTAATGAGAAATCTAATTTGAAAGAAGTTGGCTTGGGACCAGAAGGTTGCCGGTTCAATCCACTTGACTGGCAGGAAGTAGGGGCAAAGGAAGTGAAAGAACAGTGCTTCCTCCTCTTTTAGCATTCAAAACTGAGGTGCCCTTGATATTCAATGGTTTTCAATCTTGGTACTGGAGTAGCAGTGGCCCACAGGACTGGTGAGCCCATGCTGAGCTGAACTGTGTGTGTTATACAGTGGGAAAACACTAAAACAAAAACACTGGTCTAGTTTAATTGGAAACCCCCACTACGTTTGCAGTTCCCTACAACCATTATGTCTTGCTGACATTTCCTATGAATTTTGAATGAATTGTTAAGTCATTAACATTAGCAAATTGTAAAAAGTAAAAATATGTGAGACAGGTATTTTACAATTTGCCACTCCTGAATTTGGCAGCTACCTTAAATGTACTGTACATGACAGCTTGTTAGGTGTGACGCAGTGAAGAAATGACTGGAACTGATTACCCTGGAAGCTTCTGTAGCTTAGTTCTCAATTCTGGATCCATCTTCTGTGATTTCCTTTGGGATAATAAATAACTTTCATCCATTTTTACTGTGATCAGTGCAATTTACTGCCTTGTCATTGTAGCTCTCTAGTGTGATGAGTGTTTTCAGTTGCTTTCCGCCCCCCACAGAATCAGAGTCTAAGTTTAATTTACTTTATTTTACTATACATTATATTTAAAGTGATAAAGATATTTTTGTTGATAATGAGTTCTTTTATTATAATTTTGATACTGTCAGATTATTTATTTATTCAAATTCAAAATGAAATATTTTAATATTCTGGCCAAGAATCCTAGGTTACTTGACAAGGCTTACTTGAGAATCATTAATTGTCTGCTCTTCAGACAACTTCATGCATCCTCAACTATCACAAAAAATACTGTTCATGAAATAGTTAACATGTTTTAGATACTGTGGAGCAGGAGCTTGGGGAAGAAGACTGCTTGTTAAGATGAACTAAAGCTAACAGTATGATCTTTTCTCAGTACCAGCTTGTTCACTTCTCACTGAGAGCCTTTATTTCTGCAAATGTTATTTACACACATAGCAAGCATGTTTGCACTTTACAGCACTCCTGACAGACCACAGCTATAATTACCAGCACAATTACTGATTAAAGTGGCCAGCAGGAATGTTGAAAGGGCTCGTTTTGTAATTGATTATTAAAAGTCTGGGCTGTGGGACAGCAAAGAATTAACTTTGCAAATGATCTTAAAGGTCTTAGAGTCTCATAGTAACATTCTTCATATTTGATACAGAGCGTGTATTCAAGTGTGATACAGGTGTGTTTCGTCAAGCTCCCTACTCTCCCGACAATTCTCTGTGTGACTTCTGGCTTTTCCCTGAGATGAAAATGTCCCTAAAAAGGACCAGATTTCAGTCCTGAGAAAATATCATGCTGAATGTGACAGAGCAGCTGTGGGCCATCACAAAAGGGGTGTTCTAGCACAATTTCCAACAAGAATATAAATGGATCATAAATGGCCACAGCAGCCTTAGTGGTTTGGTGTAGGAGCATGTTTGTAGCATTGTTTAAAGGCAGGTGGAAAGGGAAATGTTGCTGATCATATCCTAAAGAGCCACATCAACGTAAACTTGATGAAGGGAGGTGTCTACAAGCAGAAGGTTTTTCTACGACTTTCACAGTTCCCCATCCTACACATCAAAAACCTGGTGACACTTTTAAATAGTAGTGCATGCAAGCAATCCAAGACTCTTTAAAGGAAGAATGAGTGAAAATCTCTGGTATGACCTGGAAAAAAAAAATCTTTGCTCAGATTCTAGCTGCACTTCAAAAAGAGAAGTATACTTATACAGAAGGAGATTGGTGGGTGCTAAATATGAAAGCTAAAAGGTTCAGAAGAAAAATGGCTTCTATGACATTATTATTATATCACAAGCCAAATAATCTTCAGGTATTAGCTGGTCGTAGTATGTATTTCCAACAGAGGGAAAAATACATAACTGGGAAAAACCCTGTCTCTGCCAGCAAATTATCCTACAATATTATCAGGATAACCCCAAAGTGTGTAATTTTTTTTTTTTTTATATAATTAAATGATATTATTAATAATTATTGCTAATTAAGTTATTACATTAGTAAGACAAGACTGTCTCCATTCTTCTTCACAAGTCACTCATTACTCATGACATCACTTCTAAGTATTGCAATTTTGGGTAGCAGCTTTGTGATTGATCCTGGAATCTGTGAATGACAACTTTACACCTGGCTGTAGGATGAAAAAACATGAGAAGCTTTTTATCTATTTATTTATTTTTTGGATAAATGGAAAAGCAGCCTGTTTCTATCCCCTCAGTTTCACAGGGACGGATATGAAAGACAGGAAAGAAACCTACACCTTCTACACCATGGATTTGGGGAAACAAGGTGTGACCTGATCAAGAAAATCAGAGGTGATAACACTTGTTGCCTAGCAACACTCCTTTCACAGCACTGTAACTTCAAACAATGCTTCACAACGGACCCTTTCTTAGTCGAAATAGAGAAAACAGGAGGTCTTTGGGCACATCACTTTTGAACCAACTGTTGTATGTTCTCTTAAACCAGGTCTCACAAGCTGTCTATTTTTACACGCTGAACATCTGCACATGTCTGACACTCGAGGATGCATGATATTAAAGCATCCCAAGACATATGGACATGCATATTAATAAAGATAGCAGGGTAATTAATTCACTTGTACAACATCAAATAAAAAAACCCAAAAAGCTGCTGCTTTCTGTTTTGTTGCGCTTTGGTCTTTATTCACTGTAGTATAATGTGAAAGGGCACATAGAACAAATAGTCAAAATATAAGAAAATAATGAAAGTTCATAATATAATCCTTAAAGACAAACTGCCAGCTATATTCCTTTAATACACATATTGTCAAAAAGTGTTGCACCCAGAATAAATCAATCTATTGCAATGGTGTTGTGCCAGACTGTCATGGAGTCACTCAGTGGGTCATCTTCAACGATGCCCTGCACACCTTTGTGAATTCCCTGTTTTGACACTCTCTGCAACTCTGAAAGGGCTGGTTAATGAGCTGATTAGTTGAATCAGGTGCGCTGAGAGCACAGAAAGCTCTAAAATGTGCAGGGCATGGGTGCCTACAGCAAGGATTGAAAGTGTTATAGCCATGTGTCATGTGAAGTGCTCTAAATCCCCGTCTGGTGACAGAAATTTGATTTACTATGCGATTGTCTCTCATGAGTATAAATACATACCAAAACTATGACTGCATCGTGTAACGGCCCATCGGTGTGGACAGTCTCGATGTCATCTTCAATAATGTAGTCCCACTCTACTCCAAGGTCGATGAAGCTGTGAGACCTGACCTCCTCCCCTTTACCATTCAGGATGTAATGTCCTGTGGCTTGGTTCTTCACAGCTGCAACCAATGACCAGTTAAAACCTTCAAACAGTGCAAATACTAGAACACCATACTCCTTCCCTCCCCAAACACAAGGATATCAATTTATATCAATGATATTAATCTTAATGGCCCTTTAAGAGGGTTCGGAAATTCAACAGTTTGTTACTGCCACTGGTGAGAGCAGCGGTGATGGGAAGGGTGAGCGGTGCTGCAGCAGTTATTCAGTGACACCGAGAAGTAATGATGTACTCTGGGCTGAGAACAGGAGAGTTGAGTATCTGACTGAATGTCAATGGAGATTGCAGCCAGAGGAAGACATCAAGTGACTCACCATTGCTATCACCCAGCAAATGTCACTGCAAAGGAAAGTGCAAGAACAGTGGAATGGTGCTCTATTATACTACTCGGTGTTAGTGTACTCTACAGGGAGTCAGGATATAAAGATAGAATCACACTAAAACAAGCAACATGGGTGCAATAGGTTGGAATAAAAGGTCAAATTAAAGCACTGGAATTTCATGTTTGGAAGTTGGGCCTAATAAAATAACTCTTGAAGATGCTTTAAATGGCCTTGAAATTGTCAACGCCTACAAATTCACCCCCAGCTACTTGCAGGCTAAATACAGTATTGAGTCAGGCATTTACTACAATCACATTTCATTAAATATTAACCAAGATTAATACTTTAAGATTAAATCTGAATATTAAATGGGAAAATGTTTAAGAATTACGAATAATTCCAAATGCAAAGAGGAACCTCATTAATTAATCAACAATAAAGCTACCAGCGATAAGATGAAATGGAGTAAAATTGGTCAAGAAAGCACCATTGAGGAGGGGAACAATTGTGTGGCCTCTTTTGGTTTGGGAACGGTGGAGAAGTTATTGAGAAGAAAATACTTTTCTTTCTTTAATTAAAGTAAGTGTAAGATTAATTAAAAATCCAATCATTGCATTTTAATTCCCACTTTAGTTGCGGAAAAGGTCTGGAATGAAATGCTGGCTCATGAACACTGACTGCTAACTGCAAACCTCAAGGATTTTGAATCTTCCAAAGTGTAGAATCAAGAACTGTCTCATCAGCACATTTGCCATTAGCCATTTATCTCAGTGATCTTTTCAGTTTCTTCAGAAATCAAAATTGAGACCATGATTGAGAAGACACAGCCCCAGTATATGAATGGTATATGAGGTACATGAGAAAATTTGGATGGTAAGAAATGATGAAATGATGAGCACAACTTTATGTTTTTATATATGGTTATATGTATGGTTACTTAATAATAAGCAGATTTACATAAACTGATTTGCATAATTCCATCATGCAAAGGGGGATGAGGAGGAAAGCATGACGTGAGATGATACAAATGTAATAAAATGTAATGGATTCACCAGGTTTTCCCAGTGCTGCACTGGGAACGGGATTGGTGGAAATGGAATGATTTCAAGGCTTAGCAGGTACATGGACAGGTTAGCATGCTTATGATTTCCAGGCCGATGAGCCTGTGAGGACACTTACCAAGAATGTGAGGGGAGGCCTCATGTTCTTGGATGACCACATGTCTAGTCCCAGGGGGAATGAGGAACATCTTTAGGTAACCTTTGCACCAGAGCGAAACGGCGGGAGGAGAAGGAGGAAGACAGCAGATGCAATTTGTGAGCAAAAGAAGGCTAACATCTTGTCCTTTGCAGAGGTGGACATCCTGGTGTTAGAAGGCACAGTGTTGTCACTGCTAGGCTCTATGAAAGCTTATACTTTTGAAAAGTCACTACCACAGCTCTCCAGTGAGCTTGACTGCACACAGCCTAGGGGAAAAGGTTACCTGAGAAGGTTGACTGAAGGTTCTTCATCCAGATTTCCTCTTTATTCCAGTAAAGAGAAGCTTTAATATGTTTGTATTTACATTATTACAGTATGTGAACTTTATTCTACAGTGATTCAGCTGAAGACAAGCAAGATGTTGAGCTAAGAAGAGCTATAGAGAATGTGATCCCATTGACAAATGTATGTTGGAAGCTGAATGGCTGAACCTTGAGTCACTTTCAACACTTGAGACAAATCAAAAGCTCTAAAAGCTGGCCTCCATTTCTACTGTGGATGTCCATTCCTCTGCAAAGTATCGCAACACTCACCAAGAACATTTCTAGCGTCCTCTGTTTTATTCAGATACACGTGCCGTGCTCCTTTGGGTAGCGAGAAGGCTCCCCTTGTCTTCCCTTTGGGGATAAGAAATGACTGTTATATCAGTTTCTGTACTGCACTCTTTTGCCATTGACTTGCAGCGTTCACTTTGAAGTTGCTAGCAGCACTGGTCTAGTATAAGATGGGATAACAGCCTTAGTATCTGGCTGATGACCACTGAGGTGCTGACCGTGTCAAGACAGTGCTCGCTGTGGGGCTTTATTGGCAGTTTATGCAAACTAGTGGACTCCTGCCATGAGATTAGACTAATCTCATGAGGGTTCAGATGAGGTGGCCGAGCAGGACTACTTGAAGACTAGAGGAGGTGGATGATGATGATGGAGGAGGACAGGAGGAAAATAAGGCAACAACAGGGTGATAAAATGGCAGTCGAGGAGAAATATAAATAGGGAAAGGTCAGCAGAGCACAGTATGTGTAAAGTGGATGTTAGGACTGCCCCCCTACTGGAATAGTCGAGTCGAGATGCTTCTGTTTTTTTTTCTTCCCATTTACAGTGCCAGACTTTATTCCAGTGTGCAAACAGACCCGAGAGCTAGTGGATGGCGAGAAAACATTCACCCAACACCCTCTGCATTTTACTCATCCATGCAATCAAACACATACATGCACACTAGTGAATTCACACACTAGTGGGCAGTGAGCACACTTGCCCAGAGTGGTGGGCAGTAACTAAAGAGTTAAGTAACTTGCTCAAGGGCACTTCAGTCATGTCCTGCCAGTTCAGGTAATCAAAGCGGCAACTTTCAAGTCACAATGGTGGTTCCCTAGGCGATTTCTTACGTGCAAAGGTGATTTCTTATGTGCCTTTAACATGTTCTGTGTTATAAAACATACTGTAAGAAATGGAGGTGCCATGAAAGGTGCTTTGGGGGGTTAAAGAAGAATCATCTTTGATTAAAAGGTGTTTCTAATGCATTGTTCAGATTCTAGGAATCTCTTTCTGTTGAGAGAAATGTTGTGGTACCATTATTTTCTAAACTGAATAATTGCAACCAGATCATTATCATCTATATGGAAGCTTATCAGTCAATGGCAAAGAAAGCATTACAGAAGGGAGAGAAGAGTGTAAGATTAGGTAACACAGAATACTTGCAGATTGTGTTTTCCAACAAAGGGATTTCTTTTTGGCATCTCTTGCTTAACTGTTTCCCTGTTAAAAAAGTGAGTAAGTCAGGTTAACACAGTGTTAGAGAAATGTTACAGTATAGTATTGCTCATGCTTCGTTCAATCCTGCAGCAGAAAGTCACTTACTGGTGCTGCCTGTTATGACCAGTTAATGAGAAAACAAGAAGACACATTATCCAAATATGAGCAAGTCGTGCTTTTTCTTGACCTCTTTCACACAGTGAAACATGCTGTCACATGCTGGATCAGGGAAACTGCTCGACGGAAGCTTGGTGTCAAAAACATCATCATGCAAGTTAAGCCTTTCGTGAAAACAACCGAATCGTTCAAGGTTGATGCTAATGAGACAGTTTCATGTGTAGTTATACAGTAGCCATCCAGTTACAAGATAGAAACTCACATTAAGTCAGGAAATGTGCCAAGAAGGAAATAACCCATTTTTTTTCACATCGATGTCAGAGGCCGTGGAGCAACACATTCCCATTGGCATAACAGTCCAGCCACCTGTGCAGGAGTTGTGTACTTACATCAATTCTTGGGCTATATCTTAGACTTTAGAGCCAATAACTGAATAATAATGAACAGGATGACCCTGGATTACAGGTGGAGCTCAAGGAACAGATGTCATGATTGTGGGGGTGGATCCTATATTAAAAGGTTTCTGTAATTGAACACAAAGTCACAAAGTAGATGTTAATAGTGAACAGGTGTAACTGGCATAGTATTAATTAATATATCTTAAAATACCCACTTAGGCTTGAAGGTTACTTTAATAGAGCCCTATTATTGTAATGCAGTTGGAGCCTCGTCTAAATAGTAGGACCCATAATCACTCCACAATGCATTTATGGTGGCTAATGTGTATGCGGTGTTTGACAGCACTCTCAAAGCCATTGTAAAGTCTGTCAGTGCACTGCATGTATACTGTTCTGAGTAACTCAGCATGTAGTACAATGTAGAAAAAAAGTTACACTTAAAGAAGATGATGGAAGGGGGCTTTTAACATACAATTTATTAACATTTTAATTTATTTTATTTTAATTATGTAAATTAAATACACACTATGACCCAGTTTACACCTGGTCACGTCATATGTCTTGAGAATTAGGATTATATATATTATATTATATATATCTCAATTTAATAGCATCATATTTCATCCTCAGATCATGGATTGTGCTACATTGATGTGAGATAAATAATCACTACCTGCATTTCCTCATCTGTATCTCTCAGCTGTCGGACAAGTAGAAAAAATTTCCTCAAATCAGTTAAGTGGTCATATGGACCATCTCCTTCAACTTGGTGTCCAAAGAGTTGAGACACTTGCTGTTTTCAAATACTGACTAAAGACCCATTTCTTTAAGGAGCACTGATTAAAGGCTTACAACTCTACTAACATCTTAAGTGACATCCATGCAAAGTGTAATATGTTGACCAGTCATGACCATGCCTTTTCACTTATTTTGTTACATTACAACTTGTATTCCATTTTCTTTATTATTATTATCTGAATTTTATGTGATGCATCTGCACAAAAGTTGAAGTGAAATGAGAAAAGCATATTTGGAAATAAAAAAACTTGGCTTGTGCATATGTATTCACCCTCTTTTCTATGTAGCCCCTAAAGAGTTGACCTGTGTGCAATCTAAGTGTCGCATGATCTGTCAGTATATATACATTCTTCTGAAATGCCCCAGATGCCAAGACCAAGGTGAACTCCAAACAAGTCAGGTGAGAGAAAATACACCACTTTCAAACATTACTTTCTTATGGTCTTAACCATACTGGATCATACTGTAATCTAATCTGCCTCTATACAGATACATTCTTTGTCTGCTGACCTGGAATAGTCACTTCCCTTCTTTGTTTGTATGACCCTTTGCCTGCCAAATTTATAGTGATACAATCAACCCCAATGGACACCTCCCCATTGATTGTATTATCCTTTGATCAACCCCCTTTATGTTTATACCCCCAAGTGCCCTCAATTTAATTCCCTATTTACCCCTCCTTAAAGTCCTCATCTACCTCTTCCTTTCCCCCTCCTATGGTCCCAATGATCAACTATGCTGTGCCTGTTTATGACTCTGTGTCTGTCTGCATGTGAATAAAGTCCCAATCTGATCATCCAGTCTCCTGACTCCTGTGTGCATGTTTCTAACAACTTGTTGCCATGACCTGGATGACATACTGAAACCTACTTGATGAGTAAAATGCCATTTCAAACTGAAGAGAAATTTAAGCTCTGTAAGACATAGTGTCAGTTAAGGTTAGCCCATCTGGAGAGTGAGAGGTGTATTCTGTAAGCCATGCTACACAATATTGTGTAGGCAATCTAGCCACTAGCCAATCTAACATCTAGCCAATGTTGGCTAGGCTGTATCCGCACTTCAGTGGATTGTTTTCCACTCAGATGGATCAGAATTGTCACTCCCTGATGAGGATTCTGAACCTACTCTCAATAAGCTATTACAGATGAGACCATTCACAATCTGTAATTCCCTCTGTTGTTATGGGAAATGTGAGATTGCTTCTCAACAAGATGGACGAGTTCACACCACAAATGCAGCATCCAAGGGAATACCAAGAGTGTAGTATGTTTTTTATGGAGTTAGGACAGAGGAGATCAGTAAAAAAAAGTAGGTGGACTGGCAATATTTGTGAATGATAGATGGTGTAATTTTGGACACATCACAGTTAAAGAAACATTCTGCTGTAAGAACACTGAACTTATAGCTGAGGAGGACATTGACAGTCTCACTCACTGCATTACATACTATATCCACTTCTGTGTGGAGAACACTGTCCCCACTATGGCCATTCAGTGTTTCTCCAAAAACAAGCCATGGATATATCCTAACATAAAGGCTCTCCTAATAGAAAATAAGAGGGCCTTCAGTTCAGAGTACAAGGATGTGCCAAAAGCTGTGCAGAGGGAGCTGAGAAGGACATTAAGGAGGAAAAAACAACTACAGGAGAAAGCTGGATGGTCAGTTACAGCATGACAATGTCAGCTGTGTTTGGAAAGGCCTTAAAACCATCTGTGATCCAACTCCTTTGTGTGTGTGTGTGTGTGTGTGTGTGTGTGTGTGTGTGTGTGTGTGTGTGTGTGTGTGTGTGTGTGTGTGTGAGAGTATGTTTGGGGGGTGGGCAGAAATGGGTGAACGAATGCAATCTATTTTTCAACAAATTTGATCTTTCCATTGCCCCTCACCCCACACAGACATCCCTGCTGAACCCTCACTCTGGGACACTACCTTCTCATAAGCTCCAATCTTCCATTCACACACCAGTGCCTCTGCTCCAGTCTGACCTTCACAATGTCCCAGGTGAAGAACTAGCTAAAGAAAATGAAGACCAGGAAAGCTGTATATCTGGATAACATTAGCACCAGACTCCTCAAGTCATTGAGCACATGATCAACATGAACCTGAAACTGGAAGACTACCACAACTGTGCAAATCTTCTTGGGTGGTACCTGTACCAAAAACTCAGCACCCAAAGCACCTCAACAGCTACAAGCCAGCCGTACTGACTTTTTATCTGACGAAGTCACTGGAGAGGCTGGTCCTTACGCATCTGCACCCTCTGGTGAGTGCATCGATGGACCCTCTTCAGTTTACCTACCAGCCCAGTGTCAGGCTGTATGATGCTGGCATCTGTCTTCTATACAGAACACTGGGAACATTGTGTGAAGCACATTCTTTGATTTCTCCAGTGCGTTTAACACTATACAGCCTGAAGGACAAGCTGGTACATGTTGGTGTGGACCTTCACCTGTTAAACTGGATACTGGACTACCTTAACAACTGACCACAGTCTCATAGACAGGTGCACAGGTGCCTGTCAAGGAACCATCCTAGTACCATTTATCTTCACCCTTTACACTACAGACTTCATATACAGTTCACCACAACAGTACAAAAATTGTATTGATATAAAATAAAATAATTATTATATTTATTATATATAATTATTATAAAAATAACATTTAATTATATTAAATTGTCTAGATTGGCAACACAACTGAGAACATGTTGGTTGTACATGTAATGAAATCACAAATCCTAGTAAGTTACCACCCACAGCACTGTTTGTACATACAGTATACTGTGTGTGTGTGTGTGTGTGTGTGTGTGTGTGTGTGTGTGTGTGTGTGTGTGTGTGTGTGTGCATGTGTGTGAAGGTATGGTGAAGCCATTTATTGTCAAACGACTGCGTTTTCTCTTTTTACATCATAATGACAACTAAAAACATCAAAATCACCCTGATCAAAATCACATACCCCAGTTCTTAATATTATTTCTTAGTTCTTAATATATGCATTGCTCTTTATTTTCTCAGATGGTAAAGCTACCCAATCTTCTTGGTAAAATGCCTCCAGTTCCTGTAAATTCCTGGGCTGTCTTGCATGAACTGCACTCTTGAGATCTCCCAAGAGTGGCTCAGTGATATTGAGGTCAGGAGACTGAGATGGCCACATTTCAGCAACAAACAATGCTGTGGGTGACAACTTACTAGTTACTTACTAGGATTTGTGATTTCATTATATCTACAACCAACATGTTCTCAATTGTGCAGCCAATCTAGACAATTAGAACACTAAACAGACATGTGTGAACTGCCAACATGAAAAAAAACATCATCAAATGATCTCGATTTCTATTCACAAAAAATATCATGAATTTTTCATGACATTGTCTGTATGACCTGATGCTGACATGTTTCACAGCAGTGGATATGGAAGCTGAAGGTAAATATCTGAATTTGTCCCTTTTTGATGAATATGCAAAGCACTTTCTCCATGGGTGATGGTTAAGTACCACTCATGTTGCCCCAGAGCTGCAGCACTCCAGTATAATAACACCTATGGATATGACATATGTGGATACACATGCAGAAGCACTCTTGAGAAGATGAGTCATTATTCGAGGCCTTACAGTGCTGAATGAAATTTATTTATGCCAATTTATTTTCTAATTTAAGCCCATCAAAGAAGAAGTACTTAGGTGGTTCTAATACAATAAAGACATTAGAATTCATACTCAATTGACACTGTTATATATAGCAGCGCTGAATGGAAGCTGACCAGCATTATAATAGGTTATAACAGATATGTACTGTCTCTCAAAAGCTACTGTATTGCAATTTTAGGCACCTCTGTCTAAAAATATTTCATCTCAGAAATTACAGTGATGTTACTAGTAAAAGAAAAATCAACATAACACTGAAATCAAAGGCAGGTAAACATAAATACTGTAAAAATAACAAGAATTTCTAATTTTCTAGAAAATAGTTGTTGTGAGCTAATTTGGAGAACAAAGTTTGGTTCCAGGTTTCTCCAAGATTCCTTCAGCCAGCATGTAAATGTGTTCAATTCCATCGCCAGCGCACCCGATTTAACACAATTAAACACTGATTCACCAAACCAGGTGTTGGATGACACAGAAAAACTTTGTCTTAAACATATTTAAACATATGGATATTTGGTCTGACACTGAAACTAAGTAGCTGAAAGAATACTGGAGGAGTGGGGAAATCTCTCTTCTACTTGATGTGATTACTGCTCAGATAAGGTGTTTAAATTCTAATTGCCATAGACGCCTAAAACTGTATGCCTCAAATAACTGTTAAGAAAGAAGTCTATTATATTTTGTATATTAAGTATATTTTTACCCTCCAATGGGGAAATGAGCTGATACAGAAATTTACAGACCAATTTGAAAACTGAAAACAGGCTGCACTGACATTGCCATATTTTAATGACCTGTGATTTATATTGTGATATGAAAATGTACTGAAATTTTCACCTGATTTCTCCAGAACTCAATAATCCAGCATGTTATTATATTAATAATGCAGTCTGTACAGAAGGTTGGAGTAAAAAAAAAGAAGCTGTACTCCAGGTATACACAGGTATAATCTGTGTCTGATAGAAAATGATAAGTGCAATTTTTTTTTGTATGAATTGTTGCGATAAACCAATACACCAATGGCTGAACGGAATTCATTTCATTAAAGAACATTAAAACATTTCACAACTGTGATTAAATTATGAATACAGATAAAATGAAATTTAAATCCACCAAAACTGATAAGTAAACTGTTGGAGATCTTAGAGAATGAAAATCTGGAATTCTACTTTTCACAATTCAGACACTAAAGGTTTGTATTTATTTTTCAGGATTTGATTATAACGAACCCTGGTGCGACTCATTCATTAAGTGCGAACGCTGTTCACAGGTTGCATACTGTCAACCCTATCCCTACACCTATCTTTAACAGATTTGATTATTATTTCGTTTCCAGGGATCGGAATACCAACCGGATATGCCAGGGGCCCCAGCCACTAGAGAACTACTGATTTTAAATAGGCTGACCATTACGAACCAATAAAGACTGCGCGTTCCACAAGCTAATGAAAATACAGTTACTCGTGTGCTCCATAGAAGTAACCTGCAACTGAAAGTGACATGGCCGTAACACTTGGTTACTGATTTTGCTGTAATGAGAATAGCAGTGTCAGTCCTCACTTTCCACAGCTTTATTCTCAAATAGCAAGACATTGACTGACAGGCTCAGGTTCTTGTGCACACCACATATCCCGTGCATCACCCTGTTCTTTCCAGAATGTTAAAAAAAAGCAGATACAATGGACATGTTCAATACCTCAAGACTGAAGACGGCATTTAATTCAAATTTCTATTAATAATTAATAATGCAGCAGATATTCTCTCCTAAAAGTCATAACATTAAAACCACCTGCATATTATTAGTGACCCCTTAATGATCACCACAAACAGAAAGACAGCCTGAATATATTCTGTTTTATCTAAAACCAAGATGTTTGCAGCAGATCTTTTAGGATTGTAAACTGTGAGGCAGGGTCTGCATAGATCACAAGTCTGGACCTCTAATGGGAGTCCATACTGGGCTGGTAACGGCACTTTAAATAATAAAAGTCTAAGTGAAAACCAAGAGTCAGTTGTGTTGAAACTATAAACATTATATTAACATTAACATTAATGCACAAATAATATCACAAAAGTGTTGCCGGGCAAATTAAACAGTATCAGTTTGAGACAACACAGCCGCAGGCATCTGTACATAGAAAGTTTTGTTATCCTATGGGACATTACACTTAGAATGTGTGGTCCTAACCTGTCTACTGAGTAATTACTCAACTATGTAATTATTTAATGGCACTGGAACAGTATATCAACAGAACTCCTGACTGGAAAGGTCAACTTGAAAGCACTGAGGAGCTTCATCTAGAAATGACTCTCAGTATCATCAAAAGGCCAGCCTGCTGCAATTGCCAAGTCCCCCAAAATGTGTGAGATCTGTGGCATGAGCAGACATGTGAGCTTGACCCTAATGCTAAGATACAACTCTAGAACACAGAGCAAAACACAGTGGCAGGACTGTTGCCAAAAAGGGAGGAGATGAAGCATCAAAATCATTGCCCATGGGTGGTCCTTGAGAAATATTAGCAATTAGAGTCATACCGGCTTTCTTGGGTGTTCTTGTGAAGGTTCCTTTAACAGTTCTGCAGTGGGAGTTATCCCCTCCACACACACCACACTTATCTTCCACCTTGTTGGAGCCAATCTCTCGGTCACATCCCACTTTCTAAAAAAGACAGAGAGAGAGAGAGAGAGAACGAGAGAAAGAGAGAGAGAGAAAGAGGTTGAGAGAGGGCAGGCAGGAAATGAGACATTGGCCAAGACACTTGTCTTGAAGATTTTCGTCACTTTTATCTTAGGAGCCTATTATTAGTCCCAGCAAACACTAATGTCAGGACACTGCAGCTGTAGTTGTGATTATTCTGCTCTATTCTTGAGAATAGAACATAATTGTCCTGGTTAAAACCACACAATTCAGCATGTAGTCTGCTCTTGTTTTTTGTTTTTTTGTTTTTTTTTGTGGCGGTATAGATTCTGGCTCCAGTGAACTTCTTCCAGGCTTCTGTGCATTGGCTGAACTTTTACACTTGACAAGCACTTCCACAAACCACTATTTCGCCGTTTTATGTCAGAAAACATGATTATTTAATTCACTGTCTATGGGAAATACGAAAGAAACAACCTTTTATTATTTCATTCACTCTGTCTAAGGGAAAAATAAATGTGCCTCCAGCAACCAGTGGAGAAAAAGTCTATTATTCAAAAAACGCTATCAGTTTCAGCACTCATTAATTCCTGTCACCATTTCCATGGTGGCTGGTGAATGCTGTAATATGAATATATTGATATCAATACCAGAGTCTTCTTTTCAGACTGTTCCATGGCAGCCTCTTTTTGTTTTTCTTCGTGACAAGCTGTTAGAGATGCTGTCAACTTTTGGGCAGGTGCTGTCAGGGGGGGTTTTGGATGTGGCTGTGAATCTGCACTGCTGCAGGGTTTCAGAGGATAGTGGCTGTCAGCAGCTTACCACACACTCTCCTCGCACGCAGATGCTGTAGGGATCCTTGTAGGAGCACCTTGTTCCATCGTGCACCAGCTGCTTCATGTATGCCACATCGCTTGTCTCCTTGGACTGGCAGTAGAGATGACATCTTTTGTTGGCTGCAACACAGTAGGTGGGACTGTTAGAAGCAACAGTTTGACAGAAACACATCAAACAGACACAGTTTACATTGTTCTACATTGTTTGCTTCTCGGGTTCTGTAGTCATTAACATACTTAACACCCACACCACATCAATTTTTATTAAAGGATTTTCTGCAGCTATCTAAGCAATGGAGGTTAGTGTTCTTTGAGCGATGCGATAGAAAAAGCACCATATGTAAAGGACCATATTTGTAAATCGTATGCACCATATTTTTAAAGGTGCCGCTAATGCCCGGGTGCTGGAATTATCTATAATGGGGAGAAACTTGGGAAAATTCCAAAAAATGAATAATAATTAGTCTCTAACTTAGTGGATGGGTTTGACATTATGAGGCATGCAAACTAGTTCAAGCATCACGCTCAACTGCGTATGAGATTCAAGCAAGAACAAGCCTTATTGCTTGACTGACTATGACTGACTATATAAGATCATCCAGTTGAGCATACTTTCCATTCTGACTTGTGTTGTTGTGTTGGTAGCATCACAAAGGAAGCATCCAGAAATATTTAGCCATTTGTACAGTGCAACACACTAACACACCACCATTATGTCAGAGTTACTGAAGTGTTGAGAATGACCCACCACCCCAATAGTACCTGCTCTGTGGTGGTCTTGTGGGGTTCTCACCACTGAAGATCAGAGTGAAAGGAGGCTAACACAGAGAAACAGATGGACTACAGTCTGTAAATATAGAACTAGAACAGTGGTACCCTATGGTAAGAAGAACTGATACAATGGACAGTGAGAGTGAAAACAAGGTCATAATATGTTTGATTGGGGTATGTTAGCAGGTTTTTGTGCTTGCCTCCCTGGGCTGGGGTCTTGAGTTCAAGTCCCTATCTGGGTGCAGTTTCCCTGTTTTCCTGTGTCTGTCCTGCAGCTGTAAACCACGAGGAACAGGTTAAATGGTTACTATAAATTGCCCTGCATAGTGTGTTTTTATACAAGTGTTAAAGATTGTATATCTCTATGCCCAGTAAAGGTGAGTGAACTTGCAGTGAACTTGCAGGTTGTTTACAGTTGACAGTATGTTATACGTGATTGGCTGGTGCTTCTGTCCTGGGTGTAATGATTGTGAAGCATTATTGGGTATTTATATCTGCTTTTATTAGTGTCTAAGATTTGATCCTCATTCTCTAAGTATCTGCTTTGTGAAAACTGATGAATCTCCATTAATACAATAGATAGAATGTACCGAGATTGATAAAACTACCATGTGTTTAAGCTGAAGCGTGCACAAATGGAACATTTCTGCTAGGTGAAGCATTGTGGTTTTTTTTCCCCAATCTGGGCAACATCTGAAAGCTCTTTTATCCCTGCTGACCAGTGGTCAAAATCCCATTGAGTAAATAGCTTTGGACAAGAGGACCACCTGCATTAAGGCACTGCTGTGCTGGAGAAGCACAGGCTGAAGGTAAAGGGGCTTTTTTATGTGTGCCCAGGAGCAATCCATCAGTGTTAAATAGAAAGCTACATTTAAAACCTGGCTTCTGAAACTCGGCAGGCCCTGCATAGGAGCAAAGAAAAGTGAACAGATTAAAGGCCTTTTACACAGGGGAGGAAGGGAGTGGGGGAAGGATGAAGAATGGCATGAAGCCTGAGCACCATTTGACCATGCTGCTTTCAGGAGCACATTTCTTCACCTTGCAGCAGCTGGCCACTTCTCTGCCCTGAGAGTGTGTTTGTGTGTGTATTTCTGTGCATATTACAAATGCAAAGAGGAGTAAGGCCAGCAGGATCTGTTGCATTTGCATGTCAAAAACAGATGGCTATTATAATAAAATTTGAGTCATACTATCAGAATTTGCATTTGATGGCTTGTACAAGAGAAATCTAAGAGCTAAAATTGAATTTTGAGAATACAAACTGTGCACTGAACAGAGCATATAAGAGGTGGTTCTCAGTTTCTCTATTAATCCACATTTAAAATTTCAAACTTTATGTGGAGATAAAGCAAAACATTGCACTGCAGTGACATTGATATGGTGGTGGTGTGTTTGTGTGTTGTGATGGTGTAAGTCTTTAGTCCATCAGCAGTGGTCAGCATTGTGCAGTTGGCTGGATATTTGTGGTTGTCCAAAAGTGACACTGGGGTGTTTAAAAACTCCAGCAGCACTGCTGTGTTCTATCCACTCATAACAGCATGACACACACTAACACACATCCCCTCACATATATGATCACTAGGAGGGTGAAGACAAGTACATGCTTCCTGTGCCTTTTCTCAAAATGTGCCAACAGGTAGTAAATTTTAGAGCACATCTTTGAAGAGACATTAGGTGTCCTGCAAACAGTGCCAGCATGGCACAGCTCACTCCTTATGCTGTGTTAGAAAAGAGCTTCTGAAAATGACATTCTTGATTTTTTTTTTTTTTTTTGAATTGTGAAATCGTAAACCCCCCTCTGCTGCTAATTCAACATGAATGAGTTTGGAGTCATTAGCAGTTGGATTTATTTCTGCCCCCTTTAGCAGAAATGGTTTTGTAGCAGCTGAAATACTTTTTTTTTTTTTTTACACTGTTCTTTACTGGAGGCCCTTATTTCTGAGATATTCTCAGACTGTCTTGCTGCACAACTCATTTAGGGTCTACTCATAAACGTTCCATTTTCTAAGTTTAGGTCAGGAGAACGTGAGGGACAGTGGCACCTGCAGGAATACATTTCACAGTAGGCAGAAGAATGTATGCAGTAATTAGGCTAACTGGAATGTTCCAACTCAGTGAGTGAGACAGCAAGAGGGAGACTGATTCAGGCTGTTTGGCACGTTACTGACACAGCAGCATCTGTATTAAATATATAGCACAGGTCACAATGGGAACATCAGACTCCCTCAGCAGTAGCTGTGAGTAAGGAGACAATGAATTGGGAGCTGATAATACGGAACTAACCTTAGTAGCATCCTCATGAGGTTATGCATGAAAAGTCATAATATGCAACTGCAAAATCTAACCAAGCTGTAGATTTATTGGTCATCTACACAAAGACAAAAGTGGGACTCATCATTACGAGTCACACATTTACTCCATGCCAATCTGACACGACACCGTTGCAATAGGTTGCAATGCTTCAGCATTTTAACAGATGGTTGGACATCTGAATCCAAGATTTTATGGTATAATTGGTGAATCCAATCTTCTCCTTCGGTGGCATCTCACAACTGCAAAACATGAAGCATCCTCCAGCATGCTTCACAGTTGGCAAAATGTTAATTTTCTCCAAACATACCTATGCTGATTGTGGCAAAACAGTTACATTTGACTGTGAGACTGTGTGTCCGTGTAAGATTACTGCTGGTGTGGGAATGCTGGCACAAATTGGCTGCCACTTTACATCAGCTGTGTTTCTATTGTTTTCGTGCTGTTTGCTTTCATTTGTTGGTTCTGTAAAGTGTTGCTGTTTACTGAAAGTGAGTTCTGCAGACTGCCACTAGAAATGCTCTGTGCTTTGGTGTGTTTTTTTGCAACCCTGGTAGTTGGAGTGACAGCATTGACTGAGTTCCTTTCAACACAGTTCTGGCCCTCTGGGCTTAACAGGACGTTTCCCCCTGCTTGTGGGGACTTTTATCTGAGCTGACTGACTTGTCTGGGGAGTGTTTCAACCTGACTGCTGGGGAACTGTGTGTTGTGGTTGTTATTGTAGTTTAAGTGTTCTTGTTTGACTACTGTGAGAAAGGCTTTATATCAGTAAACTATTATTATTGCTATAGATTGACTTCATCCGTCCACAAAATGTCTCAAAACCACATCTGGATCGTCCACATTTCTTTTGTGACAAGGACGTTTTCTTACAAGCAGAGAAGCAGTTCATTTTGAGAGTTTTCTTGGTCTTCCAGTTCTTATCATGATCCCCACAGATTCCCTGGACTACCCTCTCTTGATAACATTTCACACTGTAGGAAGCTCAAGCTGATAATGCCTTTTAGCCTTCCCATGCCATTTGGGCATCAATACATTTTAGACAGTGGCTTAGAGCCCTTGGCCACTGAGTGTTAACACAATGTTTGAAGGGATCCTAACTGTATTTGTTGACATACCTCAGGACTGATGGGCTAACCACTGTCTGATACCCAAACCTTTCTACAGACAACATTGATGACTTTTTTGATTATTTCTTGTTATGAAATATTTATAAAATTAGCATTTACTACTTTATTTACTGTTTTATTTTATTATTATTATTATTATTATTATTATTATTATTATTATTATTATTATCATCAATAAGTTCCATGAAAATGTTTCCATCTCAAATGTTGTGCTAACCATTCACTAGAAGACTTTGAAAAGACTGTGAAAATACTTTTAAGGAAAATAAAGTGTGACACCCTCATAACTAAAGGCAATTTGTCAAAAAAAAAAACAGAAGAATGTCGACAGAACCTTGATTCCTGTGTGGTGTTGAAGAGAACTCAACTATTGGGTTTTCACAATGTCCATGTCGCAGTTTGCATGAATCAAGACTAAAAATACCCAATAATGTGGTTGATTTGATCAGAACATCAAGTCGAGAAATTGACAGCTTCCCTGACCACTTCATACCAAACAATATAATGAAAGCACGCTTCACCTTTTTTTCCAACACTGGAAATTTGCCTGCAACAGTGAAATATTGGAAAGATGTTTGTGGTATGTGACATCCTGAATATCATTAGATAAAAAAAAAAAACAAGTGGACAAAACATGCTCTTAGGTTGCATTTATGTTACACAACCTGAACTCAGGACAACCTGATTTCACCTCCTACACATGCTTCCACACTACTTTCTATTTACTCTACTCTTACCACCAGTATTGTCATTGATTCTCTAGCAGGAGCACCCACTTCTGACTATTAGAACATAAACAAGATGTAGTATCTCAATGTACTGTCACATTTCTACAGTGTAAGGCCAGCGTTAGTTTCTGTGGTCAGTTAAAATTAGGGTCAGTTGCATCCCCTTTAGGACCCTTGAAGGGCAACACCAGTGAATTACTGAACATTTAGCAAAAACAGCTGGTTGTGTTTTTCTTCTGGTATTAGGCTGTTTAGTTAGCATCCTTTAATAAAATTATTCACTCATGAATACGTCATGATGACCACAGGTCCTCTAGATGTCTGAAGAGCACAGAAAAAAGGAGGCAGTGCTAAAAGGTGTTACTCTTAAATTAGCATTTTAGCTCCACTAACAAAGCTCTGTGGATTAATTACCAATGACAACATTTACAATATCAGGCTTGGTTTTTTAAAAAGAGGACACTTGGGACATCTGCCTGTCATAGTTAGGATGTTGGAAGAGTGGGTAAAGTATGCTTAAAACCCATCCAACAGAAGCTGAAACTAAGCCAAAATCTGTTAGCATTCAAAAGAACTGCAACATAAATTTAAATCTGTTGCAATTCATGGCTTGGTGGTTAGGGAACCAGCCTTGTGATTGGAAGGCTGCCATTTGATTCCCTGAACTGGCAGGAAGTGCCCAACTGTCCCTTGGGTGCCGTGGATAGGGCTGCCCACCACTCCAATTACTGTTTTCCAAACCTCTACTCAAGGAAGCCCAGAATCTACTGTTAGCACCCAAAACCCAGACTGTTATTTTTGCACAAAACTGTTAAGTTTGCACATTACTGTATAAAATCCACTTTATTAAACTTATGAGAAAATGAATCTGCCTTTGGTGCCTAAACTCATTTTTGAAACATTTTTACTTTGCAATTAAATCTCTCTTACAAGCAAATAACTTAACACCCCCTTGTAACTGCATATAAGCCCAATTTAGCAGAAAACCCACAAACCTGGCAACCCTGAATAAGAGAGAAAAACAGGTTGTATAAATCTCAGCTGCAGAGAACAGAGAGGAATACTGAGCACAGGCAGACCAGTCAGGATTCCTGGACATTTCACACAATTTAAACATCTACCATATGTAATTTTAAATTTCAGCCTCATTGACGTCAAACAATGATTTATGGAGATTTTAAATGAAATTAGACCATCCCCAAAGATCATTAGCGCCAAAGGTCAGTTTTATTGACTTCAAATAATGACTTTGCACCTGGTAAGACAATGAATTTCTAGTGGGCACTAATAAGCTGTTAGGATATGGTAAAGTAAATTTAGCACCATATAAGCTGTCTGAGGAACGTTCTCAGCATTTTCTGCAGCTCAGGTTTTCAGATGAGTTGTAAATGGTTTCCCATCTCCCAGGTTTATATTCCTACAGCAACACTCCTGCTTCCTGGCCAAGGGCCACCTGCCAGATGCTGAAACTTCAGTGTTTTCTTCCATGACTGCATTTTCACACTACCCCAAACTGATGGCAGTTAGAGGCCCCCTGATGGCAGGTTCATGAAACACTGCAGGGCACAATCAGTGAAAAGGAAAAGCTTGCAGTTCTACAAACACCTTCTATAGGGGGCCATTTGCACATCTCACATGTGTATTGGATGAAATTCTCAATGACAGAACTCCCATATTTTTTCCCCCAAATAGTTCATGTGTGTTCATGTGTGTCACACATAGATCATGTGTGATCAGATATCATATCATTTACAATAGTGCCTCAATAATAAGCATTAGGATCAATAATTTAGCAACATGTCTGCAACTGGAGGGCTTCAATAATTTCTAGTAACTACAACAAGGAAATCTGGACTCTCTGAAGGCATGTCATCTCACATACATTATAGAAACAAAAGGTAGTGGGACACCTGCTCATTCATTGTATCTTGTGAAATCAAGGGTATTAAAATGAGTTCATCCTGCTCTTTACTGTCAAAAAAGGCTTTCTACTAGATTCCCGAGCGTTGCTGTAAGGATTAGCTTGCACAAGACGAGACAAGAACATTACTGAGGTCAAGATGTTGGAAGATCATCACTTCCACCTCATCCCCATCTCCCCAACTTATCTGAAAAGTATTGGCTGGAGCACCATCATTCCAGAGAAAATAGTTCCCCTGCTCCGTAGCTGGCATTACACATGCTCCAGATAGTCCCATTTTATTGACAGTACTTTTCTACAGGTTGTGTCAGCAATTAAAGTACCCAAATATATTTATTAGAAGGGTTGTCCACAAATATTTGGAGTGTATTACTCAGTGTATCACATCCTCACCATCTGGATGCTCGTAGGGAAGCCAGTGGTGTTTGGTATTCTGGTATTCGAAGTGCGAGTTGCGGAGCTGACACTGTTGGGCCCTGAAGTCCTCGAAATGCTTGGGGCAGTCATCTGTGTTGCACAGTTGAAACTCATAGTTCACCCCCGGGCAGTCCTGACCACCATTAGATGGACTGTGTCACACAGAAAGCAAAGAAAGGGCAAGGTAAAAAAAAAAAAAAAAAAAAAAAAAAAAAAAAAAAAAAAAAAAGAGTTCAACAGTTACTGCTATTAATAAATGTAGTAATAAAGAAAATTATAATAAATGAATAACAGTGGATAAGAGTAGATAAGCAAAAGGGTGGATATTTTACAGAAGCATTCTTTCATATTAGACAGTCCTGGTGAACATGCTGGGTTTATGTAACGTCAAATAGAGACTGTTGTTCGGTGCCTCATAGTGGTACAAACATTGTCATGATGTGTTACCATGGTTTTCCTGTCTCAGATTGTGAGTTTCAGAAATGACCAACAGCCAGTTTATTCTATAACTGAGGATGATGGCTAAAGTTACGGACAGAAACACATACGCTGGGTTGTTGCACTGCCGGGTCCTGAAGCGCACACCTGTCCCACAGGAGCGTGAGCATGAGCCGTACTTGGTCCAGGCTCCCCATGCTCCATCTTGCTTCACCTGGTTGGCGTTCTTCCACATGCAGTGGCCTTTGTAGCACCACTAAAGGAATAAGTCAGAATCTTTAATGAAACCCGTGTAACCCTGTTATGCACACCGTAGTTCACTGTCCTTCTGATGGTGGACTAATGAACATTGAAATATGAGAAAGGCCTTTAGTTAGTTAAAAGTTACCTTGGTGTCCTTTCTGAGCTTGCGGACTATTATCTTGGATATGTAATATTGGATCATTTACCTCAATAAATAAACAAACTTTCAAGCACCACTTTACAATAGCACCTGCAACAGCTGCAAATGAGAAAATTGAGATTCAGGAAATGTACCATGCAAGACTGCACAGTTGGTCCAGGGATAAAAGGCAGGGGATTGGGGTTGGTTTTACCTTCCCGGTTGCACATTCTGTGCCGTCCAGTGGAGGTCCCTTTTTGGTCTTGCAGAAATAAGGGTTATCTGGATGACTGCACCACAACTGCTTGCAGGGATCGAATGTTCGAAACTGGGGGAAGACAAATTATGCAATGATTCCCATGGGTTGGTTTTGAGAAAGAAATCAAAAGAGAGACACCCGGAAAGATAGAGAGTGAAAGAACTGAAGAGCTTATATCTCACTTCCATCAGCCTTGAAACAGTCCTTTTCTGTGAGAAACCAATGAAAGTGTGCATTTGATCAAAGTGTGTTTAACTGACTCTCCCTCTCGAGCTTGTCCTGCCTGGCTTGGCATAGACAGGCCTGGTCTTCTCCCCGAGACAAAAATGTTTCATGTCACAACTCTTATCATTACCGCTGATTAACAGTGATGATGATGATCATGATGATGAGGAGATGATTACATCGATGCCTCTGACATAAGCTCACCACAGGCATCAGAAGCAGGATATGGTGAATCAACGGCATATATTTAGAAATGTTAGAAGTAATCACATTACAATTCATTATTCATTATTAATCATTTAAAAGGAATTGCATATTTCTGCAAAATTGTGTGCAGCTCTGGTCACAGTACATATTCTATAGTGATACACATTACTGTAAAATGTCTAGTGTGATTTTCTATATAAAAAGTATAATTACTGCTTATCCTAACTTAACATACTGCACAAAAAATTAACTTCTTGAGGAAAAACCAATCAAATATTAAACATGATGTTTTACTGTTGTAGTACAATAAATCCAGAAAGAAAAATATGCAAAATATATATTTTTTTCTTCTAGAGGATTTATTTACTTACTTTTATCAAGAAACTCAGGGTGTGTAATTTGAAAGAACTGTACAAGCTATTGCATACATTTGATGTATTCTTTGTTGTTGTTATTATTATTATTATTATTATTATTATTATTATTATTATTAGTAGTAGTTGTTGTAATACTGTGTAATATTCAGTAAATAAAGTGAGACTGTATATAAATTCCAATATAATTGTGCTGCAACAATGGAAAGATAATAATAATAAGTGTTTACCAATGCAAACCGTACTTTTATTAGTTTGTTCAAAACATAGACCCCATGTTTCTTTTATATAGTGAAAGTAATGCCTTAGCTCCCTGATATTACATATTCATAACTTTCACTTTAGAAATGATATTGTTTGAGCATTGTTATTCGAGTGGCAGCAGATTTAAACCAGTAAAATGATTATTAGTAAAATGAAACACTAGAGAGGCTGTGGAAGGGCCAGTAGGGGAGCATTCTCAGCAGGCTCATCTTGTTTACTTTTGTTTCTGACTTTAGTGACCGAATGCCAACCATCGTACCATCTGCTCTGTCCAGCTGCCAAGCCAGTGAGCAGGTGTGAAGGTGCTGAGGTTTAGAGGAGGCATGTATGTTAGACATGGTGATGTGGCGATGCACTTGGCACAGACACACTGGGGTTTGGTCAACTGCAGTATTAAAATATTAAATCTCTTTGTTACCATTTCCACCTGAGAGTCAAATAAAGATTGTGTTCAGTGTTTACTAAGGTGAGGTTTAATTAAATGAAACATATATTATTTCAAATAGAAACTAAATTAACATTATTATTTATATTATGTCACTTGGTATTCAACAATGTGTGTGAAACGTATACCTTTTTTGTGTGTTGGCCTTGGCATCATTCCATCAATCTATAAATGGAGCTCAATGCTGCCAAAGCCTGCTGACATCATTACTGACCACAGCTTGACACTTTACACATATACATACACACACACGCATATATATATATATATATATATATATAAAACCCCCACCTTGTTTCTGTGCAATAGTCACATGGCAGGATGTGCAATGTCACATAAGGCAAATAAATTCAAACCCATGCTTTTTTGCTGTTTGATACAAAAGCAAAATTCCCACTGATCTCATTTTACTTCACATTTCGTCTAGACAGATTTTATCTGCACAGTATTGTTTATTTCTGCTCCACCACTGGAAACAGAGTGCATTATTAATGTCATGACATGTTGGATCACTGTTGGATCCAATAACAACCATAGGAGTGAGGCACTGAATGAACTGTGTCAGTGCATCAGTGAGCAGCAGACAGCCCGCCCAGATGCTTTCCTCATCCTGACTGGCGATTTCAACCATGCAGAGCCAAAGAGTGAGACATATAAACACATAAGACTTTCCGACACAGGGAAACAACACACTCGACCAAGTTTACACAACTCAGAGAGGAGCTTACAAGGCCCAACCCCACATTGGCACCTCTGAGCACCTCAATGTTATGCCAATGTCAGTATATACAGACCATTGGTTAAAGTCACCAAACCAGTTTGGAAGCAGTGTGGCCAGAGAGGGGCTCTACAGGTGCACTCCAGGACTGTATTGTGTTTAAAAATGCTGCCACCTACAATAAGACTACAGATGTCCAGGAATACACAGACACTCTCCTGCCATGGCTGACAGGTGAGGTCTACGGGGTCCTGAAGGCTAAGCAGGAGACGAGGTGGGCCTGAGAACAGCTAGAAACAACCTTTCCCATGGCATCAGAAAGGCTAAGAAATAATACTCCAAGAGGATACAAGTATAACCTCTTCACTTGGACAGAGAGTCTCTCAACCTCCTGGTGACCAGGTGCTGACACTGTCCCCGGACAGTGTGAGATCATCATTCAGCAGCATCAATGCTGGGAAACCCCTGGTCCAGTCAATATTCCTGGATGTGTGCTGAGGGACTGTGTGGAGGAAATTGCAATAGTCTTTACAGACATCTTGAACACTTTGCTGAGCCAGGCCATTGTCCCCACATGCTTCAAAACAACCACCATCATCCCTGTCCTGAAGAAACTGTTGCCATCCTGTTTCAATGACAACCATCCGGTGCACTCACCGCCATTCTTATGAAGTGCTTTGAAAGACTAGTTATGCAACACATCGAGTCCATCCACCCTCTCCCTGGACCCTTCCAGTTTGCATAACGGTCCAATCACTCGACCGATGATGTCATCTCCACTGCCCTACACACAGCCCTCACTTATCTTGACAAAAAAGACACTTATGTTAGAATGCTATTTGTTGATTTCAGCTCCGTATTCAACACCATCATACCCCAATAGCTCATTCTTAAATTAGACAGGCTGGGGCTGAACACTCCACTGTGCAACTGGCTTTCTGACTGGACCACAGGCAATAAGGATTGGCAGCAACACAGGGGCCCCAAAGGATGTGTGTTAAGCCCCTGCACACAATCACTCAGCTCCAACCTCTTCATCAAGTTTGCAGACGATTGTAGTGGTCTTATCAGCAACAACAACGAAACAAACTACAGAAGCGATGGCCTTATGGTGCAGTCACAACAATCTCTCTCTGAACATTCATAAGATGAAGGATATTGTTGTGGACCTCAGGAGACTGCCCACCGAGCATGCTCCTCT
Source organism: Acestrorhynchus altus (assembly GCA_034509495.1). Taxonomy (NCBI): domain Eukaryota; kingdom Metazoa; phylum Chordata; class Actinopteri; order Characiformes; family Acestrorhynchidae; genus Acestrorhynchus; species Acestrorhynchus altus. Next base: position 8,502,528 of record CM067522.1, on the reverse strand, counting down.
GACTGGTACTGTCGTGGAGAAGGTGAGCATCACCAAGTTTGTAGGAGTGTTCATCTCAGAAGACCTCTCCTGGACACAGCATCACTGGTCATAAAAGCCATCCAGCGCCTCTACTTCCTCTGTACACTAAGAAGAGCGAGAGGCCCAACCCCAATAACGTGCACCTTCTCCAGTGGTGCCATTCAGAGCATCCTGACCAGCTGTATTACTGTGGTACAGTGCCTGCACCTCATCTTGCCTCAAGACCCTCCAGTGCATCGTGAGAGCAGCTGAGAAGATTGTTGGCACCTCTCTCCCCTCCCTCCTGGATATTCACAGCACCCGCCTCACTCAGAAAGCTCTGTGCATGGCTGGTGATTCTACCCACCCACTCCACAGCTCCTTCAGCCTGCTGCCATCAGGAAGGAGATTGCAGAGTCTTCAAGCCAGAACCAGCAGACTGAGGGATAGCTCCATCCACCAGGCTGTCAGGATGCTCAACTCCTTTCCTGCCCTGTTCCCCCCTCCCCCTTTTGCTCCCTGCACATGTGAACTCAGGGTATGCATGGTACCATACACACAAAGTCACACTTAGGGACAATTTAGCATAGCCAATTACCATGTGCCTTTTTTGGGAGATGAACACACTAAACTACTGCCACTATGCAACCCCAAGTACATAAAATAAATTTTTATTAGAAATTATTAATTCTCTAAATTATGATTGTAGAATCAGTACACCCAAAAACATTTCATTTGATCTACTAAAATTACATAATATTATATGATATATTTTCATTTTGTAGTACATTAAATTCTGAAAATACTCAATAATACGCTAAATTATATTTTGAGTTTTTTTTTTACTTAACTTTGTCAAGGAACTCTGGTTGTGTAATTTGAAAAGAAGTGTATAAACTATTGCATAAGATATTTGTTATATTTAATTTGTTAAAATATGTTAAATTCAATAAATAAATAGAAACACTATGCTGATTCTGATAATTGTGCTGCAACAATGGCAACTTTCTACAATAATAATACAGGTTTAGCAATGCAAACTGTACTTTTATTAGCAACAAACGCAAAATGGTGTTTTCTTTTATATTGTGAAAGAAATCCTGGAGCTCCCTCATAGTACATGTTCATGTACACATTATTATACATTATGACAGCTGTGCTGTAATGTGTCTGCAACCTCCAGGCATTTGTAATAGAAATAAATGTAACTATATTCAGAGATTTGGGTGTGAACTTCTTGCACTTTTATAGTTAACTGTGCAAGCAGTGAGGTCATGTTGATATGCATCGAAAGTTAAATGTTGACTTCAATGTGTTTTGAAAACTGTTGCATTATGTATGGTTCTGGCTTGTCAGGAGAATGTGGTAAACATAGATTACTTCACTCTTCAAAGGCATTTGATATTCAGTCCCACTAGAAAGCTTTCAAAATGCAACCTTGGCCAGCTTTCATAGACACTTCACACAGCGAAATGTAACTAGTTTAGAGTGACCTAGTGGGATGGATCCATCAGGTTTAATAGAGCATGTGTATCAAAAGAAAAACTGCCTTAGCTCGACTTACGGATGTGCAGATTTTATATCCAACTCCGAAATCAAAACGACATTGCTCATCCATGGAATAGTTGATTCCAGGCAGTTCAGGGAGCTGTGGCCAGTCATGCTTGAAAGGGTCGTCCAGCAGGCAGTCATAAGAACTGTAATAAGAACAATTACAGCAAAGGTGGGCTATTAGTCTGCATTGCTTTGTGATGGACAAAACAAGGCTTAGTACATAACCAAATTCCTCTGTTCCAGGAGGGCCGCAGAGAGTCAAGACCCCAACAGGACTAGAACTGAACTATGGGATAAACTCATAAGGATAAGCTTATCAACAGGTAAGACTCAAAAACAGTAATAAAATGATCTTTAGAAAGATATTGTGGAGAATTTCAGTGTATATTTCTTTCTTTACTGCTACAGTATTTTTGTACATGTGAATCAATATCAATCAATATCCGGACCGTAATGAGGTTGTCCATATTCAGTGCCAGTTTGGGTGTCAAAATGGACAGAAATCTAGTCATATTCTAATCAAATATACCACTAAATAAAAATCGTTTTGGTGATACAAACAAACAGTGAAAAACAAAAATAATCAAAAATATTTTGTAAAGAAGCTAAACAATCTAGTATCAAACTTTCAAAACCAGCGGCAAGACAAAGTGAAAGAAAACCATATCCAGATACCACATGCAGTTGCAGTGCTTGACAATGCAGAGTTTCAGACTTTAATTCCTTTAAAGTGGTTGAATCTGCTCCCCTCAATCAGTATTTGTTCATATTCCAAGTACCAAGGTCATGCTATAAGCTGTTCTAAAATAATGACATAAATTGTGTATTAATGATCTCTGAAAGTTCTTCTCAAATGTAGTGGTGATGTTTGATATGACACCTGATTCTAACACATCAACAACCAGAAAAGACTATTAAATACATTTAATGAAAGTGGAGTTTTGTCTGCAATGCATGTACATGATGTGGGGTGAGTGCCAGCTGAATAATTATTAGAGCATTAGAGCAGATTATCATCAAGGATGTGTTGGTACATTGCTGCAGTCACTCTTCCTCAACTCTGACTAGTTCCTGCTGCAGAAAAACATCCCCAACACATGATGATGCCACCACCATGCTTCACTGTAGGAATGGTGTTGGCTAGAGGATTAGCAGTGTCGTTTCCTTTAGACATAATGCTTGGCATTCAGTCCACAACATTCAATCTTTGCCTTTTGGCAAACTCCAGACAGACTGATGTGCATTTTACTGAGGAGTGGCTTCTGTTTGGCCACTCTACCATACAGGATTGGTGGTGGAGTGCTGCAGAAATGGTTGTCCTTCTGGAAGGTTATCTCTCCACAGAGCAATGATGAAGCTCTGTCACAGTGACCATTGGGTTCTTAATCATTGCCCTGATTAAGGAACTTCTACCACCATCATTCAGCTCTAAGAAGGTTCCAAACTTCTTCCTTATACGGATAAAGATTCATTGGAACCTTTAATGGAGTAGAAATGTTTCTGTAACCTTCCCCAGATCTGTGTCTTGATACAATCCTGTCTTGGAGGTCTACAGACAATTCCTTAGACTGCATGGCTTGGTTTGTGCTCTGATATGCACTGTCTACTATTGGACCTTATATAAACAGGTGAGTGCTTTTCCAAATCATCCAATCAACTGAATTTACCACAGGTGTCCAATCAAGCTGTAGCAACATCTGAAGTGTAGTCAGTGGAAACAAGATGCACCTGAGCTCAATTTAGAGCGTCATAGCAATGGGCTGTGAATACTCATGTACATGTTACATTTTTTTTACTGTTTTGTTTTTTTATATAAATTTGGAAAATATCAAACAGTCATTTCTCACTTTGTTATCGTGGGATATTGTTTATAGGATATAGAAAACATAATATACTTACATATATTTACATTTATTTAGACTGTAAACAGATTTCTGTTGTATGACAATCAGGCATTAAACAGTATGAGTCACTTGTACTAATCAAAAGTCATTCATAGAGGTGTGATGTGTGAGATATACTGATTCAGATATACTGTTCTTGAATACGTCTGAAAGTAACCTCACAAAAAGCAATTACGTTTACTTCTGTGGCATCTGGCTGATATCCTTATACAGAGCAACTTACATTGGTTACATTCAACTTTACATACTATATTCTTCCCGATTCCTAAACAGGTGCATTGATCTGCAAGGCATCTACAGAAAAATCATTAACTGAACACTGCACTGGCATCAATGTCTGTATTGATGTAGTAGGTCTAAACACTCCATGGTAGTGGAAACAGACTTGCATTACATCATACAAACTTGACTTGAACTTTGTGAAAAAATTACTTTGTGAGTAATTTACAACCCATCCTCCTTTTTGCAATGGGGAATTAACCTCCAGTGAAGAGCAAAAAATCCTTGAGTGCTATTCAGAAAAGTCCCCCAAAAGCCACATAGAGAATCAGTGATGCCTGGGAGCTTCGATGAAAAAGATTACTCCAATTTGTTAGGTTTATTAAAGCTACCTGTTGAATGCCACTGCAGAAAGGGCGATTTGTTTTCTTTACTTTATTAAATCCTAAACCACTGAACTTACAAATGTTGTCTTTGTCTATGTCTGCTCAGAGCGAACCCCAATTTTTACAGAAGGACCGACAAATCTATAGATGTAGCAGGGTTCTCCGGGTTTGTGGGAACCCCTTAAGCAATCTGGTGCAAGCCCTTCAGCGCAGTTTTGCAGGAGAAGGGGGACGCAGCCGAGAACATTGGCCAGAGGAAGTGCCATAGATGGTTTACTTGGTTCTACCCCTTGCTGGTAGACAGCCCCTTAAAAAATGGGGAAAAATTTGGGGGGGCACAAAGGGTTAGCACTGCTAGCCTTGAGCGCAGTATGGGGAGAGGTGAGGCATGCTGGGAAGTAGTGAATGTGGGGTCTGTGGTGAAAGACATGGAAGATGTATGGCAGTTCTTGGACTAGGTTTGAAGGACTGTCCAGCCCAATATCCATGCCCCAGCATCCTTGGCATTGCCAGCCATCTGAGCTCAAAAGCCTAAACTGAGGGCAACTGCTGTGCCTGCGCCAGTTTGGTTGACACAAACACAGCAATCTCCTGCACTGGACTCCAGAACTATGCCCAGTGTAGCTCCTAGAACAGTTATGGGGACATTAGCCAGTTCTGGGCCTTCACCCATGTTTCTGCCCATGTATATTGCCTGGTCTATGTCTGTACCCAAGTCCACACCCTTGTTGTAGTTTTGTTCAGTTCTTGTACCTGTATCTGTTCGTCTTTTGATTCCAGTGTCTGTTCCTGTCCCTGATTCAGTGTCTGGTTTTGTTGTCCCGGTCACCGTTTTTCGTGTGTTTGTTCCTATCCTGGTACCCAGTCCTGTCACGTTTCACATATATTTCCCTGTCATTTCTGTTTCTCCTGTCCAGTCTAATCTTCCCCAGGTCCAGTCCTCTGTCCAGTCACTGGTTCCATCTTTCATATCTCCTGTTTTGTCTCGTGTTCCCCAAGTGTCCTATGTCCAGTTTTCTTTTCCCCTAGTCCAGTCTGCTGTCTTGTCTTATGTGTATCTAGTCAGTATCCAGTATCCAGTCCCTTGTCCAGACATGTATGTCCAGTGTCTACCAGTCTTAGGTCTTGTCTTCTGTCCAGTATACTGTCATGTCTCCCATTCTCCAAGCCCAGTCTCAAGTCTTGTCTCCACTTTCTCAGTTCCTGTCAAGTCTATTGTCTCCTGTTCATATCTAGTCTCATCCGTTCCTATTCCATTTCCGGTCCCTCTCCACTCCACTCTGGAGAGTGTTGGTTTATGAATATCACTGTCTGTTCTCATAAACCAGACAACTGTCAAATACACTGTGTGTATACAATCTGTGTTCTTTATATTATTACATACTAAACTCTTGCATGCACATCCACCTCCCTTATCTTCATCTTCGTCTGCTCAGCACAAACCCTCATCATTATATAACGATGTATAACACTGTATAACACTGCCTTAAATGAAAGTAACTGGGCACAGAGAAACCCTGAAAAAATAAAACTAAACCTCCAAAAACTTCAAATCAAATCAAACTTGAACTCCCCCTGTAAAGAAACAGAATTTCCACAAAACTTTCTCAGACTTTCAAAAGCTGAGATGAAAAGTAATACATTCTATAACCCTTCCAAAAATTCCGAATCACATGATTTCTAAAGCTGATATTGTTTGGCCTTTGCTGAGAAAGGTTTTGATGTACAACATGATGTGCCATCACACACCATAGCTTTTTTGTGATAAACATCTGCTTGAACATCATTCCTTCAACATGGTACAATATTGATTGCTGAATATAATATAAAAGAACAGTCAGCTGTTTCAAAATATCCCAAATACCATACCATGTCCATGAATTCCCAAAGTAATTGGACAGTGGTCCTTGATTCTATCCAAAACCAGTGGATTTTAAATGAAATAATGACTGGGGTGCAGATGTGGTTCTTGGCCAGCTCTGTGCTCTAAAGGCACAAGATAACTAACAAAAGGTCTGGAGCTGACCTGAAATCATTTGTGAGTCTCTTGCTGTTGCCAGTTCACAGGATCTAAGATATATCTATGCCAGCAAAGCAAAACACCCTCAAGCTATGAGAAAAATATGATTTCAGTCTGCCATAGCCAATATTATACATATACAGAAACTTATTAAGAAGCTGATGATGGAAGACCACTGTTTACTACAAGGTTTGGCACAAGACCTTGAGCCAACTTCAGAAACAAAAATGGCAATTTATTCTGCAGGTTTCTAGGACAACATCTTATGAGATGTGAACTCTAGCAAAGAAAAGAGAAATGTATGGAGATAAAATGGAAGGGCACATCATCTCCCACAGCAGAGACTGCATCATAAATACAGAAGTGCACCGAAGTCTTAAAGCTGATGCCATTTGACTCTGCAATAATTATGGGGGGGTGTTAGGGTTAGGGTTGGGGGGGGGGTCAAAACAGGAATTACTTAAATTGGCCAGGTCAGTCATCTGAAGTGGAGTCTAAGCATGCAGTTCACTTACTGAATACAAGGAACAAAGACTGAAGACAAAAAGCAGACCACCACCATGCAGGATAATTACAACTTGCTACACTGCTGGCTATAAAACATTTTGAACTAAGAATAAACATAATAAACATAAAACTTGGATATAATATTTAATTAATATGTTTCTGATCAGCTCAGAGAGAGAAAGAGTATTACAGTATATGTAAAAATAACTAAATATTATATATAACTATAATTACTCCTATATAATTTAAGTAACGTGTAATTAAAGCTGGTATTCTGCACTCTATCCTCACATTTATTGTTTCATAGTAATAATTCCCCTCCCTGGGGACAGAAAAATCCATAAACTGACTAAAGTCAATGTTATTTTTGCACACCACTAAGGTCTACTGTTTACAGTATTGATTGTTAATTTCATGTAACAATTGAAACATGAACTTAATAATGTGCTGTTCCATAAGGAGTTTGTGGCTGGAACATCATAAACATTCATTAATCTTCTTCTCTGCTTCACCCTGATCAGAGTTGCAGCAAGACTGGATCCTTTGAGCGCATTGAGCGCAAGGCAGGAATATCTCCTGGACAGGATGACACCCACTTCCACACCCTCCCACACGCAGGGGAAAGAGAGGAAGGCAGAGTTCCTGGAGTAGTGGTCACCCACACTGCTCCAACCCACATCCACCCCACCTTATCCAACTAATTACTGCCTTCAGAAGTTCTTGATTGGTTGAAAGGGGACTGTTGGATTAGGGTTGGAGGTGAAACCTGCTGTAAAGTAGCTGTCCGGGAGCAGGGTTGGTGACCCCTGACCTGGAGGGAACCTGCACAGACATGGGAAGAACACATCACACTCCACAGACAGTGACCTGAGGAAAGGATCAAACCCATGACCCCAGGGAACTCAAAATTAGGGAGGGTCTGGCCAACTGGAAAAAATCCCATGGAGTACAAGCTGCTGAGACAAAACAAAAACCAATGAAAAGGAGGGAGGGGGGGACCACATTTCCCAAAACAAAATGATCAGCGACCACCCTCAGCCACCCACCCCTGCACCACATTCACTGAAACAGGGCCTGGATGAAATTACAGTAAGTTGCCAGTTTGGCCCTGCTCACAAGAGACATGAATATGATGGGAATATTGGACTTTCAATTTCTTTTCCTGGGGTAGAATGAGTGATCTTTAATAGAAAACAAAAAAGGATGTGGGGGACTTTTAAATCAACAGTCAGAATTACCATATTTCATTGTCCAATACAAGAGTTGGACAATGAAACTGAAACATCTGGTTTATATCACAATAATTTATTAGTATGGTGTAATAAGGCCTCTTTTTGCGGTCAATACAGCGTCAATCCCTCTTGGGAATGACATTTTTTGGATACAATCTGGGTCAGCACCAAACATCCCTTTCAGACAGCTTCCTCTTGCAACCGCAGTTAATCCTGGATGTGGTTCATCCTTCTTGGTGGTTTGCTAACAGTACCCTGGATACCGTGGCTCTTGATACATCACAAAGACTTGCTGTCTTGGTCACAGATGTGCCAGCAAAACATGCACCAACAATTTGTCCTCTTTGAACTCTGGTATATCACCCATAATGTTGTGTGCATTGCAAAATACCCTGTTAATGGAACCTTCACACTCTGTTCTTACTGGTGCAATTTGCTTTTAATTAAGATTGGCCACCAGGCTGGTCCAATGAATCCTCCCACACTAAAATGACAGGTGTTTCAGTTTCATTGTCCAACCCCTGTCCAACACCTCCTTACTCTCCCAACATGGCTTCATGTGACTTCTGGCTTTTCCAGTTTGGGGTCAATGTCCTCTTCAAAAACACAATTCTGCCCAATTTTTAGGTTATGAGGTTATGAGGAAGATTTCTAAAGTCTTTCTTCATTGTTCCATCCACGTTGTGCAATGTACCAGTTCCTCTGGCAGCAAAACAGTACACCATAAAACTTTCCAACAGAAGAGTTTTCCCTTCAACTGAGATTTTAACTGCAGACTTTAGCAGAGTTTGGGCAGCAGCCTCTCTGTTCACAGTGATGTAAAACTAGTTTGACCGTAGTCAGGGACACTGGTGTTCCAGCAGCTTCTATTTCATGGCTGCCTTGGTGGTTTTTCAATTGTCCCTGGCCATCTGAACCAATTTCCTCTCAGGTTAGATTGACAGTGTTCTTGGCTCAGATCATGGTAAATAACTTGTATATGTACAGCTGTATGAACAGATCTTGGACTCTGGAGTGGTACCAAAACAATACTTTGATTCATATTCTCATTCTCATTCTCTCTCTCATATATATATATATATATATATATAATATTGCTAATATGCTAATGCTAACGCTAATATGCATATGTGTATGCATATGTATATCTGGGGTTGTTCATGGAAAATTAATCAAAACCAACCTTCAGATCATGTTATTTTCTATCAAATCAAATTCTGTTATGTGAGCAAAATATGAAGAAAAACGTCTAAAAGTGTATATGGTTTTATGTATAATTTTATGTATATTTTGGCCCTTTCATGCCACTGCCATGTCATTCAATGATTTTGTGTCTGATCTGTAACACTGTAGAAAACCTTTCACACGTATGCAAGTTGTCTTCCAAGATTAGTTGTCTGGCCATTGGGAACAGGACCACCACTTCAGTACTTTCCAATAGAAAGGTTTCAGGCCAAACTCTCACACACACACCGCATATTTATATAACAGGGTTGGTCTGACTCAACTGTGCTTGTGACCACTGTAGAAAGCCACTGGACAGATTTTTAGTTGTGAGGTCAGATGTGGAACTTCACCCCATATTATAGTGTGCTTTCAAAGTCATTCTAAACTAATCGCCCGAATCAAAAATTGATTACCCTACAAGGACCAAACATTGATCATTCTACAAATTGATCACTGTTTATATAACAGTGCCCTACAGCCTACAATGTGATACAAATGCAGCTCATAAAGATTTCCAATCAACTTTTCCATATTCAAAGTTTGTTGAGTTAGTTGGAAAAGTTGGTTGTATACATTCTGTATACACTAACTTTCCAGTTTATAAGAAACTACCTTGTAGGGCTGTGTGATATGGACAGAAAGTCCTATATTGATATATTTTAGCTGAATGGTGATATACAATATATAAATCCAATGTGAAAAATTCATCTTCATGCCAGAGGTCTGTCTTATGTCCCCTCCATAGTGTTTGTCAGAGCAAAAATGGGGGTAAAGGAGCTGGGAGCAGGGGACGGAGCAGAGAGAGAGAGAGAGAGAGAGCAGAAAAAAGGTTTCTACAAGATTGAAACAGAATGTTCTTCTAATCTTGTATTTTTAAAACTCCGTTTATATCCTGAAATCTATATAAATATCAATATATCACCCATCCCTACATCACTGTCAGATATGTCTAACGTTCCATTCCCTTCTGTTCAATAGAAATGAAACCATGTGGTCAACAATAAGCAGTCTTGCAACAAAGGGCTATGCTGTAGAGACCAGAGGCAGAACCAGATATGCCTGCTCAAATGGCAAACCCACCCCTTCTTACAGAATATGATTCTCACTCTGTTGAGCCTAAAGGACCTAAAGCAAAGTGAATTTTGCACAGGACACCCAGTTTAACTCACAAGCTTCTACTGTGAGAGAGTCAGCATGCACAAGTAACGACTTAAAGAAGAAAACATAATGCTGTATTTTTATGGGATATGACCAGGCCAGAAAACAAACTGGGCACGAGTGCTGGCTGAGACCTCAGTACGAACTGACATTATGCACGCACATTCAGTTCTCCAGATAATATTCTTTAGAAATCTAATCACTCACACCTGTTCATTTATAAACACTCCCTGCTTTCCTCAGTTTAGTGTGAAGTATTGCCATTTGCCTAGTCATTTGCATATTGACCTTTGGCATTGGTCAGTTTGTATTTTTTAGACTAGTGATGGTGAGACAAAGCTTTGTGGTGCATTGAAGCTTTTGAAAAGGTTAATTTCTCGAGTGCATATTATTGACCCTAGTGGTAAAAAGCATATAGGCATATTACATAACTCGTTACATAGCTCCATGTGTACAATTTAGTTCAGTAAATGCTGTGGATTATTAATAATTAATAATTTTAGTAATAATTCAGAATTTAATTAAGGAATGTATTTTGCATTCATATAATCAATATTTTTATATTACATAAAATAATAATAAGCATTTGTATAAAAATGAGTATGTTTATCTGTATAGACATAATTGTCTATGTCTTATCTGTATTCATACAGTATGAACGTACCTTACTGAGAGATACTGGGGAAAAAATATTCCCACAGTAAAGAATAATGCCTTTCTATTGCAAAATCCTCTAAGACTGGACATTTACTCGAACCTGCTGCCCAAACTGAACCAATTCCTGAATCAAAGCTTAAACAAGGCTTCAAGTAGACATCACTTCAGGAAAACACCACAAGCACTGATTTGTCGGTTCAACTTGCAAATGCCTTGCAATCTCGACTTGCACTTTGAAACTTCGACAAGCAGCATAACATCGCTAGTTTACACCCTAGCTTGTTTATCCTTTATGTCTAAGAATAATGTGTAACTATACAAGTTGTTTACAATATAGCAGGATATAAAAAAACATCCTATATTAGCACATGGAATTAGACACTGGAGATGAAGGAGAAGAAATGAGGTATTGCAAATGAGCAGTTTTATTAGTGAGTGTGTTTACATGCCTTCAATAGTCTGATCATGGCTAAAAAAGTCAAATTTTTGTCAGAAATCTGATCAATGCATTTAAACTCTGGCTTTAGATGAGTAAGGCAACTCTGCATCCAACCAGTAAATTCACAGATGAATTTAAATGTTGGGGAGGAAGGCAGAGTTTGCTGCTGGTGTAGAGAAAACTGGTAGAAACCAGACTAAGCTGTAAATATGCTGAGAAATTTGATTGATAAGAAACAATCCTGCTCTCTACCAGATTCCCTAATTGGTTTTGAAGACCTTATTCAGATTTCTTCTTCTGATTTCTACCCCAATCTAAGAATCACAGTATTCTGTTCACATGACCAGTTGAATAATCAGATAACAGCAGAAATCTGATTAAGATTTTTGAATGCATGTAAACATGCACATTGAAACATAACCAACAGAGGATCTGTGGTGAGATGCTGGGCGGTCCATGCTTTTTGTAGTCAGTGCTGAAAACAAGACATATTCTGCAACCTCTGCAGGTCCTGCACATAAAGCATTTTGTTGAAACTGGCAACTCACTGGACATCAGTATAAGTGTAACAGTTTGGTTCATGGCAGCAATTCAATCCTTTCAGGACTTTCACCATTAAAACAAACACAGTGTTGAAATTCTGAAGCACTGTGTGTTCTGTGTTTTCTATCAAACTGTGTCCAGAATCTAATAGAGCCCCTCATTTGGTCAACCTGTGCAACTAGGGAGCCTATTTATAGCCTCTGATGTGACCTTATGGCTTTCTCTTGGCAAAGGTCAAAGCTGTGTGGAGATGATAGCAATCAAAACATTCAGCTGAACCTGAGATGACAGCAAATAAAGCTGAGCTTCAGACACATCAGGGACCGCTGTTGACTAGCAGGTGAGCACAGCTGTATAAAGAGCTGTGATTTGCATGCAAGATCTGTGAAACATGAAGGAAAAAAAAAATGTATTGTAAAGGAAACATTTCTATTTTTTGTGATTTCATTCTGGTTTTCGTTGTGTGTTGCCTGGAGCATGGTTCAGGCCACAAGTACAACATTTAAATACCCATAAAACACTGAACAGACAAATGTGGAAAGGGACGGCTGTTACTAAGCTCAGAACAGTAATGAATAAAGGTCTGAATACTGATGAAAAAATGTACTTGGGGGTCTCTATCATGTCCTACTGTGCAGGGTTTCTCAATCCGTGGACACAACTACAAAGCCAACATCAAGAAAAGCCATAGTGTATCTAATATCATTCAAATTCAATTAGGACAGCCCTTAGTACAAACACCGCATTTACTCACCCTCACATTATGTATTCCAATACATACTGTGCATAAATAAAAGATAAAAAAATAATAACTTGCATTTGAACATCTTTCAAATAAATAATAAATGTGATACTTTTGTTCGCTTCAGATGTCTAAGCCTTAGAATGTGGAATGTGGACATACAAAGGATCTTAAGGGGTTAAAGATAAATCAATGGAGAGAGACAGTAGTTGACTCACTGAATGTATCTCTTCAGTTCTTGTCCACTGCACATGGACCAGTGGTAGCGGTGGAAGGCTGCCTGCACTAGAGGGGCCATTACACTCCCCATGGCCGTCTCATCACCACAACGATTGCCCTGTCCATCATGCTCCATGCCCAGCCTAGAGGGAATAAAAGGAGAGACTTTGCTGATGTTGTTCACATTATCCTGCAATGTTGCTTTTTTCATTTAGAAAGTCATTTTGACTAATAAATATATGATCAAATATTTAAAAAATATTGGATTTTTATGTCACAACATTATGATCAATAATCAACAATGTTATGAACATTATGATTGAAAGAACATGACTAGGAATATAATTTACACAAGTCCCATAAATCATCATCACAATAATCAACAATATTACACATCAACAATGAATCAATATTACAGTGGCAGGCAAACGTTCGGTCATAATTTTTTTAATTGTGAACAGATGAACGAATCTCAAAGAGTTAATGAAACACACTTCAACATATTAAGCACGATTAGAGTGATTTCTGTTATGCACAACTGTAAAGTGCAAAAAAGAAAAGACATAACTTTATTAATCCCCAAGGGAAAGTCACACATGGAGGATCATGACAAACTTTGAGCGCCCTTAGGCACTCATCTTAATTATCTTATTAGGCTTAAGGCTTCTTCATAATCATTGTTAGAAAAGGCCAAGTGAGGCAAACACGTTATAATGATTTTCATACCTAATTCCACTAATTAGTAGGTATGAGCTGATCTAAAGCCTTGGGTACACTACACAACTTTCTAATGCATAAGAGATGCAGATTAAACATGAAAATACAACAGCTTGCAGCTTTACGCTAAACTGAAATAGGTAAGGTCATACACAGCACATATTGGAGGTTATGGTACATTCTTGGCAGATGCTGGCTTCTCAATACGAATTTCCATTCCACCTTAAATGATGCAATGTCCACATGTACTAGCACCAGAATGTGGTTGCTGCATCATTTACAAAATTCAAAAACCACTGGTTCTCCATTGTAGATCTTCACTGCATGGCTTATGTCCACATTTTTTACATGTGTTTACATGTTGTGTTTACATTGGCTATTGGTCCCTTTCAGATTGAGTGGCTGACCAAAACACAGTCAGGCTGATAAAACCAGACAAGTTTGATATGCTCCAACTAGGCTGAAAGGCGAATGAGAAGCCAAAAATCTGCACCCCTCACACGCTGGAATCTCTCTCCAACTGTTGACTATTTCTGACAAATCCAGCCATGTGAGTGGAAGGTTTGATTCCCTGAACTGGCACAACATGACCAAAGTAAATGTCCATGAAGAGTAAGTGCCCTTGAGCCCAACGACTGGGCTGCTGTGGGCATGTGTGCTCACTGCCCCATAGAGTGTGATTTCACTAGTGTGTATGTGTGTTTCTCACTGTGTGGATGGGTAAAATGCGAAGGGCAAATTTCTCTTTGTGCAAGCACAGTGGATTTATACACACGTTAATGTTATTATGTGAGGTGCCATCCAAATTTCTGCCTTGGGTCCTTTTACTTTTTTTGTTATTTCAAAACAGTAAAATATTAAAATAAAGCAATCTTGCTTAAAATTGGGAGTGACAAGGATCGACAAGATTAGAAATGAGCAGATCAGAGGGACAGTTGAGATGGTTTGGACATGAGTTGAGGAGGAATAGTGGATATATTGGACAAAGAATGTTGGAGATGGAGCTGCCGGGCAGAAGGAGATAGGGGATAGGGCAAGATGGAGGCAGATGATCTGCTGTGGTGACCCCTAAAGGGAGCAGCCGAAAGAAGAAGTGTGGCTGTTCTTTACAGTGATAGGAAAGTTAAGCAGCAGCTCACAGAAAACTCCTACATAAATACACATGTATGATGAGGACATAAACCATAATGGATAATTATATTGTAAAAATAAATATTTTAACAGTCTAGTAGATCAGAATGGACTGTTCTGAGTCCATTCTAAACTGTATTGCACCTGGTGTGTTACAAATGCTATAATCCCTCCAATTTGTCCCCCCAATAATGTCACTCTAGTGTTGCACATGAAGTAATTTAGTCAAAACTGTCATTGCAGCCCTTAACAATGTTAATTACAATAATTATACAGGACAGACTATACTGGACTGTCAAAGTGGCAGATGATGACTGAAATGAGGCTTTGCCAATGTCTCTGAATGGAATGGAAATAAATATAATAACTATAATACAAAACACTTTGAATGTTATACAGAGCAGTCTCCTTTTCTCTGTTGAAAAGAATTCATTGAAATGATTGGTGCGTCTCTTTTTTTCTCTGCAAATAATTGCCTGAAAAAGTAATCTTCTCCTTTGACAGTAAAACAATATCTAAACACTCTCCATTTCACACCATCCAAACAAGTACACTGGACAAATTCTGTCCATGTAGCACTTTATGCAGTAATAAAAAAAAAAACTGGCTGAACTATTAGTTAAAAGTGAAACAATGAAACTGGGCAAGGATTTACAATTGAATTGAACTGAATGGATTTCAGTTTGTTCTGTGCATTTGATGGCCTTTGATTTTTGGAGTATTAAATAAATCTGAATTTTAATAAAGCCAGGGGCGCAATGGGGCATGGCTGGAGAAAATGTTTAGCAAGGTGACTAATGAAGGCTCTAACCAGTCTGCCTCTTTCTGTTATGCAGAAAAAGCAAAGAAAGAGAGGGAAAGACATTTAGAAGCGCTAAACATCTGAGCAAGCATGCACAATACACTAGAGCTGATGGGTCAGTGACTAATCTGTGTGTGTAGTGTATTCTTTGTGAACCCTCACTAAATGCTCAATAGCCATGGGCTCTAAGCTCTACTGTGGACAAATGAGATTTTACACCGATCTCCAAAATCGATCTGGCACATGTGATCAAACTACAGATACATCTTAATAAAGGTTTATTAACCCCATGGCCTGAGGTGAGGGGGCACACAAGGATTCTATGGGTCTATGCTGAACATTCGATGCTGAGGGGGCTTGCAAATGAAGGTCTGAGAGATGTTCTGTGAATAAAGCACAAGGTTACAGTACAGGGTTTGGTCGGAAGGTGTCCTTAACCTTAAATCCAATCAAATAAATAACAGTAGAACGATAATACAGTTGGTCACATACTTTCAACAAGCCCAAAACACCAGACACTGAATCTGCTAAAGGTCATCTTCCAATAATAGCAAACAGCAAACGTCTTCTTAACCAATTTATTTTGAATTCAGCAATTTACTCCCACTTCTAACACATGCTGAAACATCTTCTGCACACAGGAGAAACTCAAAGACAATAACTAATCTGTTCTGAAATGAGATGTACAACAAGGTCAGCTTTGATAACATCAGGTGCCGAGCAAAGAAATGTGCAAACTGGTAACGTAAACAGCTGCACGCAGTCTCGAGACCTTGGAGTTTAGAAAAAAAAGGAAGCTGAGGCATTAAAATCTTACAACATGTTGTATAAATCATGGAGCAATTTCCTTAAATGTAGAAAACAAACCTTAAGCAGAAGCTCAAGTGCAGTCATGCGAAAAAACCCAATGAAAACCTTGGACTTTAACATATTTTAACATATGAACATTTCATCTTAATTTGAACTGTATCGAGAGGTGGATGATATAACTACAATGATGTAAATATCTTTTGAGGAAAAAGTTAGGACACCCCCACATTTATTACTCTCGATTGTTGAAGTGAGTGGGATCACCATGGCAGGATCCAGAGAGCTCTTTGAGAAGAAATTTAGAAGAAATTTAAAAAGATCTCAAAACAATTAGAAATCAGTCATTCCACTGTCCAGAAAATAAGTGGAGAACATTTAAAACAACTTTCAACATGGCCATCAGTTCATCCTAGCAAGTTCAGCCCAAGAGCAGAGCGCAAATACCTAGATCCTATACCAGCTATTAGGGTATAGGATGCCAACCATTTGCATTTCTATCAATTACATTTTGTAACTGATTTTTGGAAAAGTTTGTATTTATTTAAATCACCTCCATCTCTCAATGTAGTGTAGTTAAAATGAACATCAAATGTCCATCTGATTGTAAATGCAGGTAAAGGGCCCATCTCTGCATGGTTTTATGTACATCAGCATATGAGCCTCAATCAAGGCAGCTCAGACTGAAATTTGCAATGAAAAGACCAAAGTGATCACAAAGTCACTCTGCAATGAAGAGCTCTACTTAACTACATGCAAAAAAGAAATGATAGTAGAAGTTTGTTTCATCTTGTGGAACATGCTGCATCAACCTTCAGTCCACCTGAAGTACTGTTCAGTTCAGCATTTGTATGATCATATCAGATTACAAAGTGGTGTCTGAATTATAATGTGCCATAACATTTTACTTTATTGTTACTTCATTTACCTTTATGGTACATTTTAAAAATGTATGACTTAATATAATATCTTAAATCTTTATCCTAAATCTCACCTCTACCCTTGTCCTAAACTGAGACAGTTGAAACATCTGTAAATAATCTATAAATTTAAATAAGTGAGACCCAATGTGCATCACAGAGTCGCTCGCCAGCTATATATGCATATATGTACACACACCAATCAGTCATAGCATTTGTGCCACCAAGACAGCTCTAAACTGTCGAGGCATGGACTCTACAAGATCTGTAAGTTGTGAATCATATAATTTATGAATCACATAAAATTTGGGCCCTTTGATGCTGTAGATGGCTCACTGGTTGCCTCTTTTGAAGCCCTTTTAGTAGGTACAGTCCACTGCATACTGGGAACACCACACAAGACCTGCTGATCATTTAGTCAATCACAATGTGGCCCTTGTCAAAGTGGCTCAGGCCCTTATGTTTACTCATTTTTACTTCCTCTAACACATCAACTTCAAGAACTGACTGCTTACTTGTTGCTTAATATGCACATCCCAGCCCTTGACAGTTGGCAATGTCACCAGATAATCAATGTGAATCACTTCCCCAATCAGTGATTATAATGTAATGGCTGATCTGTGAATATATATTTATATGGTATTTATCACATCAATAATATCTGTCATTTGTTAGAATTGTGCTATTTTATGGTTAAATATAGTATTCATATTAAATTGCACAGAAGTGTTTCCAGCACATCCCACTAGGGGGCTGCAGCTTACATGTTGAAAACAACTGGTCATTTGGACAAAATTATGCTAAGAAAATCAATATAATATAATAATTATGATTTTATTTTTATTCAATTTGTATCCCATATAAAGTGTCTACATTCAGCCTACCCTGCCTATGCTCTGGTTCATATCTCATTATTTTAAATATGTTTGGAAGATCATGCTGAACCTTCTGAAATCCTTTCCAGTCACCAGTTTCCCAAGCAATGGTGGACAAGAAATACTCACTTGACTGGCCATACCTAAAAATGTGTTCTTGGTTGTGACATCACAACCATGTCCAATGTTGCTTGCATAATACTTCAAATTTCTTTCAAACAGGAGGGGGAGATTAAATTTTCCATGGGACATGAGCCCTTTCACTAATCTCAAAACATCCTTCCTCCTTGTCACATTCACCCTGAAAAACCCCACAGCCAGCCCTGCAAAGAGCGCTTTGAGAAACATCACACCTTCCAGGGCGTTTGAAAACTTACACATGTCCGGTCTCGTGGGCCACTACAAAGGCGGAGGAGAAGCCATCTTCATGGTTGAGGGTACAACTACGCACCGGGTGGCACATCCCAGTGACAGGCGCGTATCCTGAGATCAGAAAGAAGAGAAGAGTGTAAGGGGGCTACAGACATCTTATGGTGACAGTTGGCATGACTTAAGAGACATGGGCAGACATCATCTGGACCCAGATTTTATTCAAACTGACAGTGACATCTATCTGGCAGATCTGTCTACAACAGTACATGTTGAAGTTAAATATGAAAACAAGGCATTTTTTACAAAACACAAGCTCAGCCAACATTAAACCATCTTTTGTTCCACAGCAATTTAGCTAAGATCCTCATAATTCAATTAGAAAATGAACTTAATTTAATTAGTCAATTTATATTTGACTTTATTTAATATGACGTCTTTTCACTAATGCCGTTTGACTGTAGTGAACTGATATAATGAATTCCCCATGATAACAGCTGAACAAATAATGAAGTCACTTTGTATCTGAATGTATTTTCATTTTTCAGGCTTTGCAGTTAATGAGATACAGGTTAGACACGCAGAACCGTGGAACAGATGTCATTTCCAAAAGTCGATTACACAGTTTTCTCAAAAGACAAGATATAGGGAAGCATCTCGTTCAAAATAAAAAGTTTACTATGAATCTGTCAGTGTCACATCTCTGCCTAGTTCCTTATCTTTCCTTGCCTGTCTCTGTTCTGTCCTTTTTTTTTTTTATGCCATGTGCTGAAAAGGTATCCACTCTAGCTCCACCCTGTTATCAGTGTTGCCACCTAGCCCTGCCCTCTTGTTATCTTCTCCAGGTGTGTCTAGTCTGTGTTTATACAGCCCTTTGTTTCAGTGTGCCTGGTTCTGTTGTTGTGTGTGTATGTATTGTCAATGATTGTGTGTGCTGTTTTTTATATTGCAGGTCTGTCTAGTTTTGTTTTCCTTTTCAGTAGGTTTTCTTGTTTTAGTTCATGTTTCATTTACATCGTATTTTGTATTGTTTAGTTAATAAAGTCAATGACCCCATGTTTACATCCACATCCTGCTCTCCCCATTCATGACTGTCAGCTAGTCAGTCAGTCAGTCAGTCATTATCTTATTTACTTAATCCTGAATAGGTGAACCAAAACAGTCCAGAGCCTACAGATCTACAGTCATTGGGAACAAGGCAGGAATACCCACTGGACGGGATCCATTTCAGTCTCAGAAATAACTAGGGGCAATTTATCATGGCCGATTCACCCATCACGTGCATTTTTGGGAGATGGGAGGAAACCCTAAAAGGAGAAACTAATTTAATGTTGGACATTCCTAGCTCTAAAGTTAAAGGCACAAACTCAATTTTGAAAAATTATGTCAGATAGAACCTCACATTTCTAATGGGATGACTTGTCAAGTTAACTTGATAACCATATCAAGTTATTCAATAACCTCAAGTGCATCTGCTGTTCCTGACACTGTATAACACACTGATATCAGGCAATGCTCAGGATTCCGAGCCCTTTAAGACCCTAAAGCCAGGAATATACTGTGTGATTTTAACCTGATTTCAGAGGATCGGCTGATGCTTGATGTGCAGTGTGAGGGGGAAGTGACTGGCGAATATCTGTCCGCACACAAGCCTGTGAGCCGATTTCTTGATATCACAGCCAGTTTTGCCAAAATTATTTTCACATTTACCCCATGATGATAAATAATTAGGACAAGGTTACATGTTGTATGGACTGAAGGCTACAGGCTACACTTGGTGAACACTTGTGCCTGACCTTTCCTCAACCTCTGACCGTGAAAGAATCGTTGACAAGACAACTGGGGTCCTACATTTGCCTGGATGTGTCAGTTAGTGGTGGTTGTGGTTTGCTGATGTCATCAATGCTTGCTTTTCACATTCAATGTCAAAACGCAGCTTGCTCTCTTTTTGTGTGTGTGTGCGTTTAAGAGACACATTCTAAAAGCTGCATTTCACATGAAGTGTCAGCACCCTCATCGCATCACGTAAGAAATAAATTTGACAAATACATTTATATTGAATTTATATTAAATAATTAAAGTTCTTGTTTCCTGTAAATTATTTTTTGTGTATATATTTTATTATATTGCATAAATAATGGTGTGATCTTTCTGACATAATTTTGAAGGAAATTTTAAGTTTCTTTAACAAAGTTACATTGAATATTTGGCGCAGTGATAAGAACTGAAATATTTTCTGCGAAAACACCATTTTGTGCCATAGCGTTGGCCATTATATCACAAAATATTCAACCCAGTCCCATTTAACCCAAAACATTTTTTGAACGTGAATGGGCAGAATGCTTTTAATAAGTATATAGATCCACACACACACACACACACACACACACACACACACACACACACACACACACACACACACACACACACACACACACACACACACACACACACACACACACACACACACACACACATGCACACACACACATGGCACACACACACACACACACACACACACACACACACACACACACACACACACACACACACACACACACACACACACACACACACACACACACACACACACACACACACACACACACACACACACACACACACACACACACACACACACACACACACACACACACACACACACACACACACACACACACACACACACACACACACACACACACACACACACACACACACACACACACACACACACACACACACACACACACACACACACACACACACACACACACACACACACACACACACACAGCACACAGACACACACAGACACACACACAGACACAGACACACAGACACAGACACACAGACACACACACAGATGCCCTGCCAGTTCAGGGAATCAAACGGGCAACCTTCACAAGGCTTTTTTTGTCAACAACCAGCCAATGGCTGGTTCACAGTTGCTACGGGTTTGAATAATTGTCACTTTTTTGTCTTCAAACTCTTTTTTTTTTTTTTTTTAACTTTGTTAGCTACATTTGCCTTGTAGCTCCAGCCCAAAACTAAAGAAGCTGGTGTAGGGGGTAAATCTCTTAAATTAGATCTTTTGGTAAACTACAACTTTCTTTAAAGTAGCTCTGTTTGAAATGTGGCTTCATCAAATACTACCCTGAACAAGCTCCATAGCATGGGAGACCTGTGAAAATGAAACAATGACTATGTTTTTGAATGAAAGTGGCAGACGAGCTTGTTCCACCTTCATGTCTGAGAGTGCATTTGAGTGCCAATTTGTTAGATGGGTGCTGAGACACTTAAATTGAGCCGTGTTCGGCTCTACTAAACCCAGAATATATCTCTGTTGTCTCAAGAGAAGGACTACATTTGCAGGGAACAATGACTTCATCCTTGCAGTGTTTGAAAACTACACAATTACTTTGTCAGCCTACTGTGCTCTGAATAGCGATGAAACCCTTCTGTATGGCTTTTTCTATATGAGATAATAAATACGTCCTTGTTGAAGGTCAATCTCACATCTGTTTGCAGAAAATAACAAGACTTTCTCAGCTGGTGAGATGGGAACAGTGGTTCAAACTGGCCCATCACTGCTGGGACGCAGAAATAAATATCAAACGCTTACCCCTTTATTGACTCGGTGATGAGTACATTGTGAGGCTTGTCACACTTTGAGCATTTCAGTTTTGTCAGGTTTGCACGTTCAATGTACAACCTAAAGATGAAGCAATGATTTGAGCTAGAATAATGGGCCGGTAACAAGCAATCATTGTAGTTGGCTGTAACGTGCACATTGCTGTTAGATTGTCCTTAGGGCTGTGCAGCAGTCCACTCCTGATGACCAAAGCCAGGTACCAAATGCTAAACATTTGGTGGGCACCTAGGAAACATGTATTTGAAGGCAGTGTAACTGTTTATGCTAATTGTGAACTGTTAAGCTGAAAGCGTAGGTTCCAAGAAGTTGCCTTGTGCCACAGCAAGATAAGGACAGAGTAAAGCACAGTAACAGTAGCAGTTGTGGCAAAATCTGTGCACCTCTGTTAAACCACATAAGTGCACTATTTCCTCTCTGGACTCAAGAACCATACCTGGCCGGTGGCGGCTCGCTGCCTTAGGACAACAGTAACTTTCTGATATTATGCAAGTGTGCATTCACCACCCTTTTCAACTGAAGTCGCCCTCCTTGCCACAACACATAGCTTGTCTACGGGGAGATGTGGAAGTGTGTGCAGGTTTCATAAACAAACGAGTTTCTTCCATGGCTGCATTCAGACTTAATGGGATGAGTGGGTTATGACTGGACCTCAAAAGGGTCTGAAAGTGAAAGAGAGCAAAGGGGATGAGAGGCCCACATGTGCAGAAAAGCATCTCACCCAGCTCCAAATTGGGTATTAAATCCACAAGAATTAACCTTAGTGGGAAGGTTTTGACATGTGAGACAAGCTAATGATCCAAGTTTCATGTTCGGCTGTGCAAGAAACATAAGCAAGGACAGGCCTTATTAATGTACCTGGCTGATTATATGACATCATCCTTTTGAGAGTGTTTTCCATTCTGACTTGTGCTTTTGTGTTGGTAGCAATTTTTACAAGAAAACTATGCCTTGGAGCAGAAATTGAAAGCAACTTCAGCAACAAGAGGTCTCCAGGAAGCAGGATGGTGTGCCAAGTATTATGTGCATGTTATCTGGTCATAGCTATTAACTTATTTGTTTTGCATTCTTGGTTTCTTTAACTCTTACAACTCGTACAAAGATCTGAATTTTGCAGGCAAATTCATGCCAGTATTCTAAACTTCATTACTCAGTATCAGATGTAATACACCTCATAACAAACTAACCATCATACCATTGAACACTAGCAGTCTCAGCATTGTGTGATGAATTATCAATGAGTTACCCAACTCTCACAACCCGAGATCCACATTTTGCAGGCAGTTACATACCATACATAGGCATCATATAACAAGATCAGAGTACCCTACAGGCATAATACATACATCATAACAAACTCCAAACTTTCCCTATCTAACCACTATTGTGTGATGAATCATCAGTGAGTAAACCATCTTGGAATACAGGAAATTCACTTATTTCCAATTTAATTAAATCACAGTCGAAATGCCAAAGATGATTTCCAGTGCATGCATCAGGGTCTTCTCCCGGTGGGGCGTGCCCGGTACACCTCACCAGGGAGGCATCCAGGAGACATCCTCACTAGATGCCTGAGCCACTCCAACTGGCTCCTCTCGACATGGAGGAGCAGCGGCTCTACTCTGAGTCCCTCTCGGATGACTGAGCTTCTCACCCTATCTCTAAGGGAGAGCCCAGCCACCCTGCGGAGAAAACTCATTTCAGGCTCTTAAAAGTACTACTATGAAAATATGCCACAAAACTGGCCTAGAGTTCTAAAGGTTAAACTCTTCTTTTAAGCTTTTAATTTTCCTTTGACACTACAGCCATGTTTGTCATTTATTTAGAAATTTCTTCAAATCGTTCACACTGCCACAGAAAAAACACAATCTGTGTCACATACGATATTTGGACCATAAGTGGATTTGGGCCCCTTTTACCTGGTTTAAGCCTTGGAGAGGTTCAAGGAGTCTCAGACTCAAACAACTGATATTGGTTGAGGTGCCCATGATTCAATATTGTAAAGTAATAAAATGATCTAAACAAATTACATGAAAACAAACAATGCACTGCGTAGCAATTTGAAGTGCAGTAGTGGAGGGAAAAATATGCACGCGTAATATAAAAACAGTAATATACAAACATGGTTTAATAACCATTAACTGATATAACACATCATGGTATATCTTCAAACACAGTACTGCTGCAACCCTACTGGGGGCAGCTGTGGCCTGGAAGTAAGGGAAGCAGCCTAGTGACTGGTCACCAGTTTGAGTCAAAACAACAGGTTGTGACTGAAGCGCACCTGAGAAAGGCACCTACCCCCAAACTGCTCCCTGAGCACTACACTGGAGGCTGCCCACTGCTCCAGGCTCTGTTTCAATGTGGTGTGTGTGTGTCTGCTGACCAGTGTGTATGTGGGGGTATCTGTGTTTAACACAAATGGCAAATTGGCAAACGTTTGACACTTCCACTTAGAACACAGTCATTACAATCTCAAGGGACAGAGGTGGCTAATGCTTTCACAGCCAGGTGCTGCAGTTCCTGCAAAAAAGCTTGATAATGACAGACTTTAGTCCTCCCTGGCTACAAGCTCCAAGCTCAGTAATCAAAGCTACATTCCCTAAAGGAATGTCATATCTGACATGGACACTGCCAGAGCTGCAAGCTCAGATGTAGTTCTGCCAGTAAAGCTCAACTCCAACCCAACTTTTTTTGTCTAACAAGGTAAAGTCAAAAATCCCTCTAAGAAAATGCATGAAATTGCATCTTCAAAGATTTTGAACTGCTTAAACTTGCAAAATATGTGAAGCACAAATAGAAAAAAAAAACATAAAATAGACAAAAAAAAAATTACAAATGCTGAAAAAGACTGTTACAGAACAGCCATGTCGAAGTATGTTTACTGTTCATTGTTACTAACATCTGCTAACAGCCTAATGTAAAGAGTACCTACCTACCAGCCTACCCCACTATCTGCTTACTAATGACTGAACTTAGTCAACAGTCAGCCTGAACAAGGACTTTTTACTGAGCACATACTGACTTCAGTTAGCTCTGACTAATGGGTCTATTTGAAATGTGACAATGTATAAAAATGGCACTCAAAAAGAGTGACATTGTAATTTTGGGCCACTTTGGGTTTAAAGTCATCAATATACTGCCATGAAATATTATTAAATATGTCATGTTAGACAGCAGCAGCTCTGCCAGAAACGCTCAGTCGGCATGTTCATCAGGAGCACTAGCAACACTGCAACTGTTTGTGTCTAAAACACGTATTAATGTTTGCTGTGTTTCTTTTCCTTTAGATCAGTGTCACAATTATCAAAGTGTTTTGTGAACAGACACAAAACTACTTCAGGTCTAGATAATGTGTGCAAAGGGGATTACTATTCAAATTAAGCTTTAGACCTCTAGGTTAATTTTATGGGATATGTTCATACTTAGACATAGTTTTTAATTGATGATCCAGAATGTTTCTGAGCTACAAAAATGCAGTAATTTTGTTGAACACTGTGTAATGATTAGACTGACAAGAGTATTCATAATAAGAAGTTGTTCAAAATACATGACAGTGGTCCATTCAGGTTTTTCTTTTTATGATGTTTTTATTTATATATACACTGATATATATTTATCAGTATTATTCTTTCTGTGTGTGAGCAGAGATAGAGCACAAGCAGCCCCTCCCTTCTAATTTTTCCCTCTATAACCGAATATCTGGATCAGTGACATTACTGCCACCACCCGCCTTGCTGATCAGTCAGAGTCTGTATACAGGTTGAGCATGTACATGTGGACAGAGCAGTAAACATGCACTGCAAGCTACTTTGGCATTTAAAACAGGATTAAATTCAGTTGGAAAAAGTGGCTTTTATTACTTTATTAACTAATATACAAGTTTCGATGTTTGTTATGATCTGTGTATCATGTCTGTAGGTGCGATGAAGTTGGTTACTTGTACTACAGGAGTTGAAGTCCTCTTCATGGGTAGTGTAGGGTGAGTAGTCAGAGTCCCCGAAGCAGCCAGAAGAAAATTATACTGTAGGCCACCGGTTTTTCAGCAGAACAGACATTTACATATATACAAATGTGCAGGAAAAGAAAGAAAAAGAAAAGAAAAGGAAATAATAACAAAACAATAAACCTCCACTAACTACAGTGGCTCTGACCAATGACTACAAAGTCACATACAGGCCACTTCACACAGCTATACACCTTCTCAATGCCTCTACTCACTCTCCTCCCCTACTCTACCTCAGCAGGTTTTATACAGGTAGCCCCTCCCCCTGGGCTCTACCAATATCAACACAGGTAATGTTCATGATACAGCACACAATGATTGTCGACACACAATCATATTCAACAATCATCATTCATCATTACCATTCACCAAGCTGGTTCACAATGTCCTTTAGATTAAACAAGGACTATAGGTATTCAACCTACTTCCTCTTTAGCCCTTCACAAGTCCAATCTCCCCTCTCCTACAACCAGAGGTGGACTCACCCAGGTAAGTAAAAACTCAGGGATTTCAGTCTCTTACTCTTTTGCCCCCCGGTGGATGTGAACAATACACAGGTCTGAACAGGTATGTGTGTATGGCCTCACTGTTGGTAATGTGTGCGTGTGAGTTTATAACATTACAGTAGGTTACTCTGATCCTGGGATATGAAGCCTAGAAAATGGCATGTAAGTGCCTGCAAAGAGTGGATCTTTGGTTCTAAGTGTTAAATATAAACTAAACTAAAAAACATGAGGTGAGGTAAGGTCAACAGTAATAAAATAACTTATCAGGTCTTTAGACTGTGTTCTACCATATATGCATTGTTAACTTTGAAAATTTGCCAAAACCAACAATTTGCCTCTCTGGGCAGCTTTAGGTCAGATAATTATCTCTCTTTTATGGTGCCCCAGGGATCAGTACTTGGCCCCTTGTTTTTATCACTTACACACTTAGTGATTTTATCCAACAACATGGTCTTCAGTTTCACTGTTAATATATGATATTCCGTTTAAAACCACACCAAGCCCTCAGATATGCTCCCTTCTGTCACATTGATTAGTTGGCTGGTTGATATTAAAACTGGATCTCTTAGAATTTCTGTAAATTTAATAGTAAGTCTTTTTGCATCACCTACCACTCAACAAAATTGGCCCACAGCGAAAACATTTTCTACATTAAAAACATTGTCAGACTGCATCCTTCTCTTTCTGACTCTGTAGCGGAAACCTTTTTTTTCATGCCTTCATTACATCCAGATTGAATTATGGTAACTTGCGTGGCTTAGTGGTTAACACGTTTGCCTCCCAGCACTGAGGTCTCGGGTTTGAGGCACTATCTGGGCGGCATTTCCTCTGGGCATTCTGGATTCCTCCCAAATTCAAATAAACACTTTTTAATTGTAAAGTGTCCTTGGTTTACCCAGCAGGCACTTATAATTTAAATTCTGTTATCATTATTATTGTCAGGCATAATCTAGAGGTATATAAAGCCTCCCAACATGGAGCTGTGGAACTGTGTGGACCAGTGCTATATCCAGTACTTCTGGGATAAGTTGTGGAGTTGGGGTTGAGGTGGGACAGTGATCATCCAACATCCTGTCCTCAGTAAGGCTCTTATCACTGAATGCAATTAAACCCTCACAGCAATGCTATAATGACCAGTAGAAACCCTTCCCTACACAGTAAGGTACAAAAGCTCCAATTATTAATACCCTAAAACACTGAATGAGCAGGTGTCCCCATACTTTTGTCCATATAGTTTGTCAGAGGAGTTTAAGAGGGCTGTAAACTTCAATTTGCTTACTAAGTACTGCACAGTATTATAAATCAATTATTAAATCACCTTTTTGCCCACCTCTACTATCAGCCCACAAGGAGGTTAAAGGAACAGTTAAGCCATGAATTCACTCATGTTACTAATAAAGCTCAAAAAGCCAGCATGTGGTGCAAGGTGAGGTGATAATTACCCTGCATGCCAGTGGGGCCGAAGCCCTGTCGGGTGAGGAAGATGGCATGGTCATGATGCTCCGAGTGCTCAGGGTCTTCCTTCTGCTGCACGAAGGCCCAGCGGCACACGTTCTCCAGACTGCGTGATGGGTTGCCCCTCTCAATGAGACTAATCGACTGCAGGCATAAAAGAACACACGGTGCTTCTGAGTCTGTTTACTCAGTGTCATTCAAACAAATTGGTCTGTATGACTTGAGTTCACTACAGAGAAGCCACAAATTAGGCTGGGATGAATCATTTTTTCGCTTGTGCTTGGCTTTGCAAAAAAACAATGGCTCAAATGTTCTTGTGCTGTCTCCTCTGCCTTTTTTATTTTTGAATTCAGGTACTTTTTTCTAAATATACTAAAATGTTACTAAAGTCAAAGAAAGTTAAGCAACATAAAAGATGTGAAAAGCTGTTTCTCTCAGCTTTCATTTTAAACGGACATCATGGCATGCAGAACTGCTTCTGTTTAACGCCTCTTACCTTTGCATAGCCGAGCATGATCATCCTGACAAGCACTACGTTGATGTGTACATCCAGTGATTCATCATGGTATATCTCATTAACCTGCAACGAGATGTGATAGAACAATGAATTAACCATTATAACCTTTTGCAGAATGTTTTCATGGTTTAAAATACTTTTATTCACCATACATTTTAAACGAATTTATGGGAGTCAGTCACACATGCAAGATATTATTTTCATTATTTTCACTTTAACACTTTATATCTCAGATATCTTGTTGGAAATTAATCATCCAGTGTTTTTGAGCGCATCTATTTGTAAATATTAGATTGACAATTATATTATAATAAATACTTAAATACTTGGCAGAGGTCCAAATAAAAAAAACAACTTTAATGTATTTTATGTTATGTTTATGTAAATATGTATGTATGTATTAGTATTACCACATATTAGGACTTTTATTTTGAAAATTTGAACAAAGTCAGTCAGTCATATGAAAGTGATGATTTGAGTAAATCACACGAGCTGCACAATATTGCATCTGCAACTTGGTGGATCCAAAATGTGAAATGACATGCCAATATAATTTATGCCAATTATTCATAACATTGAAACCACTGACAGCTGAAGTGAATAACACCCATTATCTGGTTCCACTGGCACCTGCCTGAGTGAAAGATGTGTTGATGTGATGGAAGCACGAAAAAAGTACAAGAGTGTGAATCGGATCCACTTTGACAAGTCTCACGCTGTGATGGCTAGATGACAGGATCAGAGTATCTCCAAAATGGCATCTTGTGAGGGGTTTTCTCAGTATGGAGTGGTCAAAAGCGGTCCACACATCACAACCGATGCACATGCAGACGTGCCTGTTAACTGTTGTATCAGAGATGCAGCAATAATGCAACAATAATTGCAATATCAACAGTTTAAGAGGCAGTGACTGGCTTCACATGTATCGGAGGAAGCATGTGTTTTCACCGTGTTAGTGTCAGGAGCATTGGATGGGGGTGGGGGTGTATTATCAGGGTTGGGTAATTGGCACTTCCAAATTGGGGGGAAAATTGTGATAAAAATTGTGATTAAAAAATTTAGCTCAACAATAAATTCAGTGTACTCATATATGCCCCATCATCCTAAATCCAAGGGTGCAAACTGCCAGCTCCTTTCATCTGTTCATTTAGTGTGAAGTGTGGTATGGTGTCAAACCTTCAGCCCTTAACACTCTGCTTCAGTGCTTCTCTGCTTTACGGCTTCTACACTTTGCAAGAAATGTCAGTGGTCTTTTTTTTTTTACTATCTCAACGCAGCCTTAGGCACCCTGGTTGTTAATCCCTGTCTTATGTACCTAAAGCTCTAGAGCTCTGTATGTACTTTCTTGGCTTTAACACATCTCATTCTGCCTGTAGCGTGATTAAAAAGAAGACATTCACCAGATAACTGTTTAAATATTTACTGTATAAAGAATCTTTTGAAACCGCTAAACAACCAACGATACTCAGATCAGCTTATTTTTCAAGCCTCATTAACAGACAAAGACAATCCTAATTTCATTTTCTCCAGAAATGTCTAATGTCTAATTATCTCAAGTTACAAACGAATTTTTTTTTCTCCAATGATAGACACTTACTTTATATTCTACCTACAATGGCTGGACAATACATCAAACAGATAATGTGATATATTTTGTGCAGGATATAAAAATATACCATTTTGTAATATTGCATCTGTTATTCAGGTAACGAAATGTTTGATTTAATTCCAAAAAAGAACCGGAGTGGGTGGTTTGTGTGGAAATCGTTTGGTTTCCGGAGGGATGACTCACTACAGAGTACAGTACAAAGTATGCTGTGGAAACATCGTACTTAAGGGATAATATTTAAATACACAGCATGCTACTTTTTATGTTAAAATTAAATACTTATACTTTAACATTATAGTTATTAATATTTCACCATATTGCATATCACCATTTCAGTTAAACATATTGAAATGTTTTTTTTAAGCAAGCATTTCTATTCCAATATTTTAAATACAACAGTCTGATTTCCAGGTTTATCATAGAAAGGCAATGCCAGTTATTAAAGCAATGATCTCAAGGTTTATCAGAAGGCTAGTAAACTATCAATATTGGTCCTCTTTTTTGATCTCAATAATGCTGTTGATACAGATCAGAAATTGAATACCAAGATCAGGCTGGTCTCTTTCGCCCTGCTCTAGTGGGCGAAAGAGTGGCTGCACTGGGAAATATTTCTTCCAAGTGTAGTACTTTTCCCTATGGAGTCTCCCTTGGATTCAATCTTGGGACCACCACTATTCAATCTCTATATGCTCCTGTTAGCCAGAGTAATCAATAAATATTTCCTTCCATCAGTATTTTGATCACACCTCCCTCTCTCACTCTCCCTCCCTCCCTCCCTCCCTCTCCCCCTACTTGACTGTCTAGTGTGCCTTCACCCCTGAGTGTCATAATTTCATGCAGCTAAATAATCCAACTGAAATCCTTGTCAATGGAAAAGGCAAATGGAGAGCTTGCACTTGCATATTTACAGTACAATCCCTGTCTATGAAGGTTCAAATTCCTGCCAAAAACCTCAACATCAATTTTGACAGTGCTAACCTTTAAGACAAATAAGCAAGATCTACTAAACAGACCTCACTGACTGTGTGGAAATTATACATGCCATTGTGTCATGCTGGAATTACTAGGATCACTCAACACTTTTCTTTTCTGGCCCCCAAAGACTGAGATGTTCAGTTTGCAGAGGCTACAAAATTAAGGGGTCCTTTTAAAGCAAACGTGCCTTGACATTATACATGCAAATAGAGATGGCAGAGAAACAGCCAAAGAGGAAATGTCAAAAAAAAAATTATTCTGGAAGCCAAGGTGTCATTACCTTGGCCACACGCGGACAAGTTTGGGGGTGGAGCTTCTGAAGGAGCACTGAAGGGAGGCGTGTAGTTGAGGTGTTCAAATATCAAGTTATTTTCTATAATCTGACACACTTTAAATGCCGTCATGGTTTTGCTCCACAATACCTGAGTGGTCTAATTACTAGTTATGTTCCCTCAAGAGCCCTCAGATCAGCCTAAAGGAAAATGCTAGCTGTACCTGTTTGGTTTAAAAGTGGAAAAGCAGCCTTAACCTTCCAAACTCCCTTCCTAATGACCTGAGGGCTTTTGATCTTGATACAATTAAGTAGAAGGTCAACTGCTATCTGTCTGTTCTGGTTTTTAAATAAGCAGATATTACTGGTATGACTGCTTTGCACTTAACTGCACTTTCAAATATTTCATGTTTTTATTTCTTTCTATTCATTTCCATTTGCATCTATAAAGCAGAAACACTTTAAACATGCTTTATTAAAGATTTTCATTTGGGTTTAGGTCTGGGCCTCTTCTGAGCCACTTAAAAACATTTGGAGACTCGCTTCAAAGTCAATCCAGTATTGGTTGTCAAAGTGAACTGTTGCTGCAGATTTAAGAATGTATTTCTTTGAGGATTTTACTGCATTTATTAATCTCCATCTTCATCCAATTTTTCTGCCCCTGCTACTGATAAACACTAATTGCATGATGCTGCCACCACCATGTTTCACTGAAAGGATGACATTAGCCAGATGTGCAGTGCCTGTTTTTGGCCACACGTAGCACTTATGGTTCTGCTCAAAGATTTAAATGTTTGATTCATCAGATCAGTAGATCACAGGACACTGTCCAACAGATACTGTTGTCTGGATATTTCTGTCCAGACCATTCAAGATCAGGGTGAAAGGAGACTAACAATGTATGCAGAGAAACAGATGGAAACAGTCTGTAATTATTGAACTACTGTACAAAGTGTCTCTATATTTTAAGAGGAGCTGATATCATCGACAGAGTACAAACAAGGAGGTATTTATAATGTAATGGCTGATCAGTGTATATTACATCCCTAATAAACATTTATTTATTATGTGATCTTCTAGGACTGAGACTTGTTGCTCTAGATATTTACACCATCACAAAGTCACTGTAGATTAGGCAATGTCCATGAATTCACAGCACAATAAGCAAATCTAATTATAAATGGAGAAAAGAGAATCTCTGTTCTGGAAATTGTGCTTTTGGTTGGTAAAAAAAAAAACACTTGACCTTTGAGTTACGTGCCAAGTCGTACAATTCAAATTCAAGTGGTATGAAATGAAATGCCAAGTGCTGTTGTATACCTTTGGCAACCTGTGAAGGACTACAACTGCACTAGCAGGAAGTTCAGGAGTTCAGATGACTTAGCAGAGCCCATCTGAGTAGAATACTCTAGTAAGGGTTCATTTGTGGTTGCGGTTCAACTTCACAGAACAAAATAAAACAGGCTTGAACTGTCATTTATAAATCTGGATTGTCATTTAG
This sequence comes from Acestrorhynchus altus, assembly GCA_034509495.1. Taxonomy (NCBI): domain Eukaryota; kingdom Metazoa; phylum Chordata; class Actinopteri; order Characiformes; family Acestrorhynchidae; genus Acestrorhynchus; species Acestrorhynchus altus. Next base: position 8,469,608 of record CM067522.1, on the reverse strand, counting down.
GACTATTTATATCGATATCAGGGTATAAACAGAGCAGGTTATGGGCTGAGGTGACATAATTTATATCAGCTTACAACATTTTTCTATAACATTCTGTTTCAAACTTGCAGAAACCTTTTTTCTGCTCCCTCACTCTGCTCTGCCACCTTCTCTCAGCTGGTCCTCTACTCTGCTCCCCTCTGCTCTGACCTGCATTCTCATACACATACACCATGCAGGGGGCATAAAACAGAGCCCTGGCTTTAAGATGACTTGGAAGAAAAGATCAAATTTCAAAATGTTTAGAGATAAAGAATTTCCTATTTTTTTCACATCATACATCAAATATTGTATATCCCCATTCAGCTAAAGTCTATCAGGATATGATTTTTTGTCAGTCACCCAGTCCTAATATGGGTTATACATTGCTGCATGTGACCTGACAGTATAGTGATTACTTTTCCAAGCTCAATATCGCAATATTCACATGGCTGATTGAAGTCCTGCCTCAGACCATCCCTACTGGCTGACACATGGTTACATCAGAATACGACATGGTTTACCATGTGCAACCAATCTGCACATTTGGAAATGCATGTTAAGGGGTCAAGAACAAACATATGGTGGGGCTTAGTGAGGAGTGAGCAGGGTAAAACACAACCAGTCAGGCTTCATTCAGAGGCTTCATATGTTGCTGCAGCGACCAATGAGACTGTAAAAAACTTACCGCCCATCCCTCCATAACACAGGGAAGAATTTGAGGCAAATTTATGAATGCGGAATAAATTTGTAACCACTAGGGGGCAAACTGACTAGGTTTAAAACAGCAAAAATAGTTTTTGTTGGACAAATCACTTTTTTTTTTCATACTGGACCAGGTACTGAATGGGTATTAAGCCTAATCCAGGAACATTGTCCTATTAAATATATGGTAAATCCAAAATTCAGCATATATTACCTTTTTTTTTCCCCCCAACAGTCAACCGAACATGAATTTGGTGTCGGAGGCTTTTTTGACAGTAGGTAAATAGTCCCTTATATTAGGGCTCCACAATATTGTCATTGACATCACGACGTGTGCATGCACTAAACTAAACCACAAATTTCATACTACAAATGCTTGTTTGCTTGATACTTGATTGCATTTTTCCATTGCATTTCTAGCAAAGGCAGAAATGTAAAACCGTCACTATTCCAAGTGAAACATCTGACTAACTCACATCGAACAAAAGCACAGCAGCATGGCAGCTGAACCAATTACGGGCTTAAAGATATCAACCTTTAAAGATGTTTGGCAGCACTTGTCTCAGGCTGCTTTAAAACCCTCCCTGCATTAGCATTGTGACACGCATGACAACAGAGTCAATCCTACAATCAAGTGCAGTAAATAAGGAGATAAAGAGGAGGTTGGCTGGCTTCATTCTCAGGTCTTCAGACAGCGAGTGAGTGAGCGAGTGTGCAGAAAGCCACACTCCCCTTCTTAATGCATGCCAGCAAAAGTCTCTACACGAGTGCGTTCATGAATGACAGAGAAGGGAAGGAAATTGGGTCTTAAGGGGCATTCTCTCATTCTCTCAAGCCTCCTGGAAGCAAGAAGGGTTGGGTTTGGGTGGTGAAGGTGGTGGTGTGGATGGGGTGTGGATTGGGCAGTAAATCGATGGCATGTTTAGGTGTGTCTACAAACTGAATGAACATCCAGCTAATGAAAAGACCCTAGTGTTGAGCCAGTAATACAGGGGGCCCTTTAAAGGTACAGCTGTTTTTCCTTTCTCACCGAGCTAAGGAGCTGCTGTGTGGCTCTGGGTGGGGAGGCTGGAGCTAATTCTATGAATGCAGGATGTGATGCTGGTTCCATGCCCTTGAGTGCAACTTCCCAGAAACCCAGTCAGTATTCGACCTCTGGTTTACATATACTAATCCTTTAAAGATACATTTCCAACAATATTATCTTTGTCATAATCTATGATAATCACAACTTCTAAAGACTAAAAATGGAAAGTTTCGATGTGCGTTTACACTCATCAACAACATAGTTTCACGCAGAAGGATGTGTTGAATGCAATGCTACTGGAAAGGAAGATAAAGGTAGACTGACATGGGCAGTATTTATTGAGCTACAAGAAGTGCTTGTGTTGTGCCGCCATGATTGCTAAAGCAACATGCCAAATGTCTCGGAATGGAGACGTATGTCCGGCAATAATCCATCCCATCATGTAGACCAGGCATTCTGGAAGTATGGCAACAATCCGTTGCTCTTGGTACTGATCACCGCCTGCACACACACATTCCTTGATTGTCGCTAGAAAGATTAAAGCAGGACTTGTCAGTAAAGATGACCTACTGCCATTCAGAGTGACTTAACAGCAGTTTGGCGCTACACCATTGCAGTCTTTGGCAATGCGGACATGGTGTAAAGGTTGTTGGGCAGCTGTTGTAAAGGTTTGCTTGTATGCAGTCCTGCCATTTGCCAGTGGTGTTGGCTCTACCAGGGTGATTCATGGATGGTGACTCACATTAATGGAGGGTGAATCATGACCATTCCACTTTCTGGAGCCCTACAGTGCAAACCCTATCAAACGCTTCCAAAGGATGCTGCCAACACAACAGCACAAGTCAGAATGGAAAGCACACGCAACAGGATGACCTTACGCATATAGTCAGTCAGGTACAGCAATAAGGGGCATCCTTGCTTATGTCACAAGTGTGGCTGATCAACTCGAGATACTACTCTGAAAAGGTTTGTCTTTTACATAAAGTTGGAAATAAAAGCATGAAGCATTAGAATTACAAAAAAACACTAAAATGAAGGAGAAATTCTTCAAGAAATGTGACCATGTGTAAAAACACCTCCACTGAAGCTCAAGATGTTAAAGGTGTTGCTGGATGTGTGTATTGAGTATTTAAGTTGTTAGACTAAGTGAACAAACTCCTGGTATATGAGTAACTGTTTTTGAGTCACTGTTTAAGGAAGCCTTGTAAATAGTCTTGTAAAACCACGGATGAGCATTTTTTTACCCCACAAGTCAAAAATGTACTGTTTATATACAATATGTCCAAATGCTTGTGGACATCCCTTCTAATGCATGCATTCAGCTACGTGAAGTTGTCCCGATTGTAGGCACAGATGACTAACACTGCCAGTGTACTGCCAATGGAATAAACACTAACCTATTGACACCATGGGTAGAGGTGAAGTTATGACATAATTTTGGGAGATTTTTGCCAGTCACATCAAACTAGCTATGGCTTCACCGCTATATATATATATATATATATATACTGTCTCTTATACACATCATATATATATATATATATATATACATGCTCTATTAAACAAAAAAATAATATACAGTAACTGCTGAGTGTTCTTATGATGTGAATACAGGCCAGAAAAAACTGCTCAACATTAAAGGCTTTTCTGTAAATTACTCCACATTTCTCAGAAGTGTTTTTATAATGAATGTCATTGAGATGTTTATTCTGTTTGCATTATTCTCTCTTTGGTGTCCCAATATAAATTCTAAGCAGTGTATTATATTTTTAAGGTCAATTACTGCTCATATGGACCGTGTGTCATTGCTTATTTGCAGGGTTGTTTAGTTTCTTCCAAGTGGTTAAATTGCACACTGACCTCAAAGATCATTCAGGTGAAAATGGAGCCAATTTGAACATGCTAAAGCAGAATGGCAGCTGAAGTGAAGTGCGTGGGTAGACACGACATGGAAAAAGTGTCTAATTGCTATTCTGTTGAACTGCGTGGCACTCAAGCTCCTGACGTATGTCTATTTATTTACAGCGTGTAAGCGCAATAACACAAAGTCTGGACCATGGCTATGAGTATCCATTTAATATTACTGTAAGCTACTCATAAGTATAGAAGAGTGCATTGACCGTGGATGTGAACCTGCATCTGTGCACAATTAATGCACACATCACTTCCACTAGATAGAAGATGAGAGATACCAGGGTTTTTGTCCTTGAAGGCATATTACAGATATCCACTCTCACCTGCAATAAAGCCTGTAGGTGAAGCACCAATTTATTATATCATCTCATGGTCTCTGTACTGTTTGAACATGAAACATGTAAAAGGTTCTATCTTCAGGGCAAAACGCTTGGCACAGATTAACAGGTCCGTGCTATTAGAATAAATCAGGGAGGCAGGGCTGAAAACCATGCCACTGCAAAAGGATAGCATCAGTAGGGCTGGGCGATATGGACAGAAATCATATCTATATATTTTAGATGAATGGTGATCTACTGTATGATATGCAGTGCTTTTTACTAAATTGAAATATATTGAAATATCATCTAATTTCTTTATGCACACTAAGTCTTAGACCCCCTTTAAAGTGTGTATGTGAGGGAGTGAATGGGGCAGAGGGCAGCAGTAGCAGTTCTTTCATAACTATCAGTCCATATCTTGCTCTGTTTACTTGCCAATATTATTGATATACATCCAAACCCTAAGCATCAGTGAGGTGTTCTCCAGTGATCTGTGCTGGGGACAACTGTGTTTTCTCATCAAAAATAGACAAGCTTTATTGTGAGGCTGTCAAAAACAAAATGCAGCCACGTTTCGTAAATTGACATTTCAAAGAGAAGGAAAAATGTCTAGTATTACTATAAATTCTGAATTATGTGTACACAAAATGGACACAGGTTTTAGGACACCTAATCATTCACTGTTATTTCCAAAAGTGCCTCACCAAACCCCACCTCTGTTCATTACTGAAGGAGGACATACTTTTTCTCACTAAAACTGCATAGTGCTGCATAATCATATTTGTGTAAAATCATGCTTCGTGAATTTACAGGCTTCTATGACTTCAGACGCTGGTTCTCTGTCTCTTAGCTTGTCAACAAATGCGCATGTCCATGAGAGGGAGCTCAAAATGGAATTTACATTTACATTTACAGCTATGGCGTTCAAGTGAATTACACTCCCCAATCATGGGTGAGCCTAGAAGTAGCAAAACCAATTCTCACAGAGCTGCATTAACTTTAATGTTTAAATAGTTTATAACACCGTCCACATGTGGAGTGATTTACTTACTTGGTTACATCCATTACAGATGAGAACTGCAAAGGCACAGTGACCTCTACTAGATGTTTTTGATGTTAACAAACCCTTGCTGACCGGTAGACACACTACAATCAGACTGACCAAAGATCAACACTTTCTTTGATGAGGGAGAGTGACTCAGAATGTTATCAATAGATTTAGTAGAATGTTAAAGGTTAAAACAGCATTATGCAAGAATTCGTATTTTTTGCTCCTTGGCTCCCCTACATTTGAGAAGGGTCATTCTCTCTTTCACCACTGCTTTAAAAACAGAAGATCTAGTGAGAGATCTAGTTCAGCTTCAAAAGGATTAGGAGGTATGTGTGCTTCAGCCTGTTCAAGCTAGCTCTTTTTTTGGGGGAAGGTGTAACCGGGCGAATGATTAAATTGTTCACTGGCATATGAACACAGATTGCATCAACAACTTGGCTTCAGTCATCTCAGCTGAGCACGGCCAGTCCCCTCCTAAGTCTACACCAGCCGGCCCCATCCATCATTTCTGCCCAGTTAGAGAGCAACTCCACTTGGTATGGAGGTGAAGGGGACTGATCTTGGCAAGGTTGGTCAGTGGGGAAGCTGTGATATAACTCAACTAATTGCAAAGAGGACTTCAGGGACTGACCACAGATCTCCACCTGAGCAGGATCAATCTGTTCTAGCTTCATGGAGAGCTACGCGATTTTTGTGTAAAAAAAAAAAAAAAAAATAGAATTAAAAAAAGCAAGCTATGGATTGTGTGCAGTTTTCCTTATTTTCCATTTCAGTACCAGCATTGGTGGGTGGTGGCAGACTCACATTTACATTTGTGGCATTTAGCAGACACCCTTATCCAGAGCGACTTACAAAAGTGCTTTGCTGTTCACATAGAATATCCTTAGCTAGTAGACAAGGCTGGAATCTAGAGATTCCTCGCGCTTAGACTTCCTTAGAATTCCTTAGATTTTGCGCTTAGAATTCCTCGCGCTTAGACTTCAGAGTAGCCCACACTAACAGGACTTCCTTCTCATTCCTCTTCATCATTAGAATAATAAAGGCATGTAGGCCAAGTGGTAGAAAACATTCAACTAGATTGGTAGGCCATGCCAGCACCCTACCAGCCGGTCATTAGCAGACAGCCAATTAAACGTCCAAGCTTGCTTGATTTCAGCAGAAGGGTCTTTGGACACACAGAGCAGCAGAGACATCTGCTGGAGGCAACTGTTCTCAGAACAGCACACGGCAGCTCATAGCATCCAAAGCAGAACAGCTTTTCTGAATCAATACTTCAAGCAGATTAAATTGCCCCCTGCAAGCAGCTCGTCTTTACATGTCTGCTTGTGCCTCAAAGCTATGTAAATGTAATATCTCAGCTTATCGGCCAGGGGGCAAAAAAACAGAAAGCATCTGAGAGGACAAATTAATTATACATTTGAAAGAATGGACAACATGATTTAATCCATAGCATACCCCCCCACCCCCACCTAGACCCCCTCACCAATGGGGTGGATTAGTCATTTGTTGTAAAGATACACACTTAAAAATTCAAGGGTTTTCAAGGGTTCCTCTGTAAACGAAATAGTTCTACTGTATATTGAACCATAAACACGAGAATGAGCAATGAATGAACAAGAAAAAAGAAAAGGGTTCTATATTGATTTTGTAACAATCTGGACTTAAACATGTGTGTTCTTCAAGGGTTCTTTGGCAAAGATAATGGTTTTATTTAGAACTATGAACACTCTAACTCCTTGCATGAATAAAAGGTTCTTTGCACCGTGAAAGGGTTGCTTCGAGCCAGAATGTTATTGGTACACAGGTTCACAATTTTTTGAGCACCACTGTACATAACTGCATTCGAACTGGTTCTGTTAAAGTTACATTAACAGGGTGAAGTGATCAATTATTAATGCTCTCATTTATAATACCAACAAACACTTTTTCAAACTAGCCAGGCTGAACTATGTCAGATGCTCACACATTGTAGGCTACACTTGGTGTAACACTGTGGGAAACAATACCCCTCTCCCTGTGGCAGCCTAGGGTTCAGTTCCCTAGTTGGGCTTGTCATTCTGGATAAGACCTCCAGCCAAATACCAGAAATGTAAATAGAAATGTTGTGCTGATAGGATCCATGGTTGTACTTCAAATGGTTCAGTGCACAAGATAAATCAGTACGAAAAAAAGCTGCTTCTACGTCCAAACAGAGTAGTTTGTCCAAGTATTGTGCCAATGTTTTAGAATTTTAATTAGAATTAATAGAAAATAGCTTCTCATCTGAGTGTTTAATTACTAAATAAAACACTAAAATAAACTAAAAAAAAAATAAACTAAACTAAAACAACATAAAAATACTGTACTGGGCAATGAGTGGCTTAGTGGTCCAATGCATAGGGTAGATGGTGCTCTTTCCCCACGTCACAACTAGAGCAATGCTGGTCAGCACCTGTTAGCTGCTGGATTGGAGTGTGTTGGCTGCCCAACGAAAAGAGGTGGTGCCTGACTTCACATGTATCAGAGGAGGCACGTGCTTCTCTTCACCCTCCTAGTGTTGGGAGTATCAAATGTTATTGAAGGAGAGTCCTAACAGGGTTGGATAATTGGCACTTCCGAATTAGGGAATTTGTCTTCTGCATTTAATCCATCCACACACAGATATATTATATATATATATATATATATATATATATATATATACACACATACACACACACACACTAGGGAATTCATACACTACCACATGTGCAATGGGGGAGTAAAGTGACTTGCTCAAGGGCACTTCAGTAATACTGTGACAGTTCAGGGATTTGAACCAGCAACTTTCCATTCACAAGGCTGGTTCGCTAACCGATTGCAATATACAACTGCAGTCATTCAGAAAGGCAACGGGTCATCATCAGTGATGAGTCCTGCTTTTGTGTTGGGGAAGACCACCAAGGAATCTATGTGTGGATTCACTGTGGTCAGCAGCTAGATCAATTGCTTGTTACGAATCACACGTCAAGTAGGTGTGGTGTCATGGAGTGGGGTGCAATTTCATACAATGCAAGATCACCTTTGGTCATTACAGGCCCTTTGACAGCTCAACGTCACATTTAATCAAGTCCTGGAACCAGTGGCCCTTCCTTTACTGTGTGTATGAATGTACACTCTGGTGTGCAATTCCAACAGGACAGCTCTCAACCGCATACTGTTACCATCTCAAATGCTTGCCTATTGGTCCAGCTATCAATACTCCACCCCTACCGCAAGATCTGCAGGGACTGAGTGAGAATATTCAAGCTGCATGTGATGTGTTGAAAGTTCAGTTCATCACTTTTTCCACTGCAACAAATCAACTTTAAACAGCTGTTGTACCTTCAGTACAAGTCTTTGGCTGATATTTCTGTCAGAGATGTTTGTTGTTGTAGTTAAAATATGACCTCATATTTCATTAGGGAGCACCAGTTCTGTTTAACCAAAGAGAGTTGAAAAGTAGACCTTTCTTTCCTGACAATAGAGATCAATGGATGTTTTCTTTATTTATTTGTTCATCTCGCAGCAGATGGTAACTGTGCTCTGAAGCCCGTGAACTTCCGTCCGTGAGAGGTTTGAACTGAACCGTTTGGAGACGTGCCTCGGCTCCTGGCAATCAGTGCCTACACCCGGGAGATTTCCCACCACACACACAGGCGATCTATAAACACGGGCAATTTAGCGGAAATGGTAGCAAATTCAGCAGTTGATAGGAAAGGTAGGAAAATCTAGCATCAATAAGCTCACAAGCTTTGGCATTCAAAAGAGCAGTTTGCCGAAGACTAGAGGAGCAACATCAAATAACTCATAATTCATAATTGTGAGCTCAGAAACATCTAAAATTTTCATTTTCAAACGAATTAAATCCCAGTTTAAATGCCAAAGGAGCTTCCAGTGCATGTTTTCTGCTCTGTCCATGTGTACATGCTTAACATGCATGCAGACTCCATCTGATCAGTAAGAGTTGGCGGGGCTACTGACATCACTGATTCGAGTTATAGAGGAAAACAAATAGGGAGGGGCTGTTTGCACTCTTTCTTTGCTCATACAGTGAAACTTTAGAATAAAAGTCCAGAGAAGGGATAATACTGATACATACACAAGTAACAAAAATAATAAGTATATTCAGGTTTTTATTTTATTTGAACTAGTGTTATTTGGACTGCTCCAAAACAGACGATCAAATTCCAGCTGGATTTCTGAGAGGTAAAGTGATTTTTATTCCTTATAAGGACAATAGCATAAAACACAAGTAAATATTTGATTAAAACATGGATAAATTCATACAAAATGTACATCCTGTAAATACAGTATTTACATCTCAAATGAAGATAAATTTGAGTAGCTTAGGATCTCCTGAAAATAACAATATCTGGCATGCATGACTGTCTCCTGTAAATGTTTTTAATAGTTTGGCAAAGTAAAAATAAGATGTGGTCCAGGAGACCAAAAGTCTTTGTAAGTACTTCTCATCCTCCCAGCACATCTTTGCCAAGTCATCAACTAATTTTTAAGCCTTTACTAAGCTGAAGTCAGTGTGTCAAAGCAGAGCTGTGGGTCTCTAGGACTAGGGCTGGAGGAAAAAAAACCCTGGATGCCTTCCAGACTCCTCAAGAAGTCAATTTATAGACTTTGTAAAAATTGTAGAAATTGTAAAAGTTGCTCCCAATTCCTGTGTAAATACATGGACCAACTACTTCATTAAAATCACCCCCTTGTTTCTACAGTCACTGTTCATATTTTCTGCACCACCTACCTACTTTTCACTTTGTAGTTCTTTAAAAAAGGCTGCATTTGATTTCCCTGCATACTTCATTAGCCTCCTTTCATCCTGTTTTTCAGTGATCAAGACCCCAGAAACAAGAAGGACTATAAAAGTAAGGTGTGTGTGTATTGTGTACATGTACACACACACAAACCAATATAAACAAAGCAAGATTTGGGCTGTGGTGATATTGGTTATATTGAGTTTTAAAGTTTCAAAATGACATTCTGCTTCAATCTTGTCAAACTTTTCTGCTCTGCTCCACCCTCAGCTCTCACCTCCTCCTCTACTCTGCTCCCCTCTGCCCCCATTCACATTCTCATTCTCAGTTTCCCTGCTTACTTTGTTAGCCTCCTTTCACTCTGTGATCCAATGGTCAAGACCCCAGAACAAGAAGGTGGTTTCAATGAAGTGCAGTCAGTGTATATGCTCAACTCTGACTTTCAACATAAACCTTTCCCAACTGCTCAACACCTTGATTTAGTGCTTTTTCAGAGTTGGTATTCCATAGTGTTACATCTACAACTGTAGCTGATCTCTCATCCTCTCAAATCTGCATCCCTTTATGTTTGTTGAAATGAACTGCATGCGATATCTTCATTTATCTGCTCTGTTCTGATGTTTACTGGTTGATTTATTATTCACGTTGACACTAATTGCTCACTCACCACTGAGCTCCTGACTGTTTCTCACAGCACATTGATTTTCCATTATATAGTCATGGTCACATAGAAAACTTGCTGTGCAGAACTGGTCTCAGCTGTAATTTTCTCACAGCTTCTGTTGTTGGTCTACTGATCATAAGCTCATTCAATTGTTCTCTCAGGACCGCCTTCTCCTAAAGCACTTAAAGCAACCATTGTTTCCTTCTGTAATCTTCATCCTGTTGACCGGCACCTACTGTCTGACTCTCTGAAGAATCTCAGTCTTTTCTGAGCTTTTGTCCCACAATGGCATGGTGTCCTGTTCCAATGACATGATTCCCTATATATTTAATATTTATAACCCTCTTAACATTAAACAGGTATGTGCTGCTCACACTTCCCCATGGTTAATCCCCGACCTATGAGCTATGAAACCATCTTGAGCACCTTCACGTGAAACCCAGCCTTGTATTCATCTATTTGATGCTGTGTTTCTGTCAGTACAGACAAAACCTCAAAAAGCAACACCAGTGACCTTTTGCACCACCTCCCTTCTCCACGCTTTCCATTGTTCTGGGGGAATGGCCATTGTGATGTAAACAGAGGTGGGTGTTTGACAGCAATTCAAAATCCACTCTAGTATTTTGCTCTGACTGCCTGGGCAGCCCTGCGGCACAGCCTCTGGATGTAACCATGAGGGTCATTTTAAGCTTACATAACATTAGCTAGCTAAGTCAGCCATCACTGGTCATGGCCAAGGGTGAACCATTGTTATTGCTGTATTATCGCACAGGCCCTCATCCAAAACCACTAGCACAGCCTTAGAATGCTGGCAACAGGGCTCATTTTCAGCCAGGCCCTTGTGTAGTGGTATATCAATATTTATATTGTTATTGGGAGATAAACAAAGTGAGATATCGTGAATTTTAAAGTTCTCGACATTCTGTTTCATCTTTTCCTTCACTCTAATCCACCCCCTGCTCTCAGCTCCTCCTCTGCTGTGTTCCCCTCCACTCCATTCGTAAGACAGAGCTCTGGCATGAAGACAACTTTGTGTATAAAGAAGAGATGAAGATCAGCTTTCAATATGTTGAAATATAGTGCAGAAGAGAAAACCATTCATGCAGAGTCCATATCGTTTTCTTAAAATGCCATTCAGCCACAACACATCAGGGTAAGACCGTGGTTCCTGTTGACGTCCTGTCAAATGAATTTCTAATGGTATTCTGAGATATTTTTCAAAGATTTACTGGCAAACATACACCGTTATGGTATAAAGTTAGACAAAACACTATTCAAAGAACACACAACCAGACCGTGTTTTTCAGTAACTTCTTTGATGTTAATTTTCCTCACACACCTGTATTTTACTCATCATAAATGGTGGCAGGTCAAAATAGTTAAGTCCCAATCAAGTTATTTTTTTATATTTTTATTTTTTATTATTTAAATATTATGTTTTCCTCTTCTACCATAAAATAGCTCCACACTGAATGGTCTAATCTTCGTTGTAACCTTCAGTGAAGTTCATCAGGGCAGCTGTGGCTGGGAATGATGTCCTTTAATGGTGCACTGGATTGGAATAGAGTTCTAAGTTCTATATTTTTCTTCATCTTGTCAGCTCGACTCTGCTCCAACTGTTCTTCATAAATCCTGCCTTTCTGCTTTCTCTTTCTTCACTTGTTGCTCATCTGTTTCTTCATTGATATTCATTTAATCTTTTCTGTCTCTGTCTCAGCTTCTCTCAAAGTTGCTTTAGTTATGCCCAGAGTTAGATACTCCACTTTCAATTATAGACCCATCTTCAACCTCCCATTCCTTTCATGCTTTTGTCTATATGATCGATTTGAAGCCTTTTAGTCTTGTTTTCACACCCAGAAAGGTACTGACTCTGCCTTGAGAGTTCCCAACAATCTCTCACCTTCTAGTGTAGAGTTCTCAACACCAGTCCCTAGAGTGCCAATGCTTGTTTTAGAAGTTTCCTGTTGTAACACACCCAGTTCGGCTCAGCAAAGACAGTTCATTAGTTGGATCAGGTATGCTGGAATTGGGAATACTCTAAAACATACAGGGCAGTGGTACTCCAGGACCAGGACTGAGAACCACTGTTCTCTTTTTTTCTGGTCATCATTTTCACAATTCTCTTCTAAATATTACCTACAGTTTTTATCAAAGAAAGTTCATCTTTGGATTTAATCAAGACAGGGCTAAATTTAGCTTATGGAACAAAAGATTGAAAGTTTCACCAGTTTATCAAAATGGGCATAAAATGGACACTGCCCATCATTCTATTTGAAACAACCTTAAAATTCTGAGCTCACCAGCATTTACAGCAATTAACTGCATAAATATATAAATTTACATGAATCATGCCATACTTATGTCCAGGCTTTCATCAGTACTTATTAGTGGCTTAGCTCTTGATTGGTCTCAGTCATATCTTTCTAATAGGCTGCTGGGTGTGCCCCAGGGTTCTGTTCTTGGACTCACTCGTTTTTATATTATACTAAACATTTCATCTGCTTGTCAGTTTATATGTAACTACTGTTCTCACTGTCAGCGTTGTCCAACAATATTCAGATTCTTTTAATACTGCATTACCCAGGGTTTCTTCCAAATCACAGCATGCATCCATAATAGATTTAACATTTTTTTTGAATGTCAAAACACTATGGTCTCTATCAGATGAGCACAAGCTAGTATGTAATTTGAGTCCCCTATTTAGTCACTCATCAGCTTCACTGATTACCTATATCTTTTCAATCTTTTCATATTAACACTCTCATGCTTACCCCATTAATCTTTATTTATTTATTTATTTATTTATTTATTTATTTATTTATTTATTTAATCTTTTTGGGTGTTTTTGGATTATAGCCTCTTCTACTAGCTAAGGATATCTGAGAATAGCAAATCACTCTGGATAAGGGCTCTGAATACAGTTGTCTGCTGAATGCTGTAAATGTAAAATGCAAATTAATTGTTTAAAAATTATGCATGAATTTAAAAATTATTAAAAAATCATGGATTTTTTAATTCTCTTTCTCACAGTTGAAGTGTAAAATTTACAGAGGTCTCCATTCTTTGTAGGTGGCAAAAAATTGGCAGTGTATAAAATACCTATTTTCCCCACTATAAACTGCAATATTTGGGAGTTAAATCATGACTTATTGTATGCAGTGAACTTTAAAGGGATTAAGATGTTATTTGAGGTTTCACCCGTGACTGTAGCTGTTCCGTTCAATTACAGCTTTTGAGACAGTCAAATAATGTTTAGCTGATAAAATGCAGTTATTTCTTAGCCGTTGCCTGCCATGAATTTGTTTCTGACTGACATACAAGTCTGTAGTATCATTTACAAGCAGAACACTCTGATGATAGAAATACCAGTAACACATGTTAGCAATGGAACACAAGCTGTAAGACAACTATGAGAGGCTGGCTTATGAGAGGCTGACTATACTTATCATATACTCTATTCAGGGTAAAATGTTAACATGCAGCTATTATTACATTTACTGTACATCAGTCATGAAAAATTAAAGCTATGTTTACTGTGAAATCACAAAATAATGTTACTAAATTACTGAAAGTAATGTAAAATGAAAGTCATTTTGTCCACTCCTACAGATAGTTCCTTTAAAAACAGGAACAACTCTATCTTTAAGTAAAGAAATTAGCACATAACATGACAAATGTGATTAATCATGATTAATTGCACAAAATAATGTGACTAGTTAAAAAACAAAATAGTTTTGTGAGCTATATTCCAAGACCTGAGGGGGCAAAGCAGCCCCAAATAATGATACTTCCACCCTCATGCTTAAAAGCTGGGATTCTATATGTTGAATCCATGTTTTTAAGAACTGCATGAAATAATGTGAATAATTAAAAAAGACAATTAATTTAAATATCAAATCAAAATAAAACTAATTCTGTATTTCATGACGAACTTTAAGTGTACTCACAATGTTCATCAGGGTAAGAAGATAGTTCTGAACATGCTCCTTCCCATGGAAGCGCACAACAGAATCATCAACCCCAAGAAGGACCTCGATATTGTAGTCTTCATCACCAGCATGTCTGCGTTTCCTGGTTGTTTGGTTGACTTGTTTGGCAATGTTGTCCAACATTCCTGGAACATCCAGTTCAGGCTCTGCAAAAGAAAATTGAGAAAGTGAGTTTCAGTTTGTGAAGCACTCAGAGACAACAAATTCAAATATTGGGGGACAACAGACTGAACTAATGCAGTGTTTCTTCTCAGGTGTTCCTCAGGTGTTCTTTAGAGGTCTGTAGAGAACCCACCAAAAAGCATTCTGTTATTGTTACAAGTCATGCAGACCCATTTTGCTTAGAGTGTACCATTTTACAAGACAGCATGAAGTAGGGCTGCACAATATGTCATTTCTGCATCATCAGCACAATGTGGACATATGTAATATTCCCATCCCAAGACATGCAAAATCACTTAATGCAAATAATTGAATTTTTTCCAGCTTGTTACAAAAGTAAAATTTATTTTTCATGACAATTAGACTTGAAGTAGATTTTATTTGCCCAATATCAATTTGTTTTCCTCCAGTATTTGATACACAGATTCCATTATTAAGGTCATGATAAATGCATAGGCCCCAACATGTCTACTGTCATTTAGAGGAGAATAAAAAAGACCACAACCAGAAGCTAAAGCATGCATTAGCTTTGCAAGGGCACCATTATGTTTACGCCCACACAAAAGCAGTATTTTGCTTGATTCCCATCCCAGGGTTAAAGGGAAAATCCACCAACTTTTAATTTTAGATGTAAGCAATCATTCATTATTAATGTCAAGACACATTGGTTCAGTGGTCCGTGGAGATATGTACAAAACATTTCTGTATTTTTTTAATATTGCTATATATATATAAGTAGTTATGCTAGTTTATAAGTTTACATAATTTTTGCTTTGTCTGCCATTTTGAGAGAATATGAATGATAAAAACACAGCACAGAAACTGTTTTTCCACTCATGGTTTGTGGTTTGGTGAAGCCATGTGTTGTCAAATCTCTTTTTAAGTCATAATTACAACTAAAAACATCCAAATGACCCTGATCTAAAGTTCACATACCCTGGTGATTTTGGCCTGATAACATTCAGACGTTGACGCAAATGGGTTTGAATGGCTACTAAAGGTAACATCCTCACCTGTGACCTGTTTGCTTGTAATCAGTGTGTGCATAAAAGTTAGTTAGTTAATTTCTGAAATCCAGACAGATTCTTGCGTCTTTCATCGAGCCACTGACGTTTCTGGATTTTGAGTCATTGGGAAAGCAAAAGAATTGTCAGCGGATCTACAGGAAAGGGTAGTTGAACTGAATAAAACAGGAAAGGGATCCAAAAATATATCCAAAGAATTGATAATGCCGGTCAGCAGTCTTCAAACTGTGATTAATAAATGGAAAATCAGGGGCTCTGTAAAAACCAATCCACAGTCAGGTAGACCAACAAAAATTTTGGCCACAACTGCCAGGAAAGTTGTTTGGGATGCAAAGAAAAAACACAAATGACATCAGCTGAAATACAGGATTCTCTGAAAACTAGCAGTGTGGCTGTTTCAAGATATACAATAAGGAGGCACTTGAAGAAAATTGGGCTGCATGGTTGATTCGGCAGAACAAAGCCATTAATGTGCAAATGCCACAAAGTATCTCAACTACAATACACCAAACAGCACAGAGACAAGCCTCTAAATCTCTGGAACAAGGTCATGTGGAGTGATGAGACCAAAATTGAACTTTTTGGCCACAACCATAAACGTTATATTTGGAGAGGTGTCAACAAGGCCTATGAGGAAAGAAACACCGTTCCTACTATAAAGCATGGAGGTGGATCGCTGATGATTTGGGGATGTGTGAGACACAAAGGCACAGGAAACTTGGTCAAAGTTGAAGGAAAGATGAATGCAGCACGTTATCACCAAATACTGGAGGCAAATTTGCACTCATCAGCCTGGAAGCTGCGCATGGGACGTACTTAAACATTGCAACATGACAACAATAAAAAAAAAAAAATGACCTTGTCATTGGCTACAGCAGAACAAAGTGAAGGTGAAGTGGCCATCTCGGTCTGCTGACCTCAATATCAGAGACCCACTCTGGGGAGATCTCAAGCACACAGTTCAAGCAAGACAGCCCAGGAATTTACTGGAGCTGAAGGCTTTTTTGCCAAGAAGATGGTGTAGCATTATATAGAGCCTCATCCATTGATGTTACAGGGGGCAATACATGGTATTAAGAACTGAGGTATGTAAATGTTTGATCAGGGTCATTTGGATGTTTTTGGGTGTCACATATATATATATATATATATATATATATATATATATATAGTATTATTGTATTGTCATTTTCCCCCTATATCGTTCAGCTCTAGCATGAACACCACACTAAACCAATAAGAGTCCTTGGATAAGACTCCTAACATTATAATCATCCACTTGTGTGACAAAATTCAAGCGTAATTCACTATGGATAACAGCATCAGCCAAATACAATGAATGCAAATGTGCTCCTCCTACATCTGTTCTAATAATACCATGAAATTACAGTATAATGAAAGCCCATGAATGATGACTCATGTTTTTGTTTGTTGTTTTTTTTTTTTTTTTTGCTTCTTCTGCTAGATTCATTACATGCCAAACATGGATTCTGATACTCCCAGTGGACCCAGAAGCTCTTATTACAGTGACGGTTCAATTACTCTTTATGCATAATTCAGAAAGCATTTTGAAGCCTTTTGAATGCCTACACAAAGTCCAAGGCGGTTGCATTTCATAATGCAAGAGGATTTGCATGTTTGTTTACAGTGACAATATCAAGGCCTGAGTCAAGCCCAAACCACTCTGTTCACCAGCTCTCTGGATTATGGACATGTGGGCAGCAGCCAAGAATGCAGGAAACAAACTATTCAAGTGGTTTTTGTTGATCATTTTTGAACACACAATCCCATCTGAATACAATTCTTTAGGACATTGTTCAGTGCCAGTCCAGTCACGAACTTCACAGTTCACATAAATGATCTGAAACTACACTTCCTCTACCCTATTCCAGTAAACTACGCAAACGTCCAGTAACTGGTGATCAGAACTGGCCCATTGCTCCTCACACAACCTTCAGCTTAGTAATGTTGGTATCTTTCATATACAGACCTTCCTTGTTGAATTCCTCTGCTTTAACCATTTCTGTAGACTAGAGTTCTCCTATGAACATGATGGTACCATCCAGAAGTAATCAGTCCATCAAAAATCATCCTAGAACTAATTGCAGCTTACCAGCCTCAAACAATGATACTTCCACCACCATGTTTAAAAGCTAGGACTTGGTATTTATGTCAAAATCCAAGTTTTCAAAAAACCCAGTGCCACTAAAACAGTTATTTGAGCTCCATCTATCAAGTGCACATTTTTCCAACAGGCTTCTGGATGATCTTTTTTGGTATTGGGGCACTTCAGATAGACATTTGCCTAATCATACAGATGAACACTGGTACTACGCGATGCAAAAGAGGCCCGTAGGTCTTTAGATGTTACCCTGACGTTCTGTAGAACTTAATATTACAACATAATATTATTCATTATAAACAGTTTGGGTTCTTTTTTTTTTTCTTTGGGTTAATTACCCGGCCTTACGCTACAGCCGTGGTTGCTTCACTTTTGAGAGCTGCTGTCAATCTGTTCTGCGTTGGCATCACTGAATCACTGAAGCTTCAGCAGAATCAGAACTCAGAAGTGATTGCGTGGGGGAAAAAAAAAACTCTGTACTAAATCAAATCCTTCTCCTTAAAGTCAAATAACTTTATCTTTTGATCTATAATTTGTGATTCTGAATTGAATCATCACTTTGAGCTGAATGTGTTTTGGTGAACTGATCTAGACCTCCTCATCTCGTTTCTCCAGCTCGTGGACCTCTGTCTGTCATTAGTGTGGATGCTAAGGTAAATACTGTGAGCGGCTTTCACTCCGGGTTTGGCTCAGGTCTACAGTGTGGGGATTGTGAGGCGCATTCCTTTGCCCCCGTGTCCCGTCATGACACACGCATTCTTGTGCTGCCCAGTTCCCAAAAGGGTAAACAGCGTTCCACTTCAAAAAATACAGGGCTTCCCCTCAGACTCCTTTAAGAGCATGTGTTTGTGTGTGTGTCCCAGCTTGGTTGGCCTGACCCACAGTGGCTCTGCACCTCATTCCCTTGGGGATTTCTCCACTGGGGAAATGGTGAAGCAAAGATAGCACACACGTGGCAAAGCTGCCTGGCCAGTATTGCTTATTAAAATATATATATAAAAAAAACATGACCACCAATGGCGACTTGCACAGACCAAACAGTCGCCAGTGGAAATCTACCATGCCGAAGCTGGACGCCTCCAGAGGAATTGGGTTTCATCACTACGTCAAAGCGACGCACTCCCAACACACAGGCGCTAATGGGGTTTTTTGGGCTGTGCTACACAGAATGCATTCGTTCATGAAAAACCGGTCAGCATTAGAAACGTAAAGTCCTGAAATGTGTGTGTGTGTGCTCACCACCAGCCAGTTAATCTTCTATTTTTTGCCTGTAGGGCATAAATCCTGGCTAATTCCTCCTAGCCACTACATTATAAAGATTGTATTTTGGAGGCAGGGGGACTTTCTTGCCTCTTGCATAAATGCATAGGCCCAAACATGTCTACTGTCACTAGGAGGAGAATAAAAAAGACCACAAGCAGAAGCAAAAGCATGCATTAGCTTTGCAAGGGACCATTATGTTTGTGCCCACACAAAAGCAGTATTTTGCTAGATTCCCATCCCATTTTGTTAGAGGAGAAATCCACCAACTTTTAATTTTCTCTTAATTCAGTGTTTTCGATGTAAACAGTCATTCAGAGTGGTTGTGAAATGGTTTAATTGTACAGAAACATGACTCCAATTTTTTTACAATGGTGATGATAGGAACCAGAGGTTATGATGTCTAGGGTCCAAGTATTGCCAGTACAATGACTCCCTACATGTTGGTTGATGAAACAGTAAATCTCAAATAGAGGTCTCTTTGGGGACTATTTGAGACTAAAGCAATTTCATTTCCTCACTTTTGAAAAACACATTTAACTAATTACTTCTTAAAGAATCATTGCTCATGGATTCACTTTCTTTTCTAGCCTGCACTCTGGAAGTTAACTCGATCTGCTATATACTGTAAAATACATGAACACTACAATTGCTTGTGTTTGAATAGTTTAGTCACATTGTATTTGTCTTTCATTGCCGCTCATATAGCCATCAGAACACTTTATTTTTTTTTATTTGTAATGTTACTCTCAAACCTAAATGGATTTTTTTAAATGCACTTTAAGCATTAATTTAAGCATGCATTTAAAACCTTCTTCTTAGACACCATGATATATAACCAAACTGTCCAATGGTTTTCTGTAAAACAGCTTTTAGTAGCAAACGTTTTGGAAGTCTCCTCACTTTTCCACCGCTGTGAACGATTCTGAAGTTCTGACTAGAAATATTTCTCCTTTATTAAGAGGCAATCAGGCCTATAATATAAGTTTGCCACCCTTTTTAACGCAAAGAGGCCAAACCAAACTTGCACTGAGCAGTTTGTAAAAATCAAACACTTACGAAATGTATTTATTGATGAACTACTGCATAATGCATTTCATATTAGTATTGTCTTAGCCAACTCAATAATTTACAAAGCGCCAAGTTGCAAAATATGGGTCAGCATGGAGAATCAAAGTGGAGGGAGGGTGGCGAGCTGCGTGACTGGATTTAATTTTGCTCGCCCTGCTTTTATTTACCTTCGGAAAAGGGGGTCGATCGGCTTCCCGCACATAAAACCCCAGATTAACAATCCTCCCTTTGAAGGCTGAAGGTGGGTCTTTTTCGCTGCCTACTAGAATCCACAATTAAGACAGAACAGCATGCTTATAACTAACAGCATAGTGAGGGGGCCGAAAGATGCTGCGGGAGGTGGTTTACGTGGAGGTTTTTTTTTTAACACGTGGCACAGAGGAATAAAGGCAGAAGCAGTGCTCTAAAGTGTCAGAAGCTGCTGGAACACTTTATAAGCATGAGAGAATGCTCTTGAAAATATTACAAGCTGAGCTGGCAAACTGTAAGCTTCAGCAGTCAAAGTGAAGCAAGGTGTTGAGAGCAGGGGGGTTAATCTTCAAGAACATACATTTATTCAAGGCTTTTCTTCACTTGTTCTATCTTTCTCTTTGATTCACCAGGCCTCCATGCTGAAATCTCGTGCATCATATTTAGATTCCAGGTCAGGAACTCCGTCTACAGATAACGCTTCAAGGGGTATCAATATATACTGAGCATTTAGCTTTGAAATGAGAGTTTTAAAAGATGAAAATATCCCGTTCTCGAGATACCCTGGAGGTGAGAATGAGTTAGTGAAATGCAGGGTAATTCTTTATTCATTCAACAGCCTGCTTTAATGCAACCATGTAACTGTAAGCTCTAAGCTCCACATACAGCAAGAATATGTAGCATTTTATCCGTGAAATAACAATTTAAAATAATTATGACACTCCGCTGACTTTTCATATGTCTTTAAAAGACTTTTTGAAAGTTGTTGCTGTTGTTTTTGGTGGCATGTTTAAATATATTATTTCAATGACCAGGTAAACCTTTATTTAAAGGGGAAGTACTGCATATATCCAGACAACACATCTCTCCATGAAGTCGTTACCCAGGTTCACTTACTTTTTCTAGCCTGCACTCTGGATAAGTGCTCGATCTGCTATATAGTGTAAAACATATGAATACCACAACTGCTACTGTTTTATTAGTTTAGATTGTATTTGTCTATAATTGTGCCTTAGATAGTGATCAGATTACATTTTTTAGAAATCAATGCAGATTTAATTTCCCTTAATTTTCTTTTTCTTCTAACTATATTTATTACATTCTCTTTAATTCACCTTACATGCTCACTGCTAACTAACCCCCAAATCTTAAACCTAATCCTAATCCTAAACCTAAATCTCGCCCTGGTCCATATAACAAACTCTAATCTTAACACTGTAAAGCTTCACCAGAATGTTTGGTAACATTTTACATATCTGAACCATCTACAAGAGAATTTCCTTGTATTTGACAAATCATTCAAATGGTTCATTTAGTCTATGTCACGATAACAGTTACAATACTACATTGAAACTAATGGCCATATGAAATGCCATTGCTTAAAGTACCTGTAGCGACTAGACGTCTTCTTCCTGCACTGTAGAAAGTTCGAAACTTAGGGAATGGACTTTTCTCTTTATGCTGTTTGACCCTGACACTTGGCCCTTTATGCATAATTCAGAAAAGCTTTTCTAAAGCTTTAGAAGCGCTTGAGAAAAGCTAAGAAATGTCACTTTTCATAAAGGAAGAACATTTGCATATTTGTCCACAGTGACAATATCAGTCTGCCTTGAAAGAGGGCATTCTTCATCAATTCCAATAGCACAGGCTTTCTGCTGTCACCAGCACTTACTCCAAACAAAAAATAATGAACTTTTTAAATGAATGGCAGCATTTCTAAAATTGTGCACCTCTATGAATAATAATACAGTGTATGCATGTGTCTATGATCGTTCTAGATGCTGATTCAGGACACATTTATGCAAAGTATTGAATGTTCAATGCTTTTTCAGTACAGCAATTTGGCAAACAATACAAAACTCCACCAATACTATCTGTACTTTCCACTGTCATTTAAATAAGCTAGAACCAAAATGACGTTCTCCACCTCCTTTAATAATGATTTGCATTTATAAAAGAGATTAAAGCAACATGGTACACTAACTATATCATGGAGAATGACATTTCCATCAGTACAGATTCTTCTTTCACTTTAGAAACCCGTTCTGTATTGTTTAGCTCATGAATACATACACATGTGCAGCTGCCCATGTTTGGTTTTATATGTTCCCATAACATTGTTTGGTATTACATAGTACATAGGTAAGTAGTCATACTACTTGCTTGCCTCACAACAACCACAAAGACATCATTAAAAAATATGGATTTTGACATTATTCTTCTGGAATGTCAATTGTGTCCCGATCAGATACTGAGAATAAATGGTTCTATTAATGAGAGAAGTAAGTAGAGAATAGCAATGTTTGCTACCTGATGTGAAACTCCTGTATACTGATATTGTTTGTTTATTTATTCATTTGTGCTTTAATATGTACATTGTCCCCTGTTATGTGGGTGTATGACTGACCATTTGTACTTTCATTAGTGATTAATTTTATACCACATCAATTGAGAGCCACCCTATGGGCATATATTGAGCTTTATAAACATCAGTAGAACACATTCAGTCATGTGTATATCATGAAAGTGTTTGCACCTCTGGATTTTTTTCCAGAAAATGCATAATTTCTCCCTTTAAATGGGATAGTTGGACCATCCTTCTTTAGCAAACTGCTCCAGGTCTCTCATATTTGAAGGGTGCCTTCTCCCAACAGCAATTGTAAGATCTCTGCACAGGGGTTCAATGGGATTCAGATCCAGACTCATTGCAGAACACTTCAGAGCTCTCCAGTACTTTGTTTCCATTCATTTCTGGGTGCATTTTGAAATATGTTTGGGGTCATTGTCCTGCAGGGAGACCCATGATCTCAGCTATGCAAACTGAGCTTTCTGACACTAGGCCCTACATTGTGGCCCAAATCAGATTTCATGATGCCTTCATGAGCAGTCAAGGCACCCAGCAATACAACCCCGAAGTTGTTGAAACTCCACCACATTTGACTGTAGGTATTGTGTTCTTTACTTTGTAAGCCTCATTCCATTTTCAATAAAAAGTAGAACGATGTGCTTTACCAAAAAACTCAATCTTGGTCTCATCTGTCCACAAGACATTTGCCCAGAAGGTTTCTGGCTTACCCACGTACAGTTTGGCAAACTGCAGTCAAATATTTTTATGTCTCTGTGTCAGCAATGGGGTCCTCCTGGGTCTGCTGCCTTAGTGTTTCATGAAATTCAAGTGTTCAATTCAACAGGTAGTTCGCATTGTCACCCTGAGCCTGCAGGACAGCTTGAATTACTCTGGAACTTGATGGGGGCTGCTTAGCCACCATCCACACTATCCTGTGTTGCAACCTTTCATCAAGTTGTTTACTTTTCCATCCACATCCAGGGTGTTCAGTTACAGTGCCATGGGTAATAAACTTTTTGATTATGTTGCAAACCGTGAACAAAGGAACATCAAGATCTCTGGAGATGGACTTGTAACCTTGAGATTGTTGATATTTTTATTCTCAAGTCTACAGATAGTTTTCCATCCTTAGTTCTTCTATTGTTCTTCTATTGTCAAACAAGTTTGACACTGTAACAATAGTAGAACCCTTTTTGGTGCCATACAGAACCCATGTTTTTAGTATTCTGTTATGAAGTAAAATTAGTGTTAATGCATGATGAAATCCTAATCTCCTCGATAAATACATTTTTGACACATTTAAATTGTTAATAAATGCCTTTTAAAATCCTGGCTTAAAAGTATATTTTATGACTACAACTGCTTCCACAGATTATCATGAGGACAGCTCATCCACAGCAAGTCCTAAATGACACGTCATGAATAAATCATGGCACATAAAGGAAACAGGCAAGTGGACCTCTGTCAGACTTGCTCTTGGCTTTTCCTCATGAGCTGACATGACACTTGGCTTCCTTTTCAAATGTCACTCACTCTGTCAGTGACATGACAGATAAATCCCTCCAAAGACACAGAAAAGCAGCTTCCAGTGAAACTGGGGAAACAAGAAGGCTGGTCTGTCCTCCTCCCTTATGTTCTGTGCTTTCACTGATAATGTGGAGTCATCAAGTTTAGCTCAGGGAGGCTTGTTGCCGTACCTGAGGGGTTATGATTAATGTTCCCATGGTGGCCGCTGTGGAAAAAACTAATATTTACAATCTGTCTTAAAGTTCACAGAGGTCAAGAGGGTGATGGGCAACATTGTATCTCAATGGTGACATGGATAAAACCCGGCTTGTGTCAAATGTTTTCTCTCTTACGCCAGAGCCTGCGATGTCCCCTAGGGAAAGACCTCCATAACCAAGCAGATGTATCCCCTCCCACGGTGCGGCTGTGTGCAGACGGCCAGACAGACAGACAAACATAGACACACACACATACACACACAGACATACGCACACACACACACACCGAGAGCCTTGGTGTTCTCCAGATTCTCCGTCTCGCAAAACAAAAACAGATGTGGCCACACTGACAGAAATGCAACGAGGTCTTACTATTAAGCTTTGTCTAAGGGGAGCCAGGTGCACCGCAAGAAGAAAAAGCTCTTGTTAAAAAAGCAAACAAAACCTCACCGCAAACCCAACAAAATGCTTTCGGATATTCAGCATTAGTGGAATCTGTTTTTGATATGCCAGATGGATGTGAAATTTCGTATGCTGCACATATGACACAGTCACTCACATCAAAAGAAAGTCCAGAGGAAATCCTGGTCCCTGGGAAAGCCAGGGACACTTCATGAGCGACAACGACCATGATTACTCTGACATCAAGAAAGGCCCACAACCACTAAAGTGACTCAAAATGCCCTCAAATTACTGTCAGCTTCAGACATCACTGAAGTCCTCCGAGACTCAAGACAAGCCTAGAAGGTCTTGTCTTAAAGCAATCTGGAAATCTAAAAGACCAAAATCAAAAAAAAAAAAAACCCATCAACTTGCAAATTGCGCAGATTTTGAATGCTTCTAAAGTGGATGGTAAAGCTAAGCACACACTAAGGTACAGCATGGTTCTTAAGGTCTAGGGTAGGAGCCACCAATCCTACTCCTGGAGAACAACCTTCCTGCAGACTTTAGATTCAACCTTAAACATCACAACCTGAACCAACTAATTACTTATTACTGCCTTCAGAAGTTCTTGATTGGATGAGTGTGGTGCATTTGATTTGGGGTGGAGTTGAGACCTGCAGGAAGATGGCTCTCCAGGAGCAGGACCGGTGACCTCTTGTGTAGGGTTATACCTATAAGGTACCTTACCCTTCACCATCTCAGGGTACATTTTCCTTTTCCTGTTCCTGAACTACAAGTTCTAAAGATATACCCTTAATAGCAAGAGCCCACCCCGGTGACTGTTTGGTATCCTAAGCATGTATTGACATAAATATGAAGTAATTCCATGGATTATGTATTGGTATGTGTTGGGTGACTGATAATCCCAGTTGCCTGGTCAAGGTCCTTATTTTCAGCTAATGAACAGTCTGTGGAGTACAATAAGCAGGGTGGCAATGACATCATCTTCTGGGCCAAGAATCCTAGGAATGCCTCTTCTTTTGCCAGAGCGTCTATATAGCCGACAGCCCTTGCACAGAGAGTGAAGAAGAAGGGTATTGTGGGATGGCAATAAAGCACTTCCTATTTTGCTGCCAGATGGCATGGTTTCGGGTGATCCAATGGAACAAACGCTCGCAGCTTAACTGACCAGCTCAGATACACTCAAGTGATGTAGAGTGCTCCCAAGGTTGTCTCTGTTTTTCAAGCTGGGGCTTAAAAAGGATAATTATAACAAGGTTTCATGGAAAGAATTTATCAGGCAGGACCTCAACTATTACACCAGTTTTCTGAGGGAGAATATGGAAAAAACAGTGCCTCGACTCAGAACTGATGGCTCACGCTCAATTAATTTACGAGGACAAAGCACAAACGCTCCTTTTCCTTCTGAAGAAAATTTTCCCTTGTTGACAACTGAAATGAAAGTTTACGCACAAAGCTGGTTTGGGAGGAGAAGTGGATTGCATACTTTGGAATCCCTCCGTGCTTTTCTGACAAGCAAGCGAAAGCTTGGCCAGAGTGACTCTGACTTGGTTTGAATTATAACTTGAGAACCCCAGACTCCAAGATAGCACATGCAGATACTTCACACCTATTTTCGTGCCCAAATCGTGTGTTTATCTAAACTGACATTGTGCAGCACATTTTAATGAACTGGAGAGAGTGTGCCCCGTGGAGAAAATGACTCATTAGTCTATGGATGGATTATTACCATCAATAATTCATCTAAAATGAGGCTTTGATAGGATAACAAAAGAAAGACTTCATTTTCTCCTCTTACTTGAGGATCAGCATTAGGTCACAGTGGATGGCGTTAAGAAGGTCAATATGGAAACCAGACTTCTGGTTTCATGCACTCTTCACAGACTTCCTAATCCACACAGATCAAGCTGTGAGGGCTCAAAAGTGAAAACATACCCTTTGCTTAAATGTTAAGCAATGCATTGTATTCACTGGAGTCTTTTTAGACATTGTTAGAGGCCCCAAGAGACTGTCATTTTATTCTGCTTAAGAGCAAGAAAATACTATATGACATTCCCATCACATTTATTGGTCTCAAGCTAGGTTTGGGAAGAACTGTGGCAGCAGAGGCTCCATTCATTATTTCACCCTTTTCATTACCTAGGTTTCTGACATAGTACTTTCATCGTGTATTTTGTCATATTGAATAAAAAAAAATCAGGCAAATATCGAATGGAAATTGAAAACTCTGCATAAAAGTTTGTAAGATCACCTCGGGCTGGGCGATATTTCAATATTTATATCTATATCAGGATATAAACAGAGCAGGATATGGGTAGAGGTGATCTTGTTTACACCGAGTTCTAACATTTTTAAATCATGTTCTGCTTCAATCTTGCAAAAACCTTTTTTGCCCCCTGCTCTCAGCTCCTCCTCTACTCTGCCCACTCATGTTCTCACATGCACACCATGGAGGGGGCATAAGTCATGCTCTGGCATGAAGATGATTTATTGATCATTTTTTCCTCTGCACATTATTTTTAAATGTTGCATAAAATAGTGCAAAATAGTTCAGGCAGTGCATCTGTATTTACCCACAGGAAGAGGAACACAAGGGAGCAAATTAAAATATGCAGGTTGGTACTTTACTCGGCAAACTGCCCTGCCACGATATTGTAATATAGTCATTTTTATATCTTGTTTAAGATCAAGTAACTCACTACAATGTCCCTACATTGCCATGACATGTATGTCTATGATAAGTGTACAAGTATAGTAAAAGTCTTCAATGGTGTGATCAATTTTGGGCAAAGAAAAATGACTGTTACTATGAACAGTTAAGTACATAGAAGATAAAATTCTGTCCTAAAGGTATAAAGTTAAATATAAAACAACGCTTTTCAACATTTTAAGCAACACCAGTGCATTATTTTAGTTTCATACACGTTTGGAATGAAAAACGATAGAAGTACTTTTGCAAACGATTGGGAAACCTAGGAGATTTAAGTGCTCAGATAACTTTGACCGAAGTCTCAGGCCTTAAGTAGCCTTTTAGGATTATGGCTTGTTCACAGTCATTGTTGTGAAAGGCCAGGTACTGCAAATTTCAAAGCTTTATAAATACTCAGACTCATCTAACCTTGAACCAAAAAACAGCAGCCATGGGTCCTTCTAAGTAGCTGCCTGGCACTTTGAAAATGAAAAAGGTTGAGGACAACTAAGTAACATATTATTGCAATTTCCTTAGTTTAAAATGGAATTAAGAAATGGCAGTTAAGGGGAGGAACAGTCGCAGGCAAGATAAGGTCTGAAAAGATTCAGAGACTCATAGGACTTCTAGAAATGTAAACCAGAAGCCCTAAAAACAAATTCTAATTATTATTTATTTTATTTTATCATCAAGAAGAAAACCTCTCCTGCACCACAAAATTCATTATCATAAGTTTGCAAAAGCACATCTAAACAAGCCTGTTGGACCAAAAAGGCTAAAATATTATTGTGGCAATGAGGCTGCAAAAGAGATTTTGAAGAAAAACAGGCACAGAATTTCATGAAATCATTCATGCCTTGTTGTAACAAATGGCAAGGGAAACATTCCACACGTAGAGGGAAGAATGGATTCAATTTCATTCCAGCAATTTCTGGAAGTGAACATACCATCTGTAAACAAGCTGGAATTCAAAAAGAGGACGGCTTCTACAAATGGATAAAAATCCTAAACATACCTCAAAATCCACAATACATGACCTCAATAGGTGTAAGTTGAAGGTTTAACCATAGCCCTCACAGCCCCTTGAACGTGACTGAAAATATGTGAATAGACCTCAAAAGACCAGTGCATGCAAGAACTGGAAGAGTGGATGAAAATCAGCCAAATAAGAAGTGAAAGATGCTTGGCTGGCTACAAAAAGTGTTTTTCCCTTTTCCCTTTTTGTTATTTTGAAAATGTAAAAGATGAAAAAAAATGTTTGTAGATCATTTCATCTTTAATTTGCTTAACCATTCATAGTAATGGTCACTTTGACCAGAGGAGCCCAAACTTTTCCATACCACTGTAACAACAACAGCACAAGAGAGGCAAAGAACATGAGATGCCAGTTGCTGAAACGTCCCCGTGCTGCTCCCCATGGCAATTAAAACAGCCATCAATTTAAACAAAACTGAACATGAAAAGATTCTGGGCCTATATTTCTCAGCATTTTCATACAGTTTTATTCTCTTGTAAACAGCTCAGGAAAACTGTCTACCTTTCATAGATTTCTTGCAAAAGTTTAGTTATTCAGCTGGATTTATTACAGCAGCTGAAACCATTCTATTTTAACAGCAGACTGAATAGTGTCTATCTCAATGTTACGTCACAGACGGCGAGTTAATCGTGTTCTTCTTTTGTTTTGGGGGATTTCTTCTGTGGAAACATGATAATCCGCAGAAAAGAGCCTGATGAGTCTGTAATGGTGCAGCTGATTATACAGTTGAAGGTTTTATGATGCTCATAAAATTCAGCTGTTTTCTGAAGTTTTTGTACCCCTCTTGGTCTACACCATAACTCTGCTTCAGAGCGCAATAAAACCTGCCTCTCATCTTTTTGTTTACAATGCATAAGGAATGCTTTCCTTTTTTCTGCTGGCATGTGCTACTGTGATTTATTCATCTTCATGCATCACTGACTGGTTCCAATATGGGAATGAGGGATGGGAAAGTGTCCTGCCTTCTTTATTCAAATGCATGAAAAGCAGTTGAAAGCCCTTTATTCTTCATGCAGAAAAAAATATTTATGTTGAGTCTTCTGACTGGAGGAGGAGGATGAGAAGGCAGGTTCGAAACTGCAATGGGGAAGATGTCATTACTCACAATCAAGACCCTTGCCATCACAATGGCTCACTTCCTAAGTGCATGCCATTAATTGCTCATTCCCAATGTGCCAGAAAGGCTGATTGTTCACGATTGTTGAGCAGTCACTAGGCAGTTTCCCGGGATGTTGCATTCCTCAGGGGAAAAGATGCTCCTGGACGATGACCTCTGGGTGAATCCCAGTACACCTGTAGTGTGTGGAGACCAGCCCTGACCATTAAAGGACAATGAGGACAAGCTGTGAATGAAAGCTAGTGTTGTCAGTTAACATGGCAACATTACATCCTGTTAATTGTTAGCCACGTTAGTCCTGACTGGATGAGCTATCCTTTAAATTCTCTTTTACTTTCCCCTTTCAGGGTCAGTTCAACCAAACAATACTAACGTTAGTACCACTGATTAGTTAAAACATCCCTTAACCCTTAGAAATCTATTTATAGGAGACACACATGCCATGTACTGTTATTTTCAGGAGATCCTATCCTGCTCAAACATGTCTTTGTTTGAGATGTAAAAAAAAATTAAACAAATTTAAATATGTAAATGAATTGAAAATGTTTTTAATCAAAAATATACTTACACCTACAATTTCATTTTATATTATTATTATTATACAGACTAATATTTTACATCTCAAAATCCTGTAGTAAATTGAACATGCAGAGTATTTCTTTGTTGAAAATGAAATAGTTCTGGTGATTATTTGTAATGATTAGAGTGACATGAATATTTATAATTTATTCCTTGTAATATTTTTTACCAAAAATAAAAAAATAATATTATAATTTATTACTTAGAATGTTCATAGGAGTTACAAAATACTTGAATAAAATAAAACAACAACCTAAATTTTGTTACTTATTTTGTTATAATACTTATCAGTATTATCCCTTCTCTGGACTTTTATTCTAAAATATGAAGACTCTGAGCAAAAAAACAGAGCAAACAGTCCCTTCCTTCACATTTTCCTCTATAACCCAAATATCTGAGCCAATGATGTCATTAACTCCACCCACTCTCCCTGATCAATCAGAGTCTGCATGCAGGTTGAGCATGTGCACACGGACAGAGCAGTAAAAATGCACTAGAAGGCTCCAATGGCATGTGAACTTGGATTTAATTCAGTTGGAAGTAAGTTATTTTTTTTTTCTACAAGCTGGATTACTCACAATGATGAGACCACCATGGTCGTATAGGATAAGTTGTACTTTGTAAGGGACTCTGATTGTGAGATATGAAGAATACCAGCATGTAACTGCCTGCAAAGTGTGTATCTCAGGTTCGAAGAGTTAAGCTCATTATCAATGTAATACCGTTCATTGATAAGCAGCTTAATGTCAACCAGTGTCTTAACTTCGAGTTTAAGGCTGCCTCGCATTTTCTCCCCTCTCCGCCTCTCTGTGACCAAGATTTCTTGGGACTGTCACTTCTAATTCTGTTCACCTGTCCATTCTGGAAGTACTGTGTGTATAAATGATTGTTTTCTTTTTCCTTACTTGTTGTCAGCCTTGAATATTTCTCATTCCAGCCACCTCACCAAATTCCAAGCTC
Organism: Acestrorhynchus altus; assembly: GCA_034509495.1. NCBI lineage: Eukaryota > Metazoa > Chordata > Actinopteri > Characiformes > Acestrorhynchidae > Acestrorhynchus > Acestrorhynchus altus. Next base: position 8,438,468 of record CM067522.1, on the reverse strand, counting down.
AGCAGCCCAGGCTCAGCCTATCACAGCTGGGTGACGAATATAAATTGCTTTATTTATGTAGGTTTTTTTAACCAGCAGGCAAATCTGGACCTTTTTTTCTAAGATGCAGTTGTGACTAGAAACAAAAGTCATTGACCACTACAGCTGTGTGCATCCCTGACTGTGCCAAACCAGAACTCTAAAAAGCAGCACCCTTTTTCTGTGAACTTCTTGAACTCTGCCTCAACCTCGCTGCTGGTGTTGAAGAGCTTGACCCATCCCCAACTGATTCAAAGACTTGTTAACTCATTGTTAACTGTAGGGTGAATTTAAGGCAATTCTGAGCGTTTTTGAATGCTTGCCAAAAATAAAACACATCAGCATATGATGAGGAAATCTATGGTGGATAAATGAGGTTCTCCCTCCAAGGAGAAAAAGACACCTTGTATTGGTATAATGTTCTTTGATTTTGCCGAGTTTGCTTTTTTATTGCATCTGTCGCAGAACAACCTGCTGAATATACACAGAACATCCATAACCATGTTTCTACATGCTTCTCTACATACTTTGTTATCCTCCTTTCACCCTGATTTGGTCGGGACACCACAGGCCCACCACAGAGCTATGACCAATGTGGGTCATTGGTCATTCTCAGCACTGCAGTGGCTGTTGCTCTGGTACGAGTTGATCAGGCACAGCAGTGCTGCTGGAGTGTTTAAATGCCTCAGTGTCACTGCTGTCCCAAAAATAGTCCATGAACCAAAAAATATCCAGCCAAAAGTGTCCTATGGCCAGTGTCCTGTGAGCACTGATGAAGGACTAGAAGATGACCAACACAAACTGTGCAGAAACACATGAGGTTCTGTCTCTGATTTTACATCTAGGCAGGACTTCATCTTGGACCAACTAGGCAGGAGTGTCCAATAAATTGGACCGTGAGTGGACACAGTGTTTAAACACGCCAGCAGCACTGCTGTACCATCCACTCTCACACCACCATGTCAGTGTCACTGCTGTGGTGAGATTGACCCACATATTTGAAAAAATGGGACTGAGCTACAAAGTGTCCCTGTATGAGGAAGTGATAACATGGACAGTGAGAGTAGAAAACCAATTTGATTGGTGTATGCTGCTAATGTAAACAGTAAAAGGTCACATATCTGTGCTTTCATTTTTGACTGGCTCGACAAAACACAACAGAAGGTAAACTGCATAGACCGGCAAACCAGCAAACTGACACAGATATTTCAACACATATGTCCAAATGTTTGCGGACAGCTTGTCTAGTTTCTGTATGAGTATTGCTAATAGAATGGAACACCATGGAGCAGACAAACATGTACCTACTGACACCAGGCATGACCTAGAGGTGAAGAACGTCCCCCAGCACTGAGCTGTGAAGCAGTGGATCTGTGTTCTCTGCAATTATAGTATTCCATCCAGAACTTCTAGGATGTGTTGGGGAGTTTTGGATAAGGCAGGTTGGTAATCATCCAACATCGTGACCTCACTATTGCTCACGCCTAATGCTCCAAAATCAAGCAGAAAGAGACAATCACTCCAAGAAAAGCAGGACTGACTGTTTTTACAACCCTTGATTTATTTCAGAAGAAACAACGAATAAGCAGTTGTCTCAATTTCGTCCATACATTGTATCTTAAAGTGAAAATGAAAAATATATCCGTGATATTAAACAGTTAAAAAACCTATGATATTTAATTTGTTTAGATGTTTAGAACATCTCCTGATATTAGCCAGGGAGTATTTCTCTTTGTATAAGGTGGCCTTCATTGGTACAATCAAAAAGTGTTGGTACTCTCTTCTTCTTATAAAGTCTTCCTTTATTGTTGGAGGATCACATTAATTGGGAGGAGTAACCATGAGTTTACAGGGCTCACCCCCCTCCTGCTAGATGTCTTCAGTGACTGCTACATCTTAAAAATGCAATTTCTGTGTGCTGTGACACTCATTTCAAGGCGTAAAATGTACACTAAATTGGGTCTGTCAAATGTGATGATGTTATCCATTACTCTGTCGAGCCTTCTGACCTTTCAGCACTGTTTGTGAAGGGAAACTCCATTTAGTTCATGTTTGCAATGTATGATTAATTACTGCAGGACAGAACTTTAGAGTTACATTTAAGTCGAGCTACTATGCTTCAGGTTTGCAGCTCACTGTGGTGAACAGTTATTGCAACATACAGGGCCATGCGAAAGTATTCTCCCTCCTCGGTTTTTTACCCACTTTGTTACATTAAAACCTGCATATAAAGTTTTTTCATTAGTTTGTTTGTTTGTTTGTTTTTTTTTATCTGAATTATATGTGAGGCACCATAGAGAAAGGTAACCCTGCAGAGCTGCAGAGTTCTCAAACAAAGACTGGAGTATCTGTCCATCCTTCTGCAATAAGCCTTATATTCCAAAGAGCTGGGCTTTATGGAAGAGTGCCCAGACAAAAGCCTTTCCTTGCAGACAAAAATAGGAAGGCTCATTTTGAGTTTGCCAAAAGGCACTTGGCAGACCGACAGTCAGTCAGAGATTTGAGACCTTGAAGGAGGTTCATCTTCCAACAGGACAATGACCCAAAGCATATTGCTTAAGCAACCCTCCAGGGTTAATTTGTAAATGTATAGGAATGGCTTAGTCAAAGCCCAGACCTTAACCCAAAAGACAATCTGTGGTCAGACTTCTGTTCGCCATCAGAAACCATCTAACTTGAAGGAGCTGGAGCAGTTTTGCCATGAGTGGCAAGATGTGGCAAGCTCAAATTGACTCATGCAAATTGACTTCCACCTGTAATTGTTGCAAAAAGGGGGCTCTTCAAAGTATTGACTTTAGGGGGGTGTATAGTTATTAATAATTAGGTTTATGCTATTTTGTCCTATTTGTTGTTTGCTTCACATTAAAAAAATCAATGTTCAAAGTTGTAGGCATGTTCTGTAAATGAAATGATGCAACCCCTCAAATAATCCATTTTAATTCCAGGATGTGAGGTGAATACTTTTGCAAGCCACTGTACAGGTCTACGTTCTTAGGACTCCTATGGAGCACACGCTTTTCAAACCTCTTCTTCCATGGTGTTTACTTATGAATCAATCATATATCAAATGCAAGAAAAAACACAAAATTCCAAGCATTCCAACAGCATTCATTATACCCCTACTGCTCTGGTACAGCATGTAGTCTACACACTGAAAAAAGCTCAAAAGTGGACACTGATTGCAGACCATTCAGGGACTGCGGGGGACACTGCAACACATTTATCCACATACTTGTACTGCTTGGCATGCTTGTACAATACAGTTGAAGAAGAATAGTGATTAGCTGATTATCATTACTCTGTCTTATGTAATCCTCTCAGGGGAGTTTGTTTCCAATAAGTATTCGACATCATAGAGAGAACAGTAGTAGAGAGAATAAGACAGTGTATGTGAGGGAAGATACACATTGTTCATAAGATGAAATGCTATTGATTGCTTTCAGATCCATCTTCCAAATTTGTTCTTCTGAACGTTAGGGACCGCATAGGCCACGAGAAGAAGTGAGTATATAAAACAGCTTTCCAACATCTTCCAATTATGTCTACTGTCCGGGAGAGTATTCCTGCTTCTGCATCGATTCTTTCACAGCTCTCCAGTAGCACAGGTACGTGTGGCTAGACTTGACCTAATGATGCACAGCACTCGACCACCCTTTCAAACTAACTCTGAATACTATGTTTCAATCCATTTTTGGTCCACAGTCCAATCTACATTCAAATGTTGAGCATCAGCCATTGTGATCCAATGCAGATCTGGTACCAATACAAACTTTATGTAGTATGTTCGATATAGTATCTTCTGATACAGTCTGACTGGCTGACCTGACCATTCAGCTCTCAGTTACTTTGAAACACTGCACTGAAGTCACATCATTCTATGATGAGTGTGTACTGACACACACTCTGAACTCATATCTGTTGTTTTTCTGTTCACTCTGAAGGGTTGGTAAGTTCTCTATAATGTGTGTCCATTCACTTCTCCTCTCAGTTTTGATTGCATTGTTGAGTGCTGGTTTAAAACCAAAGACAGGCATGCAGTACGTCAACAGGGAACAGTTAAATTGACCATTTTTGCCAACATGATCTCACATAGAAACATCCATTTACATCAGTTGTTCCAGTCAAAAAATATGAGCTATCTGGTCGCTTTTCACACAGCCACTGGTGGAGCAAAACACACACACACACACACACACACACACAGAGACACACACACACACACACACACACACACACACAGAGCGTGTCTGTCATGTAGGGCTGGGCAATTTATAGATATTTATATTCATATCAGGAAATAAACAGAGCAACATGTGGACTGATGGCGTTTATATTGAGTTTTAAAGTTTGTAAATAATATTCTATTTCAGTGTTGCAGAAACCTCACTCTGCTCTGCTCTGCTCTCAGGTCCTCCTCTACTCTGCTCACCTCCACCCCATTCATGCTGTCACGTACACACTATGGAAAGGGGATAAGACTTGTGTATAAAGAAGAAATGATCAAATCTCAGATTAAGTAGCATAATAAAGCAGAAGGATTTCTCTGGGTGTCCAAAATATTTACATTGTATTTTTCACATCATATATTGTTTATCGCCATTCAGTTCAAATATATCGGGATATGATTTCTGTACACATAACCCCATCTTTAAATTTATTCTAAACCTTACCTTAGTCTTATTGAAATGAGGAATGGTTAGGATTCCTTATTTCAATAAGGTTAAGGTAAGGGTTAGAATAAGCGTGACAATTACATGTAGGTTGCCAAATAAAGTTAGTATTCTGTGTGGATTAAGGTGTAGGTTAAGGTTAGATTTAGGTGTAGATAAAGGTCAAGGTTTAGATTAAGATCAGGTTAGGTTTATGTGTATATTAATGTGCAGGTTTAAGTTAGGTTAAAGTTTAGGTTTCGGGAATGTTAAGGTTAGGTTTATTTTGAGGTGTAAATTATGGTTAGGTTTAGGTATAGATTAAGGTATAGGTTTAGGAGTAGATTGAGGTGTAGGTTAAGCTTAGTTTAGGGTTAGGTTTAGGTATAGACTAAATTGTAGGTTAAGGTTAGGTTAATGTTAGGTTTAGGTGTAGATTATGTTAATCCATTTATATTTTACATTTGTGCAGTTTTTGCTTTCGTTTTCAGTTGTGAGTCAATTCTCTGTGTTGAATCGACTGTAAGAGGAGATGCTCTTTAGAGCAGTGTTTCTCAACCCTGGTCCTGAAGGCACCCCTATCCTGCATTATTTGTAAAACTATGCTCTCACCACACCTGACCTAGATGTATCCATTTCCTTAGAATTATGCGTCATTATGAGTAACTTTTCATTTTTAATAGGAGATCATGCTGGTTTCTGTCACAGTTTCATTTCTAAAAGTGAAATTGTAACTGGAGTGTTTCCTCACATGGTTTTGGCAGCATGGGCTAAAATGGCCGAACATTTGCTCAAACACAGTCAAATACTTGAACCACCTTTTCATGTTCTACTGTAGAACAGATTAGAAATTGTTCTGTCTTCTACTTAGAATGTTCCTAACTGCTGTAGACTGGGAATAATATTAGTTAATGGAGGCTAGAAGAGTGAGTGAGTGAGTGAGTGAGTGAGTGAGTGAGTGAGTGAGTGAGTGAGTGAGTGAGTGGATAGATATAGATATGCGGGCAAAAGAAGATTTCTCAATCAGTTCCACCAGCAGCTCGTCTGATTTGATAAACTAGGTCCTGAATGGTTTCTATACTATTAAATACTGGCCTCCCACAAGGAGAGCATTGGAAATGGTTAAGCACACAATCACACAATTGAAACTGTGTAATTGAATTACACAAACTGCATTGTTCCTAATCTGTATTTATTCATTATCTAATGTTGTCCATGCGAGATAATTAAGTTTATAAGTTGATTTTAAACATGAGCCACACCACATGCCGTTTATTGTTGGCATGATTCAGGTGATGTGTTCCCTTTAAAGAACTAGAGTACCTCCTTCACACTGGAGGGTGAGGAGAGGCCTTGGCCTAACCTCCATGGAAAGTGTTCAAATAACAGAGCCAGGAAGAGCACTGAAGGGCCAGGCGGCAAAGCAGCCAGCAGCGTCTCTGAGAGCCTCTTTCAGTATCGTGGCTGCCTTAGTGTACTGACTAACCTGCTGTTGAGAGCCAAGGCCAAGACAGTGTCACAACTCCTTCAATGGACACATTTTGCAGGGCTAAAACGGCAGGGTTGCTCAAGAAAGTCTGTGTTGAGATTTCAGTCCCACATACAGTATAAACTGGGCACAACAGCTCTTTAGATCCCCTTTTGTACACAAAGTCAGTGCAGCTGCTGCAATGTAACGTAATGTATTACAAAGTCGCAAATGGCTATGACTAAGTAATCGGCATGACGGTCCATTGTTGGTGAATATGTCCCACCATGCCTAATTGGCCAAGAACTGCCGATCTGAATCGAGCAACTGGGCTGGGAGAGAGGCCTTTCTCCAGGCTGTCACGAGCGAGCTGTGATTTCTAAGCAACCAGGACAGAGTGGGTAATCATTTCTCACTCCTGCATGCTTCCCACCTGGAACAATGGCACGTCGTCACATTGCTATGGCAACTGAAGCAACCAGACAAGCACTCTGCCTTTAGAGGGGAATGAATGAAAGGAAATCTTGAAAAGGGCTGTAGAGCATGGAAGCCTGGAGCGTCCCACTTTTCCAACGTAATTATAAAATTATGGCCACAACAACAATGAAAGTGTCACCAATGAAGACTGAGTGCTGCTGTTCAGATACAGGAAGAGAATTCCACCAAAATGCTATTTATTCACCGACGAAAAAAGGTTATGACTCATCTCCAAAGTAGGGATAAGTTGATATGGGAATTCTAGATCAATTCTGATATCTAATATATTTCATAAACTAGTGCATCTTAAACAATTTGAATATTGGGAAATAGTTTTTTTCTTCATAATTCATAAAACACCTGACATATACTAATTACATATAAATATAAGCTTACTGTTGATTGATATGGTTTATAGCAAACTCCAGCAAACTCAACCACAATCATGGTGAAGACTGACCTGGCAGCTATCCAGAAGATAATCGATGCCCTCAGAGTGTCATTCCTGAGAGGGCTGGCTGTTCTCAAAATGCTGTATCGAAACATATTAATGAAAAGTGACTGGAAGGACAACAGTGCACAATCAACAGGGATGACCACAGCCTTGAGAGGACTATCAAGAAATGTCAGTTCATGGAACGTAGAAGATCTTCACAAGGAGTGGACTGAGACTGGAGTCAGTGTCCAGTGTTGGTCCACTGTGTGTCTACCAGGTAATTTTAGAGCTCTTATTTCCTCCAACTGCTGACAAGCTTTCCTGAGATGTTGATTTCCTCTTCCAGCAAGACAGAGCAAAGATGTCTTATATATCTTATGTTCTAATCATGTGAGAAACTGGATTTTTATTTTTTCATAAAGTATACATCAAACTGATCTTTACTTTATGTGACCTTTTTGAATTCATTTATAAACAAATGCACTAGTATAATGCATATCTGTCAGTACCGACACCATTGCCAATACATTAACATTTTCAAAACCAAATGTACAGGTAGCCTCACAAATTAAAACACTTCTTTTTAAAATATGGATGTTGTCAGTTATTAAACCTGACGCACACAAGCCATTGTTAAATACTCAATAAACACACTCCTGTGACCACCTCACAACAACTGAATTCTACAGTAATTGAATTATGTGTTAATGAAATCACTAGAACCACTATGCAGTTCATTAGATAATTATGCTGCCATACATGCTAATTATGCTGGACCAACAAGCATGTTAATAAATGAAGTAAGAAGTACATTTTGTTTAAACTCAGAAGCTTATAAACAAGAGTAAAGATGATTAGCTGAGAAGATAATTAGTTAACTTAAAAAGCAGGTTTAAACACAGAATGAATGTCAAATACACACACACACACACACACACACACACACACACAGACACACACACATGATTAGATAGATTAGACAGACAGACAGACAGATAGATAGTCAGTCAATCAGTCAGTCCAGTGAGTTGAACTAATTGGACAGACAGACAGACAGACAGACAGACAGACAGACAGACAGGTATCTACATTGTAGATTAAAGGTAAAGACATCAAAAACTTTGCGGGAACATATGTAATTATATAATAAACAAAAAAAGTGTATTTATGATTTATACTATATGCTATTCAAAATGACAGCTTTTAGCTTTGATAACAGCTTTGCGCACTCAGCACACTGGCTTTCTCTCAGTCAGGTTCAAGAGGCTGTCACCTGGAATGGTTTTCAGCAACAGGTGTGCCTTGTCAAGAGTTCATTTCTGGAATTCCTTGCTTTCTTATTGGGATTGAGAACATCAGTTGTGCTGTGCAGAGGTAGGTTGGTACACAGTTCTATACGATAAGTTGCCCTATTTGACTTGGGCTCTAATTCATATTATGGCAAGAGCCACTCAACTAAGTACAGACAAACCACATTCCACTGTTACTGTTAGACATGAAGGTCAACCAATCCAGAAAATGTCAAGAACTTTAAATGTATTCTCAAATGTAATGCCATCAAACACAGGAAAAACAGGCTAGGAGTTAACTCTACTGCAGAGGATAAGTTCATTACAGTGACCAGCCTCAGAAACTGCTAATTAACAGCATCTCAAATGAAAGCCCACATAAATGCTTCACAGCCACATCTCAACTTCAACTGTTCAGAGGAGATGGCAAGGCTTTAATGTCCAAGTTGCTGCAAAGAGGTCACTACTGAGGAAGAACAAGAAGAAGGGAATTGCTTGGGCCAAGAAACACAAGGAATGGACATTAGAGTTCAAATTTGATTTGCAACTGCCATGTCTTTGTGAAATGCAGAAACCATGAACAGATAGTTTCTACATGTGCTATTCCCACTGTGAAGCCAGGAGGTGGAGAAGGTGATGGTGTGGGGGTTCTTTACTGCTGGTGATTTATTCAAAATTCAAAGCACACTTCACCAGCATGGCTGCATGACATGAATTCTGCAGCAACATGTCGTCCCATCTGGTTTGCGCTTAGTTGGACTATCATTTGCTTTTCAACAGGACATTGACCCCAAACAGACCTCAAGGCTATGTCAGGACCATTTGACCAAAAGTAGAGTGATAGTGTGCCGTGCCAGATGACCCGGTCTGAACAATCACACAACTTTATCCCATTTAAGATGGCTAGGAATGACCGCAGACTGACAGAAACGCAGCCAAGGAGCCAAAAACTCAGCACCTCTGGAAACACCTTCAAGACTGTTGGAAAGCCATTCCAGGTGACTTCCTTATGAAGCTGATTGACAGAATGCCAAGATTGGGAAAAGCTGTCTTAAAAGCAAAAGGTGCTACTATGAGGAATCTAAAGCATTACAAACATTTAACTTTTTCTTTATGTATTTGCATGTATTCCATCGTAGCTTGATGTCTCCAGTATTTTGTACACAGATGTAAACAGACGGCATCTACATTCTACAATAAATGTGAGCGAGGTGGTTGAGTGTACGCAATCTCAAGAGGCAGGATTAGGGCATAATTAATGTTTGTCTGATTACACAAGAGCAGTAGTACAATGTCCCTGAAGAACAAATTATTTGGTGAAAGGGTCCACAGAAGAAAGGCCTTGATTGATCCAACCTGAGAAGATGGAATTGATGGGGAGGTGTTGAACAACCTGATTGCACTTGACTGTGACACCACCAGGTGAAATCTGAGCAGCAATGTGAGGTCCCAACAAAAGAGGTTCAGAGGGTTTAATGTAACCCTTCCATATAGACACAAGCAAATAGTGATTTGAATCGTTGTCAGAGATCATTATATGTGGAAGGGAAGAGGGGAAGCAAAGTGGACAAGCAATTGAAAGCCAAGGTCGAGAAATGATGAGAGCTTAAACAAGCAAGGGAACAGGTTCCCTGAAACAGAAAGCCAGGAGACTTGGTGAGTGAGCTGGATACAGCATTGGCCCAGCCTCCACCTTGTAAAATGATTACTGTATGGATGGATAAGAAATAAAGCCTACGATTGAGATGACTGGAGCACATACCAAGGGGCTGGTAGTCTATGGAGACATCTGAAGGAGCTTGAAGTAGAGCAGATCTTCTGTACACCACATGCACTCGCCCATTCTCCTCATGCTCCTGTGTGCCACGCTCCAGAGGCTCGATGAAGTATTCATCTGCATCAGTACGGATCATGCCGGCCTTGAGAGAAGAAAAAAAGACCAGTTGTTAGCTTGTTACGTGCAGGGATTTGGAGGCAGCCTTTCTACCAGAGGATCAAGTCTTGTATAACAACGTACACTTCTGGTTTCAAATTTTTAAGAAACTTCTGGGAAAAACCTCTGGCAAATAACAATTGAAACATTTTAGCTTCCTTTTTCCCCTAAAACTTTAACATGGAAATTGTTTTAAGCAACCTAAGATGGTTTGACCCTAAATTTCCTGGGAGGGTTATGGTGATCTTCCAAGACGCGTGAAGCCAACCAACCTCATACTTTTGTAAGTGTGTATTTTTGATCGGTTTAATCAAACTAAAAACGGAAAAATGGCTGATCTGTAAATTTTGTATATGTATATGATTTATATTTCCTAATTTAAAATCCCTGTTTGTTCCATTAAATACTAAAATCAATGTCTGAAGTCATGGAATATCAGTACGTAAATTGATTATGAAATGCTGCTACCTCAAGTTTTTTGGTGCTATCTAGTGAGTGTGGTTGACTCTGGCCAGGGTGCTCATGGCCAAGGGGTGTGAAACATGAGCAAGGAATGATACCAGGATATGGCATTTCATTTCAGAAGTTGTGCAGGAATTTAATATTCCTTGAAATACTATGTTGTGTGTACCAGGAATACATCATAGAAGGCATTACCACCCACACTGGATGCTAATAACTGTGACAGGTGACTGGCACAAACTGTCTGTGCAAACAGAAAACGACTCTGGGAGGAATCAGCTCCACATTCAATGCAGGAGGCCCCACATACACAGAGTGAAGGTCAGTGAAGCGTTCTTTTGATATCTAACAGAATCTGCAGATGGGTTAGATGTGCTGCTCTGTAGTGTTACTGTTAAATGATATCAACAATTGGTTCAAATCATAATCAAATGTCTCCTATTCTGTGTACAAACTGTAGGAACCATTTGACAGAATGACTCTCCATATTTCAACGTAAAACTGAAACAACTGTGAGAAATCCTCATTTACACCATCGTTTTCTTATCACCAATAATAACTGTGACTTCGAAGAGTTCACATCCATGAAGCATAAATACCCAACACAGCCTCACGCTTTTGCAGTTTTCAGACACTCTGTGTCATAAATACACTATGGACCCACACCCCACTCTATCATCCTACTGAACTCTATCATCATACTGAACTCCATCACAAACAAAAGTGCAATACATACATAAGGTCTGTGCAATGTGTGTAATTATTACTGTGCAAATATCTATAATTCTGTGGCTACGTAGTCATTACCTGTTCAAAAATGTGCAATATCCATACAATTAAATATCGAATCTGTAAAATATAAAATATATATTTCTGATAACAGGGGTTTCTTTATTTACGTACTTCTATAGCTTATATAACAACCTTATATTTTGAATAATTGCCACATTTCTATCATGTTTCATGGCAATAATGTGCCTCTTTGTCCACTTCCTTCTGTTCATCTGCTTACTGTGCAGCGCAAATTTCTCCCAGTGGAAAAATAAAAGTCTTATCTTTTTCTCATCCCTTCAATGAGTACACAACTCCTCGTCATGCTCATTATTCCTTCTGATAATTTTCCTTCTTTTGCCTCATTCCTTATTTCAAATGCCAGTGGCGGTTAGATGGCAAATCACTTAAACAACACTCTCCTAAGCGGCAGAACAAAGTCATTACCTTAAACTAAGCTTGATTAATAAGGCTTCTTAATTATTGCAATTATTGCAACACATTCATGTAAGCGGTAAAAGGCGTGTATACATGTGAGAGTTAAAAGAGCAGGAGAACGAGGCTAGCTACGCAATGAATATCTTTTCATCAGTAAAGCTGAAGTGGCCATTCACCGACAGCTCCCTAAGGAGAGGGAGAATAATGTGCAGCTTAACCTGAGGTTCTTCGATGATCTGCCAGTAGCTGCAGTATAATGAAGAAGTGTGCAGGGTTTCTCCGGTGCTGCAGGTGTTCTTCTCTTTGTTGGTAGGTGTAATGAAATGCTTGTGTGCTCTACATATGTCTGTGTGACCCATGCGCACATCAGTATCACACCATACCATCATACAGTTAAACACATACACTGAATAAAGGTGTGAATAAACCTACAGACATGGCTCTTCCTCTCAATGCCAAAGCTGGCAATAATGATAGTGTCAACTTTGTCCTGCTCACGAGAACTTGCATCAGTGACCTTTTCCACTATATAAACAACTATGCATTATTAGGAGTGTGAAAATACAATGCATCACACTGCATGGTTCAATACGAGCCTCTCCATTCGATACACCCGGGAGCTGAACAATACATTTATGGATTATAAGAAGTCCAGTTCTTACTGCAGATGAGGGCTGAGCATCCCTGTTCTGGAAATATAGAAAAGAACACTCCTTAACACTAAGAACACTCCCAGCAACTCAGTGCTTTGCCTTCATTTTATTGTTTTATTCCTTATATTTCTCATTTTACTCCGAGGCCGAGGTTTATTAACCATAAAAGTATGTTCTGAAGTATTTTTGAGCACTGACTTATGTGTCAAAATTATAGAACTCGCGCTTAAACTATTTTAATCCCCCTTCGGAATTATATTCAGCAACCTATCAACATTTCTGAAGCATTTCAATAACTCATTGAAAGCTAGCCAGTGTAACACTCAGCCAAAGGAAGTGGACTTTCAAACTAAATGGTCCATGGAATTGGAATAAGTGTGTACATGCCCTGACTTTAATGAGTAATGTACTTTACAAACACTAATCATGGACACGAATGTCTTGGCAATATTGGCCTTTCAGTGGTTTCTTCAAACCGGTCTTTTTCAGGGACAGAATGAATAGCTTGACCAGACACTTTTGATATCATTCAACAACCTTCTGGCAGAATCCTGACAAACTGGATATCACAGTGCTCTTGTTGGCAGAATTAGTGTAAAATGAATGTATCGATTTCCACATATTTTGAAAGGGTTGAGGTCAGGATGTTGGGACAGCCATTTAAAAGCATAATGTTTTATCCATTCCACAACCACTGGTCATGTTTTTGGGGTCACTCTCTAGTTGTTCTCTCAGGGGTTTGAGGGTATATTGAGGAATTCTAAAGATGTCTTCCTTCTTTACTGTTCTATCCATTTTGTGCAATGTTCTCGTTCCACTGGTACCAAAACAGCCATGATGCTACCACCACCATGTTTAATCTATGACATCTAAAATCTATGACCACTTTTACACCTACCCACTTTTTACATCTTGAGTATCAGGATTGTATCTGGATAAGGTCAAGCCACAAAACATTGCAAGACTAAGTTTAGCAAGACACACTGGAAAGAGATCCATCTCTCCAAAATGAATTCAACAATTTCTTACAGTACAACTGGAACTCCTCCCCATACAGTTAGTACGGCCTGCCAAAGCCGTTGCTTCCCCTGAGTTTGAAGAAATGCATGACCATCTTTAGCACAGCACAGAAAAGTAGCAGAATGGATTTAGGTATACTGAGGTATTAACAATTAATGGTTACCATATATTTGCTTTTTTCAGAGCTTTTAAAATAACATTCTGTTTCAATGTTGTTGAAACCCTTTTCTGCTCCATACCCTGCTCTCAGCACCTCCTCTACTCTGCTCTACTATTCATGCTTTCACATACACAGTATGGACGGGACATAAAACTTAGTATTATAATGAAGAAATGAAGGTCCAATTTCAGTGTTAAACCATAGCAAACATCTGAAGAAGGATTTAATGGTGTGTCCATATCGCTTAAAACTAGTTCTGCCCCAATTTTAACTATGGTAAAGTGCTTTTCCAGAAGTACTGTTTTCATTCCTTCAAAGTTCATTGTATCATTTAATAATAATTTGATTTATTTTATTTTATTTATTTTTAAATAAAAGGGACAATACACATTAATCAACATCATTATTTCATTATGTAAATTAGCCAGATGTAGCCAAATGGCACATTTTCATAATAATAATAATAATAATAATAATAATAATAATAATAATAATATAAGAAAAAGAAGAATTATAATGTTTATCATACCCTGAAAATATCATACAATTGCAACCCTACTCAGTTGTGCACATTGACTGTGACATTTTTTATATTCAGCTTTTTAGAGTGTGTCTTTCACACGCCACTGCTCTGAGTGTGTCATTGAGTGCAACTGTGAGTCTGTATGTGTGAATCATGGGTATGTATGCAGCAATGTGTGTGTGTGTGTGTGTGTACATACGTGAAGGGTGTGTGCGTACTGACCTCCTTGCTCTCTTAAAACGGTTCTTTTAGCCAGAGCCTCCGGCCCCAGAACCGGCCTCATGTACACAGACCAGCCTCTCAGTACTGTGCTTTGGAATGTGTTAGGAGACTAGCTCTCTCTCCCTCCCTCCCTCTCTCTCTCTCTTCATCATTGCCTGGCCCTTCTCAGTGCCATCTAGTGTGCTCCTCTCTCTCTTTCTGCCTGCTGTTCTCCACTCAACCTCACCAAGAAGCACCCTCTCTTCTGACCCATTCCAGCATGTCTCTACAGACTGTTTTTCTTCATTTGCACTTTTAAGGGCATATTAGCGAGAGCTCTTCTGAGACCTGCAGGTTGTGCATCACTGTTTTCACAGGCCATTTAGGATTTCAACCTTTAGGAGTCTATCGGTCACTTTCTCTAGTTCTGTGTTTGCTCCTCAAAACTCAGAAAACCTCTTTGTCTCTGTCTGTGTACTTCTCTTGCTCTCTCGTCCAGCCAGTGTGCCCTCACACCTCCGTAGTGCTCTTAGAAACATAGACCAGAATCAGCAGATTCAAACAATTTTTCCATGTTTTCATACAAGAAATGATGAAGATAAGAAAATTGCTGCAGTGTCAGCAATCTCTCATTTTAGGTGCTTTCAGTCATGCATACAAATGATTTCTGGATTACATTTATATAACGCAATCTCAATTTCCACTTGGTCTAATGTCTGTGTCTGGTCAAAGGTCTGCCAACACATTACATTTCACAATACAGAGCAAGATACATATCATAAAACATATCACAATACAGGGGTCATGATTTAATATACTGTGATATATTTTACTACTCTTAGCAGGTTAATACTGCTGTTATTGTAATCCGTTAAAAAGCCAATTTTGCAGGATGTTTCAATAGTTTCACTTACCTTTATTCACCAAATAATTATATGTTTATAAGAGACTCCAATATGACTTCATTTGAGATCTAAATACAGACTTCAGATCAGGGCTGGGTGATATATTAATATCTATATCAATATCGGGGTATAAACAGAGTGCAATATGGGCTAAGGCAAACTAATTTATATCAAGTTTTAAAGTTTTTAAATAAGCTTTTCTTTCAGTCTTCTGGTAACCTTTTTTTTGGCTCCTTCACTCTGCTCCACCCTCTGCTCTCCCTTCCACCCTCATTTGTGCTGTCACATACACATTATGGAGGGGGCACAAGACTGTATAAGTGTAAAGAAATTATCAAATTTGAGCATGTTTAAATATAGAAAGAAGACCATATGTCCATATCACCCAGCCTTAATTTAGATACATCTGTATGAATATGACAATGATTTGATCAAAATGTATCAATTTTTGGACTTTTTGGTTGTAAGGACCTTAAAAACACTGCACAACATCGAAAAAGATCAAAGAAAATTAACTCAGTGTCCTTCATTTTCATATAGTTATTATTATTGTTGTTGTTGTTATTGTTATTGTTATTATTATTATTATTATTATTATTATTATTAATAATAATAATAATAATAATAATAATAATAATAATAATAATATTTTTTAACTTTTTAAACTCTCCTTGGAAAAAAAGAGCAGCTGTGGTTATACTGTAACCTCATCCCCTTCTCTGGACCAAGGGTACTGAGTGCCACAAGGTCATGCAGGAACTGTGGTTTGATTCCAGATTCAAGCAGTATTTCTGCAACCAACACCTTCAAACTAAGTGGCAGTGGTTGAGATAAAACCTGCACCACCCTGCTTGGTTTATTATTGCAAATCGACAAATCACTTTGCTTTACTTTGTTGTTTAGGTTTGGGATATAGATATTCATGTTTTTATTTACATAAGTAACATTTCACATTTAAATAAATGAAAAACTGAATATACAATAAAATATAAAGCACAAAAATTCAGCTTAATTTGACTGTAATTTGAGTAACTTACATCCTCTTCATATTGTGTGCCAAGAAAATGATCAATGAACACTTTTTAACTAAAATGTATATTTTGTGTAAGAGAAGAGTAAAATGCAGAAGCGCTTCTGCTCTACATTCTGCTGTACAAAAAATGTTCAAAAAATGTAATAAATACAAATCTGAAAAGTGGGGAGTGCATTTGTATTCAGCTCCCTGTACTCTGGTCGTGCCAAATAAAGGGCAGTGTCACCAATTACCTTCAGAAGTAAATACAGTAAATACAGTCCAACTGTGTATCATATTCTCAGTGTTAGCACAACGCTTCTGTGAAGACCAACAAACCATCAGACAAGTCAAGACTAAAGTTGTGGCGAAGTGTAAAGCAGGGTTAGGTCATAAAAAATACAAGCTACCAACATCTCATGGATCTCATTGTTCCATTCATCACCTGAAATTGAAAGGAGTATGGCATAACTGCACGCCTACCAAGATACGGCCGTACACCTAAACTAATTTTAGGAGAGCACTAATTATAGAAGCAGCAATGAGGCCTAGGGACACTCTGGAGGAGCTGCAGAGATCCACAGCTCAGTAGGGAGAATCTGTCCACAGGACATCTATCAGTCATGGACTCCACAAATCTGGCCTTTATGGTTGAGTGGCAAAAAGAAAGCCATTTTTGAAAGCAAGGCGTAAAAAGCCACATTTGCAGTTTGTCACAACTCATGTAGGGTCACAGCAAACATGTGAAAGAAGGTGCTTTTCAGAGGACATAACTGAACTTTGGTTTAAATGCAAAACATTAAGTGTGGATGAAAACTAACACCACACATCACCTTGAGCACACCATCCCACCGTGAAACATGCTGGCAGAATCACGCCGAATCA
Organism: Acestrorhynchus altus; assembly: GCA_034509495.1. NCBI lineage: Eukaryota > Metazoa > Chordata > Actinopteri > Characiformes > Acestrorhynchidae > Acestrorhynchus > Acestrorhynchus altus. Next base: position 8,421,168 of record CM067522.1, on the reverse strand, counting down.
TCAGCAGAGACAGGGAAGCTGGTCAAAGTAAATACAGGGCAATCTTGGAGGAAAACCTGTTAGAAGCTGTAAAACATCTGAGACTGTTACAGAGGTTCCCCTTCCAGCAGGACAATGATCCTAAACATACAGCCAAAGCTACAATGGGAAGGGTTTAGATCAAAGCATAGTCATGTGATAGAATGGCCCTGTCAAAGCCCAGATCTAAATCCCATTGAGAAAACTGCCTCTCACAGACAGTCTCCATCCAATCTGGCTGAGCTTGAGCTGTTTTGCAAAAAAAAGAATGGGCTAAGTCTGTGTTGCAGCTCTGTGTCCAAATTGAGGGGATGATTACTATAGAAAGTAACAGCAGTAGTAAAAAATGTAGTCCACACGGTTAAAGTCAAGCTTTGGACTCATGTACAATTTTTTTGTGCAATCAAAGTGTTGCATACATATTTAATATTTATATGTATATACATTAATGTAATTACCTCTTTAGCTTAGTTTGTTTTTATGTCTATTTTAATACTATTTATTTTAATATCCATATTCCACACCATTTAAATAATTAATTCTAATTTTATTTATTTATATATATATATATATATATATATATATATATATATATATATATATATATATATATATTTCTTCTTCTTCTTTAGGCTGCTCTCTTTAGGGGTCACCACAGCAGATCATCACAAGTTTTACGCCCTTCCTGACGCAACCCTCAAAATTTATAATTAATTATTATTATATGTATCAAATAATGATTGGAAACCTCTGTACAAAACCCTAAACTACAAACAAAGTTTCGAATATTTACTTCTGATAGTGCCAAATCTCGAGTCCAAAAATAGTATTCAGATCAGCCCTGCTGTGCTTTAAATTTTAAAGTTAAACTCTGTTTATGTTTGTTATCACGTTGCATTAACAATGTTCACACTGCCTTCACTGGCTCTTGTTGAAAACAAAGCACTAGTGGACAGTCACTGACCGTGTGATGGGAGGGTAACAGCACAATGTGGTTTTACGTGAGTGTGGCAAGCAAGGTTTGATTTGTGGAATGACTATATTCATACAGTAGGAAGTGTCTAAATTCCATTTTTCTCACTAATTTTGATCTTTCGTTAGTCTGTTCACACTAGCTTTTTAATGTGACCTTTATCCAACATTGTTCTGACCAGTTTGTGCTCTTAAACTCATGTCCTAAGGATCCACTCATAGAGGTTTACTTTAATTTTCACCAGAATCACACGCTATCAATGAGCTGCCGTGACTGTTAGCTGGGATTATCACTGAGAAAAGGTAATATTCAGACACTGCTTTGTCTTGTATACTTGGTTTCTTTAAACCTTATAAGTGTATAATGCTTATAAGTATTTTTGCTTTGATTTTGCAGCCACTTTCTACTGCAACTGTCCTTCATTTCATTAGAACCACAGTTGTCATTCATTTTCCCCTTTTCTTCCATACATATTTAGAATAGAATAGAATAGAATAGAATAGAATAGAATAGAATAGAATAGAACTTTATTGATCCCTTGGGAGGGTTCCTTCAGGGAAATTAAGGTTCCAGTAGCAGCATCAGTACAGTACAGTAATGAGGAATGCCGAGTAGGACTGACGTAAAACTTGCGTGGATTTCAAACTGTCTGTTTAGCACTGCAGTGAATCCGATATGGATTGGATTTCAATCCCACAGATGAAAGTGACCCAAATCAGAACTGAAAATGTCAGGTTAAATGTTTTTTGCTGGTCACACTGCCATAGAAATCAGGGCCACATATGACAATAAAGGTGGGATTTGGGCCACTTTTACCAGCTTTGTGATTGTAGCCTCAGTGGCGCAAACAGTTTGAGCTCTGCAAACTATTTTGGGTGTAGTTGCGTTAAAAATGTTACATAATGCAACTCAAGCTACAGTCTGACTGTTGCCACAAGAGGCGCTATAGTGACAGCCAAGTTGTCTTGTACTACTGGTTGACTTTTTTCCAGTCGCAGTGGACAAGTTTGATTCGACGCTTTGTCTTTTATCAACCACCTGAGTACCACGTGTTTAAACCACTAGGGTAATGTAAGACAGCTAGTGCAGTTTGTGCATCAAGACTGTACGCTTGCTGTGTGTAGGCATTTGCATTTGCGTACTTGAGTTGCGTATGTGTGTGGCCGTAGGCAAGCAGTTTGCACAATGTTAAAATATGATTTTTTTTTTTTTCCAATATCACTTTAACAAGTGGAATTTTTGTGGACGAATCATAGCGTGTTTATTGTGCATGGAGGTAGGAGACAGCCTATTACAAGGATGCATGATGCATGAAACACAACACAGGGAGAGAGCGAGTGAAACAGAGAGAGAAAGAGAGAAAGAGTAACGATACCACACCACCTTAGGCCAAAAGGCCTCATGCTGTGACTGTGAAGCGTAACGGAGCTCTGAACCAAATAAACATTTACACACCAACACACCGCAGCTCAAGCACCTTCAGTAACATCACAGACATGAGATAAAAGTTTGCCTTTGCACGTTCACGCCACTCGCTGTGAGCATTAGCTATTTATTCCAAACTTGGCTTTGTACTGTAGCAACATATCATTGGAGATACAGACTGCTTGATATGGTCAAAGGCTTCCTGAGGGAAATTAATCCCTTCCATCCACAGCTTTTGTGAGACCTTTTCACCCACACCTGCTCCAGATTTTCTCGCTAACTGTGAGCAGCCAAGGGGCTTTGAGTGAATGACAGCCCCTGAACAGCTCTGTGCAAATTGGTTGAAGTAGCAACAGGTAGAGCCTGGGTTTGTATCTGTGGCTTCCAGAGTGTGGAGCTTATCTCCGGTTTAGCAGTCCCACTCGAGTAGACGTAGCTGATCCTGAGATATCACACAAAATAACATTCCATACTTGAAGAGCATTTTCTGAGATAACGCATGGAGTGCTGTGGTGTGGCAAGATGTGAATGTAACACATCACCCATCCCTTAACAATCAAGCAGTTAGACAGTTGTGCCACCCAAGATCTGTGAAACCCTGTATACATCTACATATACTTGGCCATGTGCATGGTGACCTTGGGCTTTATGTGCAGCTATTCCACAACAAACCTATTGGCAATGCCTTTCTATGCAACTGATTGCCTATATCAGGAATGGGTGTAATTGCTGGAATGTCTACAGACCATACGGCATGTGTACTGAAACTATTAAATCTATCTATCTATTTGTGAGGAAGAAAATGAGCCAATTTTTGATGAGTCTACTGCAACACAAAGACTTTCTCAGAGGTGTTTGATTTCTTCTTGTTTTTCCATTACCTGAGTTCAGACGTGTTCATCAGCAGTCATCTGTCTTGAACAATGACAGTCTATTTATTGATGCATTTCCCCAGCCACACTGAATCCAAGAGAGTAATTTAAGGGCTTTCACGTCACTATGTGGTGCCAAGGGTGACCAAAGTCTCCGTTCAGGTGCAAATTCAGCACACATTATAATTAATCTGTCTGGATCGTTTGAAAAACCTCACCAGGTAGTCTGAATTTGGCGGGGTGTAAGAAATGTGCTGGCCTGTCATAATTACCTGTCTCTGTGCTCCCCGCTCCAAAATAGAAAACTGATATGCAAAGAGCAGTGTTGCACTCATGCTGGGGCCCAAGACATCAGGCTTAGTTGGAGGATGTGTTTTTAGAATGCACATGCTATGGAACAATGTGTCATGTGCTCTTGGAATAAGGCAACTAGTAGTTATGCTACAACAGCACAATTATGCTCTGATAATTACTGTGTAAGGAGGGTTTTTCCTTCCAACCACACACATGGGGTAGCAAACTCATTTTTATTTTAAAAGTCTTGCACCCAGAACTACTTTTGAAGTGGGTCACCTTAAGGATTCATTCTTAAGCTTTTGTCTGCTGTACAGGTGGAGTATAACGCAACATGACAGAAGTCTTAAAATTGAGTTGCAGAGGATCCTAATAGTGCAGTTTGAATATTCTCCAAGTTCCTGCAGATTTTGCAGTACAAGTGGAGTGTTGATAGTGCATCCACTAGCACCCCAAACATTTTCAATTGGGGACAGGTCTGGTAATGCATCGGACGAGCGTTGTCCTGTAGGACCATTGGTTGCAGGGCCTCATTAAGATAATATTGGGCTGGAAAAGTGCCTGTAATGAAGACCAAATGTGATCATAAAAAATTGAGTCCTATACTATGACACCAGGCCATGGATGTGTGACTTGTGACAACAAACTGGTCTTGGTGCTGTCCACAGAGCTTTCACATATGTATTCATTGGTCATCTCCACCAAGACAAAAGGCAAGGACACTGAAGGTGACTCCATGACAGTGTGGCACAATGCCACTGCAGTAGTGCTTTGCAATTGGTTAATTCCTTCTGGGTAAAAATAATTTAAAAAATAATCTGAACTTGATATTGAGGTTTGTCGGTGTCTTTAGACTTGATCAGGGAATGAAATCTGTCACTGTGTGTTATCCCCAGTCCACTGTATTCCATGTTTCATCCATCCATCAACAAGACACAACATAACATCACCCACGTAATTGCACAATGTACAATATGTAACTGTTCTTAACCTGCAACAACTTTAAGACAGTGATGTGCACAGACCTGTCTGGACACCACATATGCCCAGCATACCATATACTGAGAACACATGCTACGGAAACGTCTCAAATACAGCCAGCTTTCAGCAATAAGGTGGTACCTCAGCGAGGGAATTCACATCAATTTTTAGCACATCCTTTAAGCAGTTTGTATCAAAGCAGTTTTAATGTCCTAAATTAAATTTCATAGGTTATAAACCTTTATCAAAGAGTTTACAAGGTGGTCACCTTCTTGGCCAGCTCACATGCCCTGCAAAGTAATTACATGCTTGCTTTATGTAGCAGACAAAAGAAGTTGCCAATCAGAGCCTTTCCTTTACCTAAATAGGCACCTTAAACAGCAATGTTCCTCAAAAAGGGATCAAGCGTTCTGTGTTCCATCAGTTTAATATCCCCAGCATCAGGGCTAGCCAAGCAGACACCCACGCCAGGCCAAGACAAACATATGGGATTCAGCTGAAGGGGTCCAGTTTTCTAAGACAGCACTCCAGTCTGAACTTCTTAAGAAGCCGGTATGAACGTGCTTTAAAAAAAAAAAGTCTCTGCCACCATCGAAAAAAAAAGAAAGAAAAAAAAGCATGGATTCAGCCGGAGACACTGCTACCTTTCACCCTCCACTTTTAAAGGCGTATTTGGTTTAGAAATGTGTGCAAACCTTCGTCATCATTACCTGCCATTTTCATCCCTCCTTAAAAAGGAACTTCAAGCAAAAATTATACCAGCTAATTCCTCTATACGAGAGAGAGAGAGAGAGAGAGAGAGAGAGAGAGAGAGAGAGAGAGAAGCATCATGCCAGAGAGCAAGAAGAATCTCTGTATTTTGAGGAAGGGAAAATAATAATAAACAAGATGGAGTGTGAAATATTTCACAGATCCCCTTACGAAATTGACCATGATAAAGATCGCCTTTTTTATTCACAGGAACATAGCTGCTTCCCCGATTTGTTTGGAATAAGGAAAACCTCCCACCTCCAAGATGGAGCAATAACCAGAGCAAAAGCTCAGAAAACATATTTAATCAAAACAATCCAATCAAAGTTGCAAAAAGAAAACAGCAGGGTGGAGACTCCTTCTAATTTCCAACAGAAGAGGCAACATGAAGCCTGTCTTTTTGTGTTTTCAAGAGGGAAGAAGGTGGCGAAAATACAGCAAACATTTACCCAGTGCTCTGTGTTGGTGAGTCTTTACTGGTTAGCTGAATAAAACTAAGCACTGTTGGTGAAGAGATGCAGTGTCCAATGCAGCAATGAGAGAAAATATGGTCCCATTTGAAAGGTTTGGCTAGGTTGTGATTAAATACGAATAAACATATAAATATATCAATAAAAAGTGCTTGGTGTGCACGGCCAGACCTTCTACACTTTGGTTTTCTGCTTAAGCAAACTGTAACAAGCAGCTTGCCTCTGCATATCCCTGGGCAACTCCCCTTGCTGGACCTCAAAACCATATACCAAAACAGCTTGCAGGGTCAGGCCTCTGCAACAGGCCAGTTCCTCGGCTGAATCAACACAGCACATCAATAACTATTAGTGAATACAACTTTTGTGCCTTGGTTGCACTTCATAGGGGCAAGAACTGGCTCCAGTTTGGTCTCAATCAAAGAGAACCTTTTTGTTCTTAGTTCTTGAATGTGTTCCAGGAGAATTCCATTGATTTCAAAACGTTCTTCAGAAAAGAGATGATGAGAGTTTTGAGAACATTTTTGCTTAGAACCTGGTGGAGAAGCCCATGTGGAACCCAAATAGTCCCCAAAGACAACTTTTTTACCATGATGTTACGAGTATCAACTTCATAAATAAAGGCTTTCTCACTAGTAATTAAAATGGCTATACTGAAGTCTACTTAAGTAGACACTGTGACTGCTGCTTCCAATTTGTGCATTTTTTAATATTTTTAATATTTGAGATAACAGTGAGGTAATCAGTTAACCACTGGGGCGGCATTATAAAACAGTAGGCCTACAATGTTGAGTGCTGATAAACATCCCAAAGTTTGGGTACCAAACTACAGTGTTACGGTGATAGTTTCAGAGGCTTCGCTGTTGTTGATCTTTAGTGCGGCCTACCGGAACTGTGTTTTACTGCTTTTGCCCTCTAAGGCCATCTTAAACACCACATGCTGGTGTATGATGGTAAATGTTGGACCGTCCCGGTATAAGGTGCTGTGGTCTGAGAAGTCCAGCCCTGGTGCACAGAGCAGTAAGCAACTATTATGAAAATAGTTGCTCACGTATACTCGCTTTGCTTGGCAGACAAGTTTACCTATATAGCCTTATTATTATTTAGAATGGATTGTTTATCATACAAGACAAGGACCACTTATAATTGTACACTAAAACAACCCATCATTAGATGTAGGTCATTTACTTTGAGTTGTGCATTTATGATATGTGCAGTTTTAGATCTTGAACCAGCCACTAGGGGTGTAGTTTGTGCACTGCTATTGCCGGTCCCAAGCTCAGATAAATGGTGAGGGTTGCGTCAGGAAGGGCATCCGGCATAAAACTTGTGCCAAATCTATAATACAGATCATAAATATGATGATCCGCTGTGGCGACCCCTAAAGGGAGCAGCAGAAAGAAGAAGACGCCAAAGGACTGACTTTAGGGGGGTGAAAACTTATGCACACTGAGGTTTTCTGTTATCCTATTTATGTTTTGCTTCACAAAAAAAAAAAATCAAATGTTCAAAGGTGAATACTTTTGCAAGGCACTAACATCAGCACCTCAAGCAGTTAACATCTGTTCTCATTCCTGGTCTTGGAGTTCCACTGGTTTTAGAGTTTTCCCTAATTCCAACACACCAGTTCCAGCTTTGCCCCGGCAAAGACGAAGTGTGTAACATCAGGAAAACACTAAATAAAAACAAAAAATTCAAATGTTCAAAGTTGTAAACATGTTCTGTAAATGAAATGATGCAAACTTTCAAATAATCAATTTTGCAAAACATGAAAAATGCCAATGGACCAGGATTGAGAACCGATGATCTTCAGTTAACATCAAAAAGAGCAAGCTAACATCAGCTATACTGAAACGGTGTCTGTCTCCTGTCTAATGCTATGAAGATCTTAAACCAAAATCTAATGATGCATAAGATTAAACATTGAAGGGACAAAAAAACACGATTCTTCGACTTTTATCTGGTCTTGGTCTGCAACTCTCACCAATGCAGGAACTTTACGTTAACTCTGGAGGCTTGTTTTCTGTAAAAGCAGTTCCTCAGTAAACTCTAAAAGCACCCATCTGCAGAGAGCACATATTTTTCACCAAATATTGGCTCAGCTCAATGACTCCTTTCAGCATCCACAACTGAAATCAGGTAAGGTTTGGGTCGTGAGAGACAGTTCTGGCATCCTCTGGAAGCAGCCCACGGTTAACGTTAACTGTTGCCTTACTCCCCAAGAGGTGCTTAGTGCATACCTCTGGTACATACCTGCAACAAGGTGCATACCTGCAGTCTATCTTTGCTTATACAACTGGCAGAGCAAGCTGTTTTTGGAGCACAAGGAAAGTCAACAGCCTCTCTGCTATTCTCAGCAAGGTTTACTATACACAAAGAATTTGCCGGCACGACAAACCGTGCTCCTGCAACCTTGGCTTAATGTGAAATGCCTCCCTGACTAAACTGCTCCTCACAATCTTCAGAAGGCAAAGGCGGTTCTTATCTTTCTCCTGATATACATTTGATGCATGCTTGCAGAGGAGCAGAGGATTTTTTCAGAATTTCTGCTTTTTCAAATCACTGAGATGCAGACAGAGTTCTGAGGTGACTCAGATTCCAGAGGTGACAGATATTAGGGTACATGAGTATTTAGTTCCTTGTTTTAAGTTGCATTATGAAATTCAGACATGAATATTCAGATATTTCACTAAAAAATACACAAAGAAAATATTTTGGCCAAATAGCAACTTTTTTTTTAACTGAACCAAAAATGTAATGGCTTTGGTTGTATGTGTCATTGAGTGAGCATGTAATTTTACACTTTGCTTCTCTATAACATGAGAGTGTAACAAGCTCACAAGCTCATGTCAGCCAGATATTAACTCCTCAAGCTGTCAGCTAGATGTTTTTACACATTCTGACTAATGTTAACTAGAAGTTAACTACTGCTGATCGTGGCAGAATTAGTTACTCTTCCTGTTGTTGGCTAGATTAACAATTAACTGTTAACGATTTTAACTGTCAGCCAGATGTAAATTACTCTCGTTGATGTTGGTCAGATGTTATTTACTGTAAATGATGTCAGCTAGATGTAAATTACTCTTGTTGATGTTACCCAGATTACTCTCACTGATGTTGGTCAGATGTTATTTACTCTCACTGATGTTGTTCAGATGTTAATGACTCACACTGATGTTGGTCAGACGTTATTTACTTTCACTGATGTTGGTCAGATGTTAATTACTCTTGCTGATGTTGGTCAGATGTTACTTACTCTGATGATAACTAGATGTAAATTACTCTCCCTGATGTTGGTTAGATGTTGCTCTCGCTGATGTTGGTTAGATGTTGTGAACAATTTTATTTGGTCATCTAGATATTAACTACTTCTGATGTTATCTAGACAATACACAGACAGAAGCTCATCTGTTTCTGCACAGTTTGTGTTGGTCATCCTCTAGTAAAGGGGTGCACAACTCCATGGAGGTGGTCACCATTTTATGGTTGATCAGTGCAGACTGTCACTAAGGTCACTTTTGTAAAGACATGCCAAAATATTATATATGTGCATTTATTGGGAAAAACATTATAAACATTGTATGTGTACACCGTTTGTACCAGATTACATATTTACATTTAAAATTGGGATGATGTCATCTGCATAACGTCCCTGTCCAATGTACAATAGTACTATTCTACTTTTAAACTGGACCACAATCATCATCATCTTCTTTCGGCTGCTCCTTTTAGGGGTCGCCACAGCAGATCATCATATTTGTGATCCACATTATAGTTTTGGCACAAGTTTTATGCCGGATGCCCTTCCTGACGCAACCCTCACCATTTATCTGGGCTTGGGACCGGCACCAGAAGTACACAAACTACACCCCTAATGGCTGGTTAAATACTGGAGGTATGTGGAGAAGTTTAGTCTGCTATCATATACTGGAGTAAGTCATACAATGTCCTGAACGACACTGATTTGGATGCATTTAGAGCAGGTTTACAGACATGCTTTTGGATGTGTATAAGACTGGTGATGGTCTAAGCAATGTTAACCTAGAATCTCCTGTTTGTCAACTAAAGAAGCAAACATCAGATATTAAACATGTCTTGGCTCAGTGGCTGAATTGATCGCAATAACCATAATTGGATTAGACTTAGATTGATTTGATTTGATAAGATTTGATTATGTGTTTTTGGTAAACTACTCTTTTAAAACTGCACTCAAAGGAACAGGTATTCCTTCCTGCTTCTCTTTCTGACATGGACCATGGCTCCACATCTGTCTTACAACTTTGCAGAAGGAACCAGTCTGACATAATGGGTCAAAGGTGACTTCCAAAGTTCTCCATTCTACATTCCAGCTGAGCTCAAATGTAAATATACAGTAGCCTACTGAGCACCGAGCAACGATCAGAAAAAGGCAAGCTGTCACTTATAAAAAAATGGATTTCGCAGATGCTGCCAAAAGTCTTCCCAAAGATCTTACAAACAGCATGGATTCTAACACTACACTCTTTGTGTGCCTCGAGAGGAATGCTAGGCATGAACTGGGCAAGAGAAAAGGCAGAGTTCAAAGACTTCTCTGCATCAGCACGTGGATCAGAGGGACATGGACAGCCGCGGACATGTAAAATGGCTCTAGGGGTCTGGTCGGCCGCACTAAGGAGCAATGCACCTCCGCCGGTCATTAGCAGCGCTAAGCTGTGGACAAAAGGTGTGGTGTGGGGGCCGAGGGCCCTGGCGCCAGACCAGCTGCCTGTGTGAAGCCCTGCCAGGAAGTCCAGAACAGCGTCTCAGATCATCAGCTCAGACAGAGCAGCATCCCTCAGCACGCTGGCCTCGGAGCACGGCAGAGTGCATGAAAGTGGCTGAGCCGCAGGCGACAGCAAGAGCCAGATTAACCTAAAGCGTGGAAGTATGGCAACAGGATTTGTAACAGGCAACACAACTGGGAGAACATGACAGTAACATGACAGCTTTCTCCCTTTGACTCATTGCAAATGATGTAGTTATCAGTTCATACACCGTAAATGGTTACATTACACTACACAACAAATATTTTAACAAATTTTTCAACAAATTTTCAGAAAAAAACTCATATTTAGAAAGTATTTCTTAGAAATATTAACTTTTCAGACAAAATATTTCATCCTAAAATGTATTTATTACTCATCTTGTGAATTGACATATTTAAACTTAAAATCAGTTTGTAAATGGAAATATATTCATTACTGGTTTTGAGAAATGGAGACAATTTGTTTCCTAACCTTTTTTAAAAGGACAGCGTCCAACATTTTGACATTATCCATTTTTTTTGCATAATGTCATTTTTTTCAGTGACGTTTGTGTTTATATTTATATATATTATATAATTTCCAGTCTTTAATTTCTTTGAATAAAGCATTGGATTTCTGTTAACCTTACACTTAATAGGCACCAGATATACACTCATCATCAAAAAAGTAGCTGCACACCCAGAAAGAATCAACTGAATACAATGTACGACTGCAATGGTGTCATGTCAGCCTGTCACTGAGCCACTGTGTCATCTTCAGTCTTGGTGGAGACAACCAGCAAACATGTGTGAAAGCACCGAGGTCAGCACCAAGATCAACAGTTTGTTCATACAGATCACATGTTCAGAAGGCCTGGTATCAAGGTGTGGGGTGTAATTTTGTACAAACCAGTGTCTTTACCTTTACTGAACACATAACTCTGGTGCACTATTCTTTCAAAACAATACTTCTGCATACTTCTGCTGTCTCAAGAGCTTGCCTTGAAGGCACAGACACTATTCCATTCTCGATTGAAAATGTGTAGGATGCTATCAAATGTGCCAACATCTCTCCACCGCTACCACAAAATCTGCAGGAACAGAGTGAGAATATTCAAGCTGCATGGGAAGAATTGAAATGTAGGACACTATTATGAACCTCTACAACTCCATTCTGGCATGTTGCGTTATACCGGAATCCATACTGAGAAACACTTCTATATGTGAAGCTGAATAAATATTGCCCAAATCAATGTAAATGTTTAATTATTTATTACTGGTATCCTTTATCTTTCCTCTCAACAGCATTGCAACTACAGGGGCAACAATTTTTGACTTTGTAGAATTGAATTTGAATTTGATGAATTGTATTAATTCAAAATGTGCTGTTTTCACAGCCTAGTTTCTGCATTTGGACAATGTGGACAGGGGTGTGAGCAGTATAAATACAGTAAAACCTTTCTGTCAGAAAAAGTAGGGACATTTTCCAGGATTTGGGCCTTAACAGGTATTAGTGCATTTGATGTCCTCCAGAGGCCTATTGCTAATACGGTCTTTGAATTCTGCCATAGTTTTATTTTTTTACATTATTATGTCATTCTAAAAAATGGTTTAGTTTTAAAAATGTACAAAAACATAGTTATATGCTCAATCACTTTCAATTAAATTTGCACTCTGTATCAGTTAGTTTGAGTCTTGAGGCACCGCCAATTATTTCTATACATTTAATTAAAATCACGGCAGAAACTGAGCTCAGAGTGAGAAATATTTGACATGCATTTGCAATACCTTATACATCTCACAGTACATTGCATCATGCACTTATTTTCCGGCGTTCATTCCTGGGATTTTGCAGACTTGCTTAGCAGAACCATAAGCATTACATCACTCTGAAGACTTCCTTTTCCCCCGTTTCTCAAAGGAATGTTCAAGGCCTTGAAACATGCGTGTCTCATATGAACAAGCCCACTGCTCCTTCTGCACCTCCTCCACAGGGGCTCCAATCATCTCTACATCCCCCCATGGGCTTCCAGCACTCAGAGGAAGTATCCACTTCATAGGCCCAAGCTCCAAGGCTTCACATAAAGACTTCCAGACCTGCAGTAGCTGTAATTAAGAACAGCGAAACACACACCTAGCAAGGACAGAGTGCCACTTTACATCAAAGGTAGACTATAAGAGCTCACTGTTTGATCTGAGCAGTGGTGTGAAGTACTCTGGCCATACCCGTATGGTTTAGTGTTAAGGTATGATTCTGATGCCTGTATACTGAGCCACAAAACAAGCTAGCAGCAATGTAATGATTTACAATAATGACTGAGTACAGAGCACTGATTCGGGACTTTACGGTGCCAACAGAACCACCTACAGATAGACGTGTGAAAGAACAAAGAAATGGTGGTGCAGACACACCCCTCCACCAGTGAACATCCAGGGAATGGACATTGCATGAGTGGACTCTTACCGGGGTGTTCACTTAAACACCAAACTGCACCGGTCAATTAACACCGCTGCACTTTTACGAGAAGACTGAGGTCATTTGGAGTGCAAGGAGCACTCCTGAGGACCTTCTTTGTCACAGTGGTGGCATCTACCATCTTTTATGGAGTGGTATGCAGCACTGCTTCAACGGCAGACAGGAAGAGGCTGAACAAACTCATTAACGAGGCCAGTTCTGTCCTGGGAAGCCCCTTAGATCCAGTGCAGGAGGTGTAAGACAGAAAGATGGTAGCCAAGCTGGCATCCATGCTGGAGAACAACTCCCACCCCAAGCATGAGTCTCTGGCAGCACTGGGCAGCTCCTTCCATGACAGGCTGCTTCACCCTAAGTGTGTGAAGGAGCAGTTTTGCAGGTTCAGGGTCTTGTTCAATGCCTCTCCCTCTTCGCCAATCGATTGAATCATTTGGTTAAGGTATAAAAGGAGAACTAGGCTTTACTCCCAACAAGCCAAAATTTGGGACCTTTTTGGACCAGTCAATAACAGCTGCCTCTATGCTACTGTATACATAACAAGTCAAGGTGGAACAAGAAATATAGTCTGATTGAAATGATGTTAAGCTGTAATACATTTCAACTCTGGCACCTCGTCACACATAGTATTTCTCAACAAATATGACTAAGATATTTAGCACATGCTGACTATTGTCCTTTTTGTATGACCTCTGTCCAAAACTATAGACCAGCGATGTGTTTGTTAGCCAATGGTTATCCTATTCCTTTAGACACGTGACATAAAACAGTTCATAATCCACACCAAGCTACCAATTTTATCATGATTTTGGTTTAAAATATGAATTCCAAATGGCAATTTAGCCCTGGCCATATATTTCTTTTTACACTTTGGTTAATAGTAAGTGTTATATTCAATAAAAGCCTAAATATATATTCAAAAAGCCTAAAACAGAGGTCATTAATAGGTGGAACACAATTTGGGTCCAGACCCAGATGCTGTCCTGCCTGGAGCTGCAGTGAAACACACACACATGCACACTAGTGAATTCACACATTACGAGGCAGCGAACACGTCATCAGCGGTGGGTAGCCCTATCCATGGCACCAGGGGAGAAGAGGGTGAGTTAATTGCCATGCCCAAGGGCACTTCAGTCATGTCCTGCCAGGCAATCGAACTGGCAGCCTCACAGTCACAAGGCTGGTTCATTAACCTCATATTTTTGCCAATATTTTGTCCATATAGTGTATACTAAGTGTTCTAAATGAGAATACGTTGTGGGATCTTAGATGTTTAGGAGTCTTAGTTATTTAGGGATCTGAATCGTTTTCAATAAAACGACTCCTCAGTCTAGACTGACAGAAGAAATCAAGAAAGGAAACGGACAGAAAAGTGTTGAAAGCTGTGCAGGGTCTGTATAAAAGTATGGAACTTTCAGCTCTAAAGATGTACTTGGCATTGACACTTCCATTACTTTCATCACTGATTCTTGCATTGTACTGCAGGTATGCCCTCATGAGGCAAATAAACGAAAAGAGACAATAAATCACTTTTTTTAATATACTGCAAAAACAGGCAGTGCCCAGAAATAGCATCGACCACCAAGAGGTCCACCAATCATCTTTCTACTTTTCTGACAGTGCAAACTGTGCTGTTAAACAAAAGCACTGAGCTGATATGTTCTAGGCCACTAGTCCTGCTGAAACACTGCTTCACATGATCCCATTTTCGTCAATCACTGTGTATTTTTTGGACAGGCAGCACACTCTACTGGATTCCAAGCAGTGCGAGAGAGAGAGAGAGAGAGAGAGAGAGAGAGAGAGAGAGAGAGAGAGAGACACAGAGAGAGAGAGAGAGAGAGAGAGAGAGAATGTTGTTTCTTCTTAATTTGATTAGGCATGCAGTTCTTTGTGTTCAGTACTTATGAGAGTCAAGTTTAGGTCAGGAGAATTCAACACTAGTTGCAACCACCCCAACCTCCGCTGACCCCAAGCCACAGTCTTTCCCAGCAAGTGTGCTATTGGAAAATAGCCCCCATACTGAATAATGGAAAGGATGGCCAGATCCAAGATGTGCTTTAACAAGCTAACAGCTGTTCGGCTTCCCCTTAAAGGACAACCCCAGTGAAATGACTGAAAAATGAGGCAAAGACACAGTCGGGTAGCTGGTTGTTTGGTTGTGTGTGATATGATAGTGTATGATTTTACACATAAATAATCAGGTCAATGTCAAAGGCAGTCAAAGTCAGCTTCATTGTCAGTGATTGTGTGCATATACAGAGTTCCATGTGGTCCGGATCCTAAATTCATAAGTGCAGGGAGAAAAAGGAGGAGGAGGGTGGGGTTCTGCTGGTTCTGGTTTGAAGACCCTGCATTCTCCTCCCTGGTGGCAGAAGGATGAAGGAGCTGTGGAGTGGGTGGGTAGAATCACCATCCATGCAGAGAGCTTTCTGAGTGAGACGAGTGCAGTGAATGTCCTGGAGGGAGGGGAGAGAGATGCCAATGATCTTCTCAGCTGCTTTCAAGATGCGGTGGAGAGTCTTGCATCAGGATGAGGTGTAGGCACCATACCACACTGTGATACAGCTGGTCAGGATGCTCTGAATGGCACCACTGTAGAGGGTTCACATTATGAGGGTTGGTGCGCCGCTGTTCTCAGTTTACAGAGGTAGTAGATGTGCTGGTGGGCCTTTCTGGACAGTGATGCAGTGTTGTTACTCCAAGACAGGTCTTCTGAGATGTGCACTCTGAAAATTGGTGCCGCTCACCCTCTCCACTGTGGTACCGTTGATGATCAGAGGAGTATGCTGGGTGCACGTTCTCCTGAAGCCCACAACAATCTCCTTCGTCATATCAATGTTCAGAGAGATATTGTTGTGACTGCACCACAAGGCCGGGTGGCTCACCTCACTTCTGTAGTTTGTCTCACAGCGTTGCTGCTGATAAGACCCACTATGGTTGTGTTGTCTGCAACCTTGATGAAGAGGTTGGAGCTGAGCGAGTGTGCAGGTATGTAATGTCTCAGAAAAGAGACTCAAGAAAGCGTTAAATTAATTCACGTGACATGATACCAGCAGGAACAGCTTAAAAACAGAGGTAATGAGGCCGGCAGCCAGCATGCTAACTCCACACTAGTGACTGTGGACTAGTGATGTTTTACTTTTGGCCTTGGTCAAGTATGGCTACCTGTTAATGTTATGTTGTGTGGCATCTTTACGTAAAAGGAGGCCTTAATGATTATGTTAAGACAAGCACTGGTCACGTCTCCAGAACCCTGGAAAATTTAACTCTGTAAAATTGTCACGTTACAGGTGTAGGCAAAAGTAGGCAAAAGTAGTGAAAGAGTGTCACAGAGACATTAGGGAAGTAGAATTTGTGCTTTAAGAAACCCATAACCTTGAGGACAAAATGATTCGACCTATAAAACGAAACCTTTTAACTCCCTTTTATAACAGAGCAAGGATTCTTCTCTATAGCATATCTAAACATACTAGTTTCCTCATACTGTAACAGAACTATTTCAAAAGAAACAACAATCACAAGGGTCGATATTTTTAGCCCCCTTAAAAAACGACTTTTTATTGAGTCATAGCACAAACCAGTGCCGTGCAGCGGTTGTTTTAACTTTTTAATGATGAAAGCTCATTAGATCAAGTCACAGCCGAAGGTTTTCTCCCAATTTACACACAGTATAAAAGCCTCATTAAGCATTTGAGCTGTCACTTGAGAAAGCATCATGCCACATAAACAAAAGAAATCATTTTAGGGTTGAGAGAAGGGGTCGTTGATGCTTACCAAACAGGAGAAGGATATACAAAATTACTAAAGCCCTTTACAGGAATGAATTGTAAGGTTGCAGACCAAGAAAAACACCTTCAAGCCAGACTGAAGTACGCTAAAGACAACCTGGAGCACGATTATGCAAACTGGAAGTATGTCCTTTGGTCAGAAGAGACAAAACTAGAGCTCTTAGGATCATAAAGACATTGCTTATGTTTGGAGGAAAATGAGAGAGGCTTATAACCCAAAGAACACAGTCCCCACAGTGAAACACAGTGGTGGAACTATTATGCTGTGGGATGCTTGAGTGCATCTGGACCTGGGAATCTTGTCAAGGTAGAAGGAATTATGAACAAAGAAGGATATGTGAAGATTTACAGTCAGCAGCAGGTCTGGGTCATCACTTTCTTTTCCAACATTACAATGACCCAAAATATACATCACTCCTGGTGAAGAACTACCTCCAAAAGACCAAAATGAACATTAATGACTGGCCTGCTCAAAGCCCTGCTTGAATCCTATTGAAAATCTAAAGAAGGGAGAACTGAAGAAGGAAGTTCATGCCAGAAGGCCATTAGATCTGGAGGAGTTGAGAGATTGCCAAAGAAGAATGAGCTGGGTTTCCTTTTTAGATGTGTCAGAGACATGTTGAGAACTACAACAAACGAAAGTTCCAGCTAAAAGGACACTCAATTGACTTTTAGCCTCAGGGGGGCTAATAATTTTGACAATGGTATTTTTTTTTTTTTTGGTGAAATAATTAATTAATTAATTAATTAATTAATTTTGGTGGGCAAAGTAAAATAATGTAATCATTCAAAACAAAAATTAACCTGTATTAAAGGTTCTTTGGAAATACATTCAAAACAATACATTGTTCATGGGGAGGGCTAATAATTTTGTCCTCAAGTATAAAATAAGTCACGGGACAACACATGTGGACTGAAGTGTTAAGAATAATTCACTCTTTAACTCGTGCATTATTTATTCTTTGGTCAATGAGCATATTATCGGATGATATTACACAAGAGTCTTTTAAAGGACTTTACATTCATATGATTTGGGTCATGCAGCATTATGCAGTACCCGCAAGTGTTGTCCTGCTCGCTTAACCAAAGTTACACAGTTCAGTTACCAGTGTGCCGAACAGAGCAGTAACTTTTACACGTGAGTGCAGCATCACAATAATTTTGAAGATATAATTTTAAGATCAAATTAGTAAATAATGTTGCTTTAAATGTCTTCTTATATTATTCACATTTTGCTATGATATTCAGATGTAATTGTGTACTTAATCAATTACATAGTGCGATGTGTTGTGAATTGCATATACATTTCAAATACACTCGAAAACAATGGGTTAGACATCTTTCTTCAAATCTAGACTAGGTTCTAAACACAACAATGTCCCATCTTCAAACAACAATCATGTTGTTTCTCTCTTATTTACAAACACAAACGTATGGATACTGGTAGAACATTTTCATATTTTGACAATGTTTCAGGGAGATAAATATATACTATTTATTTACAACAAATAACTATGACTTTGAAGGAATAAAAGAGATTAACTTTGCTTAGGGATGTCCTGATCTGGTCCACTTTCTAGGAAACATGGCTGATCAAGGCATAGTTTAAAGGAATGGAATTTTAAGTCTGGTTCAATTGCAATTGACAAATGATTCATACCCCACAGTGAAGATGAGCATGCTGGGAAAGTAACAGATCAGTTTAGAGTCAGAAGTAAGGAACTGTTTTATAGTAGAAAATGAAAACTTAATGTAACACATGCCAGTTTTATGGTTTTTCAGTACATGCTGCCCAAACCATGTGGGGAAATACACTTCTGCCACATCTTTATTCTTGAATTATGGCTGCATAGAAACAAAAGTATGGCACTCTGTTTTACCACTGGGAGTACAACACATTTATATTTGGCTTTAAATCAGCAAAACAATAGCACATTGTAAATTCTGCAACAGTAGTCGACAAAAAACTGAAGTTTTCAGTTGAGCGCCTGTACCTGTGTACATACACCAAAAATTGAGGGGAAGTAACTGGCAGCTCGATCATTGAGGTCAGTCATTATAAGTGTACTGCCAGACATTAAACACACTATACAGTCGTCACTTAAAAAAAGTCCACTACCAGTTCACTAAAACTGAAATAACCCTAACCATTCAGTATTATTTAATGTTACCTAAATTGTTGGGCTGTGTTATTTACAGAACCACAAAGATCAGGTCATTACTGGATTATCATTCAGGTCCTCTGTCTGGTCGAACTGGTCAAAACATCTGCAGTCATGGTCTCTTTTAAAACATGTTATTCTCTACACCACTAATAAAACTGAATAAAATTAAAACCAGTTTTTGACAGTTGATATGTAAGAATCCAGGAAAAACTGATGAAACAGCAATGCATCAAGGAGATCAGACATTGCATTATGATATTATGATATTTCTATTGGTCCATTCATTGTGACATTTTGACACTGCTGCGACTGTGGAGAGCAGAAGGTGGATGTAAATGCAGGATAATTGATTTTATTCACAAGGTGAAGCAAAATATAAAGTAAACAAAACAGGAAGAAGAGCAAGAAAATCGAACAGACTAGGGAAGAAAACACATAGGGTCCAAACGTGACAGTGGTAAAACACATACTCCCAAACACACGCACAACAACAGACAAAGACACAGAAACAAAGGACTACTTATACACAGACAACCTAGACACACCTGGAGCAGATGACGAGAGGGCAGGGCTACAAAGGAAGCACAGGTGGGAAACACTGATGATGAGGCGGGGCAAAGACTGTAAACAAGAATGTAAACAGAGCCATGTGCTGAAATGCAAAGGGAATAACAAAACAAAACAAAGACAGGTAAGGAAAGGAACTGAGGGGAACTGGACAGGAGAGTGACAGGACAGAAGAGTGACAGACACAAGGTTAAAATCAACTATTCATTCATTCACACTATTAATATTATGTCAAAAAGTGACTAATTGCAAACTATTTGTTTATCATGCAAATTTTACTATATTTCTCAGCTACGACTCATTTTGGTTGGAGCACTCCAGGCTGCCTAATCCAATTGCAGGTTACATTGGCTTCTTTGTGGTGGCTGTAGGGGTGGACGGATTAGAGGCTGCAGTCCATCACAGATCATAATCAATAAAAGCAGATTTTTTTGAGCTTAGTTTTGCCGGCAGGAGAACATTTTCTGGCTAAACATTCTGCCGCATGCAGCAAAACCATATCTGACTACAACAGCTGATCTTCAATTATGATGCTACTGTCGCATGGCATTAACACAAAACCCAAAATAGCCTTGAGACACACAGTGGTCTGACCTCCCAAGAAACAAAAGAACACGGTCTGTGATACTTTCATTTCTAATCGAACGCATCCTGACTGAGTTCTCAGACTCTCTGACAATCCACAAATTATCCCCTCTGTAACCCCCACCCCCAACCTCAGCTACATGCCCTGGGCTGGTTTTCAGCTTAGGAAGAAAGAGTTCGGCACCAGTGTCGACCGAACCCCTGAGGATTGAGGGCTACAGCTCATTTGTCAGCATCCTGGAGCCACCCGGGGTTCACTCAACTCTGCTATCAATTTGGACACTTGCCCCGGGCATGCATGGTCTTCTGTAAGGGAGTCAAAGGCCGGGAGGACAGGACAGCTCACTTATCGTCCGTCTCACTAAGCAAACGAATGTGAGCCTGGTCTCCTACTTCATTCAGTGAGGTGCTATATTACACTCTAGTATGGACACATTCTTCAGTATTAATGTACCCGAACATTGGACAATATTCCATATGTCTCTCACACTTGTTTCTGATGTATAATGACGGCAAAGCCCTGCAAGAAATGTGTGGACTAAATTCAATACTGCAGCTGGCTACAATTTACTGATTTAATGCAAGTTTTGAAGCTCACCTTCATTCAAGCTTCATTCAATGATTACCTTTAACATTTCGGGGACTGAAGTTATCAGAGCCTAACCCAACGACTGGAGAAGTGAAGGTGTAGACATTTGGAGCCGTGTTTCTTATATTTCTAAGCCTGTTTCTAATATTGTTTTGTGAAACGCACAGTAAAGTGGCAATGTTTAAGCTGTTAAAGTTGGGGGCATGTCTGAATGAGCAGAACACCCTGCTACCCCACAGGAAAAAAAAATCTTTACGAGCAAGGTATATGTTGCGTAAAGAGGAAGTTAAGTCTGCAGTCTGCATATTTTGTGGGAGAGTGTCTGACAGGAGGTTTCTTGTAAGTTTGCAACATACTAGGGATGACACATTCTCCAACACAAACAAATTGTAGAGGAAATCCTCTCAATCTAATGCAGAAGTGTGGAGAAGCAAACTGGGGAACCTCACACATGGTAAGAAATTGAGGCTGTTGAAGCTGCACTGCCAACTCTCAGCAGCCTTTATTTTTTTTATATTATTTATTTATCACCTTTAAGCGTTAACATTTAAACACATAAATCTGAAGAAAGTATTTTTAGGAATTTTCTTGTGAAAAGTTATAACACCCTATGTCCCAATATCTAATATTTCCAATAATAAAGTCCTTTAGATGTGGCCTCTAACCGTCTACAAGTCTCGGACACATTCCCCACTTCTCCGTGCAGAATTCTTTCAGCATCGGTTTTTGTAGAAACCCTCTGACACAATAAAGACTTCATAGTGCTTTCTATGTTTGAAAGCTCTACACGTCCTGCTGCAGTAAAGGAGCCCCAAACCATGACACTTCCACCACCATGCTTCACAGTTGGTATGAGGTACTTTTGCTCAAATGCTGTGTTTAGTTTGCTACAAACATCTATATCCAAAAAAGTTAGCATTCACTTTGTCCAGGTGTTCTCTATCAAATGGCTAGTGTTGTTCTCCGACAGCTTTTTGGATCTCACCATGGTGACCCCACTCACTTCAACAATTAGAGCAAACCAATGTAATGTCCGAATAAGACAATGTTTAAATAAGACAGCCTCCTCCAAAGTCCTCTCTAACAATGGGTGAATCATTGGTCAATGGTCACTGATGTACTGCACCTAAGCAGTGATAAATGTGTAAGAACCCTTTAACCTGTTAAAGAACCATGAATCATGCAAAAGAATCTTTGATTTATCATTGGTCTATATAGAACAATGGCCTTCACTTACGAACACAGTGCCATATAGGTAGAAGGTTTCTTTTATGCTTGCAGCATATGAACTAGGATTCTCCATCACAAAACTAAATGATAAAGGAAATCCACCCAATCTGATGCATAAGGGTCGGTCAGGAAACCCACTTGATGGTCAGACACTGGTCAAAAGGGACTAGAAGGTCATTTGTCTGTTTTATGACCCACTTTGGACAAACCTTGGAGAAACATAGTATTCATGTGTTGGGTTACAAATAGAGTTAAGGATTTTGGGTATATTTCCTTTGAAAGCTGATACTGGTTTTGCTTATACGAATGACATCATTGTGCATCATCATCTTATAGAGTTATTTGTCAGTAAATTCTATGAAGTCAGTATGTTTTTTAAACTTGTGTAGTTATAAGAATCAGGGACTGATGTGTGGGTGCCTTTAACGTGAGTTATCCAGTAGATACTTGGTAAGAAGCTTTTCCATTAATGGCCAAGTAAATAAACATCTACAATTAAGCAGTGGTTAAACACATCCCTTT
This sequence comes from Acestrorhynchus altus, assembly GCA_034509495.1. Taxonomy (NCBI): domain Eukaryota; kingdom Metazoa; phylum Chordata; class Actinopteri; order Characiformes; family Acestrorhynchidae; genus Acestrorhynchus; species Acestrorhynchus altus. Next base: position 8,398,710 of record CM067522.1, on the reverse strand, counting down.
CTGATACAGACACTAGATCTTCCTGTGTGCCATTGCAGCTTTATACACTTCTGGGCTCCGTCTGAACCTGAAAACAGCAAGTTGACTGGATGCCTTAATGCCCGCACTGTCTCACAAGGCAATTTAATGGTAAATGTTTGTGTAACCACATCAAAAGGCAATGACAGGTCCTGATTTTGCAAGGGTACCGACACCGCACTGCTAGATATGAGTGTTTAGTGTTTTCACCCAATTAATCAGAAGGCTAGATTACTAAGTTTCAAATTGGACATGACTGCCTCAGAATTCTGTATAAGTGGGCAGCATGTCTTACATTCAGCCTTGATGTTTCATGAAGCAGTTTCATGAGGAGCCCCCGGGATTTGTTTCCAGCAGGACTGAAGAAGCTCCTTAAACTGAACAATAAGCTAATATTATGAATACCTGAACAGCACCTGTTGAACAATACATAAAACCTTTGCCTTAAACGAAAATTTCACAAGTATTTCTACATTTCTGCATCAATAAACTGTTTAAACAAGGTCCAGCAGGAGCCAGTTTCCCCAAAGGCATCTTAGTTTCGAGCTCTACTGGTAGCGGCTGGTGTTCACTTGCTTTACTCTTAAGAATCATCTTTGAGCGAAGGTACTTTGCAAAAGTCAGTTCAGATGTGTTTAATGAAGGACTGATTGATCTAAGTCCAGTTCACAGCAGTGGTGATGAAATGAACCAGCCCCTCAAGCACACATCGCTACACAGGAGGTTCAGGGGTCGATTTGGACAGTAAAAAGTGGCTCCACTCTATGCAGAAAGGGTTCTTGGTCTCATAATAATAGTGGAAGCAGGTTTGATGCTATGTAGAACAGTCTACAAAACGTTTTCCACCAATGTGTGCTACATAAAGTGGGTATCCACCACACAGACTGAATTATTCTCGAATTTTAAATCATTTAAATTTTGGTAGATTTAAAATAAGAATAAACACATTACACCAAGTTGAGTTTAAACATTTGGGCCGTAAGCAATGAAATGCAAGATCTTCAGTGTTTCCTCATTCACTGGGAATGATTTATGCAAGAGGCTGCTAGAACTCAGAATGACCTCAGGTTCTCTGGCCTCATAATAGTGGAAAACAGGACTCACCAGGCCATCGCAGTTGTTGATGGCGACGGAGGCTCCAGGTATGTCAGTGATGTCCCCGATGAAAGTGCAGTCCGTCTTCAGCAGCTCTCTTCTCAGAATCCTCTCGGCACGCGTGCCGTTTTCTGTGCTGCTATCAGATGATTCCACCTCGTCGTGCCATTCCACCATGGCCCCCGGAGCAACCAGCCTCTTGTTGGGTTGCAGGCGCAGGTGGAACTCCTTGCCAAAGGCAGTGATGTTAAAGAACAGCCTCTCTCCTGTGGGCTCTGAGCCAAGCAGCGTGTCACGCTTGACACGCTGCTTATGATTGGCTGAAAGGAGATGCGACAGGAAGTGGCCCTCAGAGTCAGTGCTGATGGGTGTGACGAGGCCATACTCCTTCAAGCGGCTCTTTAAAAAATCTGTAGGGTTAGAAAAGAGAGAGAGAAATAGGTTCATCAGTTCATGACTTCATGCTATGCTGCAGTGCATTCTATGTGCACGGTTATGTGATCTTCAAAGGTCAGGACCCCACAGGACCACCACACAGAAGGTATTATTTGGGTGGTGGGTCATTCTCAGCACTGCAGCAGCATGGACATGGTGGTTAGTGTGTGTTACTGCTGTGTCTGTGTGCACTCATACACTTATAACACACCACCACCACTTCGGTATCACTCCGGTGCTGAAAATGACCCAAATAAGTAGTAAAAACGTAGAATATGGGCCCTTTAATTTCTTGGTTTGATTAGCATCAGAACTTTCAGAAGGACTTTAGCCAATAACAGAGCCAACCGACTAACACTTAGTGTGTTAACATGCACTCGGGGATCCAATCTTTATCAGATTTCTGCAGTTATCTGATTATGCAAGTGTTGATGTTAACAGCATATTCCAGTTTCTTACATTGGAGTAAGATCTAGAAATTGAGTAGGAGTAGAATTTTAGCTCAGTCTGTGCATGCACTTCTGACAATCTGCAGCTGTCTCGGATCTCCTGTGATTACAGCACACAGCAAAAACCAGTGGGGTAAACCAGTGGGGTGAACCAGCAGGGATCACGCCTTTCTCACCCCTCATTCGCGCTCTTCTGTGAGATTATTGGCTGGTTTCAAGGTAGAAATCCGATTACTGAACTTGGAGTTTTCCCATTATCTAACTCAAGTGCATGTGAATGTGTAGCTCAGATTACTGACACACTGACATTACAGAGTGCACTCCCTCACTCACTGTGGATCCAAATACTTTTGCAAATCCCATTTCGATTCATCCACTTTGCAAAGTCTATGTCATTAACTGAGATGAAGTGCCATTCTGTTTACGCAGACATGTTTTCTGTCACTGCTTTGTGGTGACCTTTTCTGGTGACAGAAAATTTAAGGTCTTTCAAAAAGTTCTCTTTAAAGCAGGTTTCTACTAACACTTAACCTGCCTCGTGGACACATGAATGATGGCTTGCATACAGGTAAGCATCTGAAATTGAAGGAAAAAAAAAAACTCCCCAGGAGCCAAAGACTGTGCCTTGTAATTTGCCTGCGGTACCTTTGGCAATGTGCGAAATAAGAGCAGATGTTATTGTTTTACACACGTTGTAAGTTTGGTGAAATTGCATGCTTTGCTTCCCACCACAGTCTGGTTTTAGTAGCACTGCAGCAAAGAAAAAAAAAACTGTATTGGAGCTTCAATGGTCTCAGTCTTTCAGGCTGAATGTCAAATACTGTGCATAAAGACTTCCAGAGGGATATCCTAATTCCTGTCAAAGATGATGATTGTGTCTGATTGCAGTGGGCTATTTTCTGGCATATGAATGAGTCATGGCTCAGCAGAATAAATATCCACTTATTGGCTGGCCAAACTAGGTCGTGCCAGCCGGAAAATTCTCAAGTACCAGAATCCTGTTCTCTCTTGGAATATCGGAATTTTCCCACGCAGTATTCTTTAAGAGTTCCAAATACTGCATAGAGCACCGACAAGAACTGCAAGGGAGTGACTGTCAAGGTCAATATATTCCATATATATTAAAGGGACACTGCACTGAATGTACATATTTATATACTTCTTCACACAGAGCGACAAAGCAACACATTGCTTTAGCTGCAAACTTTTCTACAACCAATCATTTTCAATGGCAACCTCACAATCTTTCTTTAAAACACCCAGTAAAGCAGAAATCGACCTACCAACAGTGCTCACCCTGAGTTTGCTTAGGTTCAGGTGTCATCTCAAACTTGATTTTTTTGATTGTTTTTTCCAGTTTCCCCTTAAGTTAAAAGGTCCCAAAAAAATGTCCATGTCTACTACCAAAGCTATAGCATGTTCTTTAGTATGTTCTTTAGTGTTCTATAGCATGTTCAGAGTAGTTTTTTTGACTTGTCATTATATGATTATTTAAGTGACAAATGGTAGCCAGATGTTATTGATATTTACATGATGAAGTGAAATTCCATTTTTTTTATCTGAAAAAATGTTTTGTTTTTTTTTGTTGCAAAAATCGTTCTTACAACAGTGATTGGAACCATGGGCCAAGCAAATACAGCAGCCATATTTACTAGCCAAAACCATCAGTGACCTTACATGGAAGTGGGTTCCCCTTCATTCTGTTTGACAACCTTTCATTTAATTTGACAGGGGAGGGCGTTTACAAATGTACGCCCAATTGGCTGAACATTCGTTTGAATGGGCGGTGGTTAAAAATGCCAAACAAGTACTGTATTGAGACAACAATGTCATGCATTATGGAAAGTACACGTACAACTCAAAAATGAAAAGAATAATTTTTCCACAGAATATTGTTTTTTATTATTATTTAAAAAGGTCAAATGTCATAGATGTGATATTCCTTACATTTAAAATGACATATTTACACACAAGTTTTCCTTTATTTTAATTCTGATACTGTCTGATTAGTCATTTAGTCAAACTTTAAATTAAATAATCCTATAATCTGAGGTTCTGGATTTCTGATTTTCATGAGCCAAAAAATGTGCATCAAAAAAAAATGAAATATGTCACTTTACATTTAATGAATATAAAATCTGACACTTTAACTTTTTGTATGAAATTATGAACACAAACTTTTTCACAACATGAAACTTTTTTGAGATGCAATTGTATCTACATCCATTTCAAGAACCAACTTTCTGTGCCTTTAGGAGGCATTATGTGCTTTGGACTTTCATAAAGACTTCCGACCCAGTCATGGCATTTCACACCAAACTGATTTTGTTTATATCTTAAGGATTATTCAAAGCAGAGATTCTGACTAGAAGATAATCAGATCTAATCTAAAACTGTAACAATTTTATACCGTTAGCTTTCTACAACGAGTCTTGATTGGAAATGTGTTCCATTCACAGTCGGATCACTGATCAACATCCACGGGAAGAAAAGAAAATGGGATAATGTTACATTGCTTGTATTATATGTTTGAAACATGTGTTGCAGGTGGCAAATGAATGGAGGGTCTTAAGCACAACAGAAAATATAAGAATGTTATTCAATATGACCTGCACTGAAAAGCCTGGGTAGAATTATGTACAAGTCTGAATTTTGTGGACAAATCCAGCTCTTATTTTTTCCAAAAAGAAGTATATTATATTTCAAATATTTGTGTATATGCTAATTATATCATAAACCCAGTTCACAAACTTTTTTCCAGGCTCATACAGTGGCATACTGTCTCCTTCCCTTCTGGCATTCAGTAAACCCGTTCACACTACACATTTTAACTCCTTCAGTGTCCCAGAGCAAGCCTCCTTTCCTTACTGCTATAACTTAAAGAGGCACTGTGGTCAAAGTGAACCTACCTACCTGCCTCCTACAGCAAAGCTGCAGTAGACTCTCTTAGTTCTTTGGTTTAAAGGCCAGTTTAAAGACACTCCAAGTTTGACTATGTATCTTAAAAGTTACATAACCATTATGGGGTGGACTCTTGAGGATGGGCTGTTTGAAAGCTTACTTATCCTACCTGTTTGCTAATGCAGAAAGATCCCAAATAACATTAAATGTAGAAAGCAGAACATCACATCTCTATTGATCAGCAGTGGCTTTATTAAACATGTCACAAGCTGTGCACTGAGGTGGGAAAACAATGGTGGAGACAAATTTGATGAGGTTGAAGAACACTGGGCTACTTTGTGTGTTTAACTTCAGGCTCTTATAGATGGAATTATACAAGAATGAACAGGCTTTAAATACCAGCGGGGTGTGTAATAGGATTCATAAATTGAGATAAATTGATATTAATGATTGGTAAAAAGAGAAAATTGCATTTGCTCTTGCCAAAGTCCATAGTGTGAAGGGCGTACCTGAATCGACATATGTGGCCAAAATATGAAACTGATCCACAGCATGTTTCATGGCTTGTGAATGAAAATGGCTTTACTACCAAGCAGGAATTGCATCTAGTCAACACAGGTTCATCATAACTCATTTCTGGAAGAACTGCAGATCATGTGGAGCAGAGTGGCATGCAAGAGGCCTTTGCTCACTTTAGTCTTCTGGTCACAATTTCGAGAAGAATGTACCGCATACTGGGAATTTTTGCCACTGCTGGTAAACCTGTATGAACATACGCTTGGACACACCTGCAAATTTAGGTACTTCCTTCACTCTGTGGCCTTTGGCATGCCCAAATGTAATCACTCCTTTTGGCAATCATTAACATCTGCTTCAAGACCCATTTTCCACACATCAAACCAGTTCACTGCAATGTCCCACCTCTTCTCAGTCTATCCCATTGCACACCCCTCAGGTAGCATCTATATATCGGTTCAATTCCTCTTTCTCCCTTTGCCAATCAATTGGAGGAAATTCCTAGAAATTCCCACGGAATTCCCAATTTACTCAAATTGATTGGCTAAGGAAACAATGGGAACTAGACCTTACTCCCAAGTGGGGGAACTTTTTGGACTGGCTTATGACAGGTGTCCCTACACTATTTATAGCTCAACCACCTTAAACATGCAAGGTGAGAAATTATTTTGTCTGTCTTTCCTTAAAATTCCCCTTTGTACAGTGTAATAACTGAATAACACACCTGGGTGTTTGGGGGGTTAATCTGGCTATTGCATCAAGTGTGAGAGTGTGAGGCCAAGCAAGCTCTAGAACAGACCCCAATGCAAGTCTCAAGAAAGTTAAAACAGATGTACGTCCATAATAATAAAACAAATATGCCTTACCTTCTTTATTTGTGTCACCAGCCTGAAAAAGAGGAGAAAAAACAGTCTTTAAATGATTACACAGTCCAATTATAACCATCAACTGATGTCTAACACATCACAAAAAGCTTCCAGAAGCCAATTCCATATTGAAGGTCTTCCTAACTTTACATCTGGCAGGTGTTCAACTTTGTAACTTCACATGAGTAAAATCCTGGATTAATATTAAGGCTGATAGAGCTTGGCTTGGGTTCAGGACCACCCAAGCAATCACACATGAAGTGTCTTTGCAAGAGGGCAACTAAACAGTGACATGTTCATTCAGCTGAGGCTGCAAAAGTGGCTACATAAAGCAGATTTTAGAGGAAGTTAATTCTTAGAATCTGATACTCGCATTTTACGGGAAGCTTCATATGTCAGGACAAGAGTAACCTACAGCCATGATACACACATCACCATACACTATAAGACCCTATGGAACCATGTACGTCATCGTGTCATGAATTATCAGTGAGCCAAATGTCTAAATTCCACCTGTTTCCAAATGAATTAAATCCCAGTTTAAATGTCAAAGGAGCTTCCAGTGCATGTTTACAGAGGGGCGGGGCTAATGACATCACTGACCCAAATATTGGGTTGCACATGAAAATGAGAAGAGAGGGGTTGTTTACGTTGTTTTCTTTTTTCTTTGCTCACACAGTGCTCAAATTTACAAATAAAAGTCCTGAGACGGGATAACACTGTCACATATATAAATAAGAAAAATACTAAAGAACATTCACACGCACACTATTATTATTTGTTTTTTATTTTTATTTTATTTTATTTATTTTTTGGACCACTGTCCAGAATGGTGAAGAACTTATTATTATAACAATCATTCTTTTGCTAATCATTGCACAAAACTCAAAAACACTACATTTTCAGCTCCAAAAAAAAACCAATAATATATTTTTTAAAGATCAGTTTCCAGAAGGATTTCTGAGACTTTTAATGCTCATAAGCCAGTCACACCCAACCTTCTTTACATCTCAAATAAAAATAAAAGTGAGTAGCCGACAAGCACCTGAAAACACCTGGCGCGTGTGACGTCATAACGCGAAAACGTCACGGTGCGAAAACATGCCGTAAACGTGGTGCGGTGGTCAGGCGCTTAAAGTGCCCTAAAGCCCCAGAAGGCAGTTCTCCTGACCTTCTCCCACAGCCTGTCAGACACTGAACTTTCTCTGGGACTGTGAAAGTAAGTGAGACTTACCGGAGAGGCTGCAGTCAGATCTGCTGCAGCAGACAGACCTCCCAGCAGCGCCACCTTCAGCAGCAGCAGCAGCGCCACCATCACGAGTCCGGCTCCACTCTGTCCCCACTCTGTCCCCACGGGCTCTGTGGAGGAGATCTGTCTCCTGGAGCTTTCAACGTCAGTGGATCTGCAACCAGCAGCTCTCTCTCTCTTTCTCTCTCTCTCTCTCTCTCTCTCTCTCTCTCTCTCTCTATAAAGTTGCAGATCTTGGGTCAAAGTGTGACTGAGTCTCCTATTTACTCTAAACTTTACTCGATCAGACCCTGGGGAAGAAAGTCAGAGCCCTGTGTGTGTGTGTGTGTGTGTGTGTGTATGTATATGTGTGAGTGTATGTGTGTGAGTGAGTGAGTGAGTGTGTGTGTGTAACTGTGTGTGAGAGAGCTCTTTGCTGCCCGCTGCTCCGTCACTCCTCTTAATAAACTACAGACCAGCCCTGGTGTGACGTCACACTCTGCCTGGACCTGGAGAAACACGTGGTCGAAAGGAAGGAAAGGAGTGAAGAAGGGAGAAGAGGAGAGAGAAGGTGAGGAGAGGAGAAGTGAAGAAGAAGAGAATAGGAGAGGGGAGAAGTGAAGAAAAGTAAAGGAGAAGACAAGAGAAGAAAAAAAGAGTGGGAAGAGAGAATTGAAAGAAAATTAGTAAAGACAAGGAGAAGAGGAGAAATGAGATGAAATGGAAAGAAGAGAGGAAAAGAGAACATGAGAAGTGCAGAAAAGTAAAGAAAGGAAAAGGTGAACGGAAGAGAAAAGAGACAGGAGAAAAGAAAAAAAAAGGAGGAAGAGACGAGGAAAAGTAAAAACAATAATAAAGAAAAGGAGAAGAGTAAAGAGGAGAAGACCATAGGAGAGGGGAGAAGTGAAAACAAGTGAAGGAGAAGAGAATTGGACAAGGGAAGAAAAAAAGAATAGAAGAAGAGAAATAAAAAGAAAATTAGTAAAGAAAAGAGAAGAGAACTGAAATGAAGAGTAGAAGTGCAGAAAAGTCAGGAAAGGGGAAAAGACGAGAATGGAAGAGAAAAGAGACATGCAGAAAAGGAGAAGATGAGAAAAGAAAAGAGGAGAAGTGCTAAAAGTAAAGGCAAGAGAAGAGAAAACGGGAGAAAAGAAGTGAAGAAAAGTAAAGAAGAGAAGAGGAGGAATATGGAAAGAAAACACACTGTAGTGTTTTTCTCCAAGTAAACTGAGAAGGTCCGGCCTCGGTCTGGTAACTCCTGTCTGTCTGTCTTGGTCTTCCTCTGTGAGGCAGGTTGGAGCTGTGTAGATCTAGAAACTGGGTGATTGACTGATTGAATGATTGATTGATCGATTTTGAAGTATCACAGAGTTGATATCGCTGTCGTGCAAAAAAAGTTATAAAATAAAATAAACAGTAATTAAATAAATAACAGAGATAAAGATATAACCTTTAAAAACAGAGCTGATGTGGTGCATTTGATTCTCTAGTTTTGTGTATTATGTTTGTAAAAATTTTAAATTTAAAAGTGACTTTTAAAGACATTTTACCTCCATTTCTCAGTATTGTATATATGAAGATAATGTGAGAAGCATTTTTGAAAGGTTTCTATTGGTCCATTCATCATGATTTTTTGACAGTGTAAAGAACAACTACGACATTCAAATAATACTAAAGAGTGAAAACGGAAAAGCGATGTTATACTGGTGCTGCATGTCACTGATGATGTCACAGAATTAGGTGGGAGCATAAACATACGCTCAGTGTCTGTAAGCCCTGCATTTAGAAACAGTTTGTCTTCTAACTGCTGCTTATTTCACAGTGTTTATATCACACAGCACACTTCAGTCTGAAACTCAGGCTCTGAAGTTTAGTGACCACCTTGTGATCCTAAAGGTAAGCTGCTCATACATCCACTGTACTGCACACGGGGAAATGTGTCCTCTGCATTTAACCCACACACACACACACACACACACACACACTAGTGAATCCACACATTAGGGGGAAGTGTGCACACGTGCCCGGAGCAGTGGGCAGCCCTATCCGGCACCCGGGGAGCAGCTGGAGTGTTAAGTGTCTTGCTCAAGGACACTTCATTAATTCGAACCAGCAGCCTTCCTGTCACAAGGCTGGTTTCCTAACCACCAGGCCACGGCTGTCCACTGTGATACAGACATGCTTTTATATATATTTTCTATATATTTGTGTGTGTGTGTGTGTGTGTGTGTATATATGTTCAACCTCAAATGGACTTTTCTAATAATGTGAGTTTATGGGATTTCATGAGCCTTGAAATGTTTCACTTTACATGCAATACATATAAAATAGGACTACCTTTTTGAATAAAATTCAGAACAATGATGTTCATTTTTTTGTGATGCACTAGTAGATTTTTCTCTGTCTTATGATTTCATAACTAAGAAAAATAGCTGTTTCAAGCTGAGTTTGTTTTTCTCGCAGTGTGATTGTATCCCAGTTCATATACACTGCAGACATGTGTAAGTAGCCAAGCTCTTTGGTTTCACTCTTTGGGGTGTTTTGCACTGTACTAAGCAATTCAGTACTTCTGTTTTTAAGTAGACTATTGTCATGTTGACGTCACATTCTGCCTTTAGGCAAATTCTATTGGCTCAGTTACCTCAGATGGGCCTGTTGACGTATCTGAAACAGTACAGGTGAGTTTTTGCAAAATGTGTGGCCTTAAGCATCCGTCCCATTTTGTTTAAGGTGCAACAAATGCTCGACTAGTTTCTTTAATAGTATAGTTTTCATAACTGGAAACATTTGTCCACACCAAAATAGGAATTTGAACAATATCATCTGTATATCTTATTTTCAGCATTATAGAACACCATTAATCCCACACATGGATGCATCTCCCAGTGAGTTTTTTGAAATACCAGTGCAGCCAAAAAGCCCCTCTGCAGAGCATCAGGAATTAAATAATAACAGATTTGATTTCTTGAATGCTTCACATCAACTCTCCTGACAGAAAACACGACTAAAGGACAATAAACAGTGACTCACAATGCATGATTAATAATGAAATATAATTTATAATTTTGGAAAATCTACATAAATATTTGATATTTATTTCTGATATTTAAATTTTCATTGCACAGCATATTGTTGTAAAACAAAGTGTATTATTATGACTCCAAACTTCAGCTGAAGTTCAGGATAGAGGAGTTGTGGAACATAAACCATTCTGACGTTCTGTTATTTATTATTTTTTATTGTCATAGAAGAAGTACAGTCCTACAGCAGCGTTTCTAAAAATACAGCTGAGCTCTGTAGCAGGAGAAATGGATAGGTGCAGAAGTCAATGATTTTTTTTCCCCCTCACTCCTGGTCCTGGCTGCCCTCCAAGCTGTTACTGGTGTTTTGATGAGATGTGGGGATGAAATTCCAGCAGTATTGTTATCGTTGATTAAAAAGGGGCGCTTTGGGGGTCCTGAGAATCTCAGCCTTGCCTCAGGTCAGCATGACCCTTAAGGTTTTTATTGGGGGCTAAAACTGAATGTCAGCACCTCCTTTGTTTCCTGTCTGTAATTCCTTCAAAACAGCACCCCCCACCCCCACACACACACACATACACACACACATTCTGCCTACACATTTATTAAGGCTGTAAAATGTGCAATGAAACAGTGAACTGTGGTGATATTAAGGACCATGTTGTTCTTATCCAGTGGATCTGGGGTTGCACAGTCATTAGTGTTGAATGTTTTTCATTTTTTGTTGGCTTTACATCATAAATCCCCCTAAAGGTACAAATAGGGCTGCAAAATAAGGGTTCCTTCAAAATCTGGTTGAATTGAAAATAATTTGTTCAGAGTAGGAGTGAGTGATATAAAATATTATATCATGACATGCAGACAAAATGCATCAGTAGTGGTAGATTCTTAATAACTGCCATTCAAATACTTTCCCATACAAAGTACATTGATTGAATGTGTACTTCTATTATTATAAGATTATAATTAATTATTAATTAAACTATACATCACAATAAATGTATCAACATTCCACTATAATTATTGAATAATAAAATATTGTGTACAAAGTTGAGTCTTGTTGTCTTGTGGGCCATTAGGCATCCTGCCCCTGTTCTAAAGCAAGACAGTCCTTATAGCCAAATCTGAAATATTCTGTCATTACATAAATCTACTCAGAAGATGCACCAATTCACTGGTCATTTCAGGCAGCAACTAAAACATAAAATGTGAATTAGTTCTAAAGGCCCGATCGCCGCCCTTAATACAGTAAAGTCCAAGTGCATACGTTTCTCTACGTATCAAACTAAGACTGATGTGCCAAACGTTGATGAATAAAAAGTGAATTCCCCTTTATGAATGTATCTGAAGACCAACACCAACGTTCTACACACAGTATAATTCCACCAAAGTAATGTAGGTTAAGGCTCATGCCAGATGACGCTTGAAGTCCTTGCATTCCAGAGGCTTGTTCATTTTCTTTGCTGTGATGTATGGGACGTGAGGGAGCTGATTAGACCGCACTTAAAAGCATTTTGCATTGCCGCTGACCTTGCTGACATTGGAGAGGGCAAGCCGGTATATGTGAAACAGGAGGATGAATGTCTTGCTATGGCTCCACCTTTGTTTTGGGACAAAAAACAAGTATTACAATAGGGACCAAAGGCATGCCTAAGTCACAATGCACATCTTGCTGGTGGTGTGACCACCCTGCCAGGGGCTGAATGGATTTGTCTGTGGACGTCACTAGGAGAAAAGTGGTACAGCAATAAAAATCTGTGGGGAGTAAGAATGAGGTATTCTGAAAGGGGGGAGTGGAACTGTTTGACATAATTTAACACATCATTGTCGCGATAATGAAAGAAGGGGCTTACTTACTTGAACGCCTTCCGGTGACTCTGGAATTTATTCATTGGTTTAATCTGGGATCATTGCACAAGGTTGAGTAATCATAAATGGGAGTTACTTCAGACATAAATAGGGGTGAAAAGACAAGTCAATGCCAGACTTTCCAAGGCAGGTTTAATGATTTCACAGAGAAAAACAGCCATTCAAATCTCTCATAACTTAACTCAAGGCAGGGAAGTGTTATCAGGGTTTGGCTGCACTATAAACTACATATAACAACTGCATAATTAAAAACATGAACTATATCAACATATTTCATTTCTTTAATTGGTTTTAATGTAACAAATAATCAAAAACATGGATAACTTTATATGACCACAAGCAATAATGCTTTTCAATTTGAAGGTAATTAAACTGTAGAACTCTAAGCCAATTTTGTGGGATGTTTTATATTCGATGTATTAAAAGTATTTATTGGAGACAGATTCACATGTCAGATATTGCTATTTCAGCAGGTCCTACTTTTGTCTTCATTTGAGATATATCAATACATCATATGGAAATATTTAATAATATTTATGACCATGTTTTCATTGATGTTTGGTTTTATTTTGCATTTTTATTATTTTTATTTTTGGCTTATAAGAGCTAAACATCTCCATAATCTTGCTGGAACTTGATCATCCAGAGTGTTTTTAAGTTGAAAATACAATAATTTTGATGAAATTATTTGCAATGATTAGACAGACAATGATATTTATAACAGTATGTTGTTCAAAATACTTGAAACTGGTTCAAATAAAATAAATAAAAAAAAACCCTGAATGTCCCTTATGCTGAGTTTATGATGTGTATCATGTCTGTCGGTTACTCTGATCCTGAGTCATGAGGAATGTGGCATTTAACTGCCCACAAAGTGTGGATCTCGGGTTCTAAGAGTTAAACATCCCTGCATCTACTCACAAACACTAATATGGTATTTACTGAAGGTATATTATCTGCTCTTTTTGTAGAATTCCTCTGCTGATTTCAATGAAAAGTGAAACAAACACTGTGTAATGAACACGTCAATGGAAAACAATGATTTATTGCATTTAAAAGGCCCCTACTCCCATGATAAATTGTCAGTTGATGTGGTTGAAGATTAAACGAGGGTGAAATGGCTTGTCCCACAGCCATCAACTACAAAAGAGACAATCGTGCAATAAATAAATAAATAAATAAATAAAAATAAGTGGATAAAGAGGGGAAGGCGCCAAGTCTGTGAGGCCAAATTAAATCTAAATAAAAAGGAAATAGTTTAGTTTATCCCTTTTTGGCTTGAAAAGGCCTGGTAATAACACTGAAAAGTTAGTGTCTAAACTGCTTGAAAACTGCTTGAAACTACAGAAAAGTATTTAAATCCAGTGCTGCCTTAAATTCACTGCTACTTTAAATCCACTTCGACTGTAAATACACTGTTAGTGATCATCTTCACAGCCATAAACAAGGCAGCAGATGTTAACAGTTTAAAGAGCTGAAGCTTGTTAAGCCCTAAAATGTTGAATGTTCTTTAGATATATAAACTATAAGGTTGAAAATTACAAAAAGAAAACTCAAAGATGCATTTCACCTTTCGTTTCTATAGGACAGTGTTTCCCAATCCTGTTCCTGGAGGCACACATGCCCTACACCTTTTAGCTTTAACCCAACCCTTGCAAGTGTGAAGGGCTTGTTAATGAGCTGATTAGTTGAATCAGGTGCCTGGGGAGCAGAGTAAGCTCTAAAATATGCAGTGCAGGTGTGCCTCCAGGAACAGGGTTGAGAAACACTGCTATACAGAGTGATCATGTTCTAAAAGCATAAATCATAAAACTACATTAATGGTTTTACACGTGTGCCATTTTGTTGGGGTTCTAGCTCAATAAATTTGACCTGTAGAGATGTTTGATTTTTATATAAAAGTCTATAGACACATTTGAATGCATTTCTTTATTTACTAACAATCATTTTAGAAAAAAACATACATCAATCTGTCCTAAAAGCACAAGCGTTCTACCTTGAAAGCTGTGCAATAACAAACATTTCATATTTTGACCATAGAATTCTTATAAGAAGAAGAAGAATATCATGTCATTTTTTTCAAGCCAATGTACTGAAGCAAAAGTGTTGCCTCGTTGTAAAGATTGTAAAAATCTTCTTTTGAACTACTTTTGGATGGCTAACCAGGCACCAGGTCAGTTTAACCCAGTACCATTATTCTGTTCCTTACAGTTGAAAACAGTAGAAGTATTAAATTACTACATCCTGGTATCTCCAGCAGTTTGCCTGCAGCTTCTTAAACTTAATTGGGAATTCGACTGAATCAAAATGTCTTTCAGAAGACCTCCAGTGATCTCAGCACTCCCCTGGTAGTGCTGCACACCCCAGGCAAATCAGGTTTTCTTACTTTGCCATTTCTACAATCACTTTCCAACAGCAGGTCCGCCTTGTCAAAGCTGCAGCTCTTCTCTTCACGGCTGAAACTCAGACCTGGCCTTCTGAGGCTGTTGTGATTTTAAGTCTGTCAGACCCCTTTCATTTTCTCTATTTTCTAAGAGGCTGTTGATAGTGCAGGAAAACTATCACCAGACACTATTTGGAATTTCTTTAAAGGAATTTTCTCCTCTTTTAGGGGCTTTAGTCCTGAGGAAAATGTCTCTTTGTTTGTTAACTGTCTTTTTCTCATCATTTTGAAAGCAATCTGAACTTGCAGCACTGTCTCTGGTACAGGGCAGTAACACAGTCTGTTCCAACACTGATTTTATACAGTAATTGACTTCCATTAGTACAGGACAGCTGTAACTGTGGACCTGTCCCCAAAAGGCCCCCTTTTTTCCTTTTTTTAATGGTTTTATTACTCTATTCCCCTCAATAGCCCTAGTAGTCTACTGTTTAACTTTGTACCATGTAAGGTAATTCACTGAACCTGACACTAGAAGTGGAAACAACTGGGGGCGTTCTAAAACTTTTGATGAGCAGTATACATAATCACATGGTTAAGATGTACACCAATCAGCCAATCAGAACATTATCACAACCTCCTTGTTTCTTCACTCTTCACCTTTTTCACTGTGCTCTTCAATGATCGGGACCCTGCAGGACCACCACAGAGCAAGCATTATTTGGGTGGAGGGTCATTCTATGCACTGTAGTGACACTGACACAGTGGTGGTGTTACACTGGAGTAGATCAGACACAGCAGGGCTGTCCACACACTCGCCACTCTATTAGACACTCATCCAGCGTATAGCAAAGTCAGAGACCGAAGCTCCTCTGTTTCTGCAGTGTGTGTTGGTCAGTCTCAGATAAACCATTATTTTCATTAACATTAGATACGAAACGTACGTGTAGATCCACGTGTCTCTGTTGCCTTCCAGTTCAAACCACTGCGAATGACTGTCCACATCTCGACCAATGAATCGTTATTTTAGAAAAATCTGTGGAATTCTGCCTTTTAAATACACAGCAGAAGGAGACGGCTTTAATTTCAACTGTTCTGGCAATTGTCACATGTGGAATTTTACTAAGCGGCCCTCGCAAAGTCAGCAGGAACACCACTTTCATGATTCACTTGGAACTCAACCAAAACAGAACCCCTCATCAACTAATGTGTTAATAGCACATAGTACGCCTTCCAGCCACACAGATACTCAATGGGTGTTCAAAAACACACTCTGAGGTTGTTTGTTTTATCTTTAATTCTGTTTTTGGACCAGCAAAGGAAACAGCAAAGGAGAGCAGGAGAAAGTGACCTACTTAAATGGAATTCCACTACGTGGTTGTACCCCTTGACATTTTAATGAATATGGGTCACTTTAACACACTATTCTTTCTGTGCAAGACGTGTCATTAATAGAAAGTACACAATGTGATAGATGATGGTAGGTTTCCTCTATTTCCCCATTCCCCAGCTATGTTCTGGCTCTCACAAGGCATGTGTGTGGGAGGAAACAAGCATGAACACCGCAAAGCACTGCTCTACAGCTTACAGTTAAGAGAGAAGGTCCAAATGTTTCCTTCAAGCCGTACCTCTCATTTGTCTCTTAAAGCAAGAACACTTTCTTTAACAGCATGAAATTCCTGTTCTACACTGTGGTGTTCTGGGGGGGCAGCATATCCAAGAAGGACACACACAGGCTGGACAAAGTGATCAAGCGGGCTGGCTCTGTGGCTGGCACAAAGCTGGACTCTCTAGTGTCAGTGGCAGAGAAGAGGACTTTGAAAAAAAACTACTGGACATTATGGACAATGGCAGTCACCCATTACACACTGTCATCAGCCACCAGAGGAGCCTGTTCAGTGACAGACTGCTCCTTCCCAAGTGCAGGACCAACAGATTTAAAAAGTCTTTTGTCCCGCATGCCATCAGACTGTTCAACTCCTCTATGGAGTGCTAACAGGAGGATGGAGGATGGGAAAGGGTAGGAGCCAACCAGTAACCCACAACCCGACAACCACAACACACGACTTGGTGCAATATACAGTTCAAAGTGCAATAATAATAATAATAATAATAATAATGATAATAATAATAATAATGTGCAATACCCCCTCCTACAGGACTCTTTTTTCGTGCACTATTTATATATATTGTATATTGTAATATAGTCTCTATATTATATAATCTTTATATTTATATAGTGTTTTTATTTACTAAATTATGATCCCTTTCTACCTTTTTCTGTACTGTACTTATGCTGCTGCTGGAACCTGAATATCCCTGAGGGAACCCTCCCAAGGGATCAATCAAGTTCTATCCTATCCTATCCTAAATTGGACAATTGATCTCACTCTACTGAGGAACGCAATTAACAGAAAGAACAGTTTTAACCTGCGGACGATTTCATGTGCCTGGCTAGTGCTTGGAGGCAATTCACATCCTTTTGTCCCACAACCATTCACAGTGTCCAGTTGAAAAAGGCATTTTCAAGTCATTTATATATATAAACAGGCAGGTTGTAGACAGTTAACCTTTTGAAACAAGTATTTCTAGGAGGAATGCCCACTTTCCAGGCCAAACACACATGACAGAAGCCAGGAACATTGCAGCAAGCCACCAAAGTGGTCTGTGTTTGGACACATGTGGACGCATACATTAAGCACAGCAAGGAACACATCGTTTTTTGTGAAGGTTTCGCAACAGTGGATGGCAACGATTCAAATTATGGATTACGTATGTCTCAATCCATTTGCCATTAATTGCTTTGGCCGTTTGCTGGAAAAATATATTTCTGCATATACAGTTTGTCACGGCTGATGTCTGGAGATGAAGCATGTAGTATTAATATAAGTGTAAAGTATAAGCAAACCAGAGGTGTAAACTACACATAAAACAACAGAACAGAATGGTACCACAAAACAGTGCCTACCCTGCACATGTAACCATTTACTTACTCTACAAAGGCAACAGTGAACCTAAAAGTCTTCGTATACAGTGTATACGGAAAGTTTTCCCAGCGCTTCACTTTTTGCACATTTTGTTATGCTACAAGTTCATTTCAAAATGGATTCAATTCATTTTATCCTTCGCAATTCTACACACAGTACTCCGCAATGACAAAGTGAGAAAAGTTTGTTTGAAATCTTTGCAAATTTATAATCAAATAAAAAATAAAAATATAACATGTACATAATTATTCACAGCCTTAGATCAATACTTTGTTGAAGCACCTTTGGCAGCAATTAGTTTGATTCCCTGAACGGCTACGAACTTGGCACACCTGCTTTTGGGAAGTTTCTCCCATTCTTCTTTGCAGAACTGGAAGCGGAGCATCAGTGCACAGCCATTTTTAGATATCTCCAGAGATGTTTAATCAGGTCTGGCTCTGGCTGGACCACTTAAGGACTTTCATAGAGTTGTTGCAAAGCCACTCCTTTGTTATCTTGGCTGTGTGCTTAGGGTCGTTGTCCTGTTCATCAATCTGAAGTCCAAAGCACTCGAGCAGGTTATCATCAAGGATGTCTTTGTACATCACTGTAGTCATCTTTCCCTCATCCCTGATTAGTCTCCCAGTTCCTGCTGCAGAAAAACACCCCCACAGCATGCTTCACTGTAGGAATGGTATTGGGTAGATGATGATTGGAGCATGGTTTCCTGTGGTATTCAGTCCACAAAGTTAAATCATTTTGTTTTTTGTTGTCTGAGAGTCATTTAGGTGCCTTTTGTCAGACTCCAGACTGTGGCCACTCTACCGTACAGGCCTGACTGGTGGAGTGCTGCAGAAATGGTTATCCTTCTGGAAGGTTCTCCTCTCTCCACAGAGCAATGTTGGAGCTCTGTCAGAGTGACCATTCAATTCTTGGACACCTCCCATGTCCAATGAACTGAATTGAATTGAACCACAGGTGTCCAATCAAGCTGCAGAAACATGTGAAGGATGATCAGTGGAAACAAGATGCACCTCAGCTCAATTTAGAGTGTCATGGCAAAGGGTGTGAATAATTATATACGTTATATTTTTGTGTTTTATTTTTAATAAATTTGCAAATATGCCAAACAAACGTTTCCCACTTTGTGGGGCACTGTGAGTAGAATTACGAGAGGAAAAAATTATTTAATCCATTTTGGAATAAAGCAACACACAAACCCCAGCATTGTGCAGGGTGCCTGTTTGATTCCCTGAACTGGCAGGACATGACTGAGAAAGGCAACTGCTCCCTGTGTGTGGTGGAAAGGGCTGCCCACACCACAATGTGCTCACTGCCCCCTAGTGTGTGAATTCACAAGTGTGACCAGAGGAGGAGGGGTCCCTCCTTGTGAGCCTGGTTCCTCCCATGGTATTTTTTTTTGCCCCTGGCCCACCAGGGGGTTTATGTCTTATCCATTGCTCATGTTTTGTTAACCTTTTTTAATTTTTGTAAAGCATCATTTGTGAGAATAAAAATAAAATTAGATTTGATTTAGTGTGCATGAAGTGTGACAAATTTCCCCGTGTGCAGGCCCAGTTGGTCTATATACACATTTATGTTTACGTAGTGCAGTGGTCTTCAGTCTTGGTAGGAGATATTTGTTATTCGCTGGACAGCGACAATATACATTTTAGATAATGAACTTTTCAAAACTGTCCAAAGCATTATCTAAGATGTCCATTCACATATTCATAACCATTTAAATTATTGACTTTCTGTGATGTCGCTTTCAGAGGCCGTACCTTCGGAATAGATGGCACCAGGATGCACTATGGGAAAAAGGCGAATGGGCAGAGACAGAGTGGTGCTCTATGCTGTGTTGTCCTATCATTCATGTGGGTGGTACTTTGACACATCCTATTTGACATATCATATCTCATATCTCATTGATTGTCTCTGAGATGTGCTGCACAGAGCAGTCCAATCTATACAGGACCCACCTTGTAACATACATGACTTAAATGATCTGCTGCTATTGTCTTGAAGAAGAGTGATTGACGCTCATCAGGCTGGAAATGATTACAAAGCCATCTCTAAAGAGTTCGGACTTCATCGATCCACCATTTCACAGATTGTGTACAATTGGAGGAAATTCAAAACCATTATAACCGTCCCAAGGACTGGTCAACCAGCAAAGATAATGCCAAGGCAGAAGCATGTAATAGTCTGAAAGGTCATGAAGTGAACCCAAACTAACTGAAGTCCTTTCTAATACTGGCTAATGTTAATGTTCCCGAGTCCATCATTAGGGGAACACGGAATTTCAGGGTTGTAGAGTTGCAAGTAGAAAGCCACTGCACTCCAAAAAGAACATTTCTGCTTGCCTGCAGTTTGGTAAAGATTGCATGGACAAGCCAGAAGGCTACTGGAACAATGTTTTGTGCATGTATGAGACCAAATTCGATCTGAGAAGCCTTACATTCGGAGAAAGGAAAACACTGTATTCCACCATGAAAACATTATCCCATGGGCCTGTTTTGTTGCATCTGTGTCAGCCAGGATGGCTGATATATAGACATCAGCAAAGTCAGAGCTGGTTATGCAGCAAGACAATGACTCTAAGCTCATAAGTTGTTCTACTAAAGAAAGAAGCTAAAAGAAGTATCAAATTAAGTTCAAATATTCTGAAATGGTCAAGATGTGACAAAAGGGTCTCACACCCAATACTGAAAGCACAAGTTCTTACAGATATGTAATATTAGATCATGGGGATATTTTGGTTTCAATTTAATGTGGTTCTCTTGATCTACTTTGATCTAATCTGATCACATTTTAGGTGACATTTATGCAGAAACATAGGGTTCGCAAACTTTCCAGCACTACTGTTCTTGTTACTAGGCAGAACCTATTCAGTGCTTCTTGTATAATGGCTTTAAATCTGTCATTGATGCCCTTGATGTCCTTAATATACTTACAAAAGCACATAATGACATCATCATATGTCACTTTACCCGCATGGTTTGAAGCCCACTTAGAAATGATATTGCAGGCACTCTGTGCTCTTGTATAGTCCATCAGACATCAGAAGCTGTCATTTCTTTTCTTTTTTTTTGCCATTTCCATTTGAGTTGAAATCTGTGTTGAAAGGCCAAGCAGGGCTTAACTTTAAGCAAGCAGGAAGTCTGAAGCCTTTCAGTTTTAAGCCACACTTCTTATTTTAGCACTGTCATTTGCAGTTTGCAGGTTCACTGCAGAGCACCGCCCATGTCAATGTGTATGCCAGTTCACTCGGCTGAGAATCTGTGAGAGCTCCATTGGCACTTCGGTGAGAACCCACCTCCACCCTCCCCCATTCATGTGTGGAAAGCTTAAGCAATGATGGCACGTGCCAGCCAGTAGGGGACTTTTTGTACATTGCTGCACCTGCCAGAGCACTGCTACCATAGTCCGGCCTGCCCGAAAGAGGAAAGAGAAACAAAGACGAGAGATCAGAGGCAAAGAACTCTCTGATTCTCTCAATCCTCTGATTCTTCTCAGTAAGCCTTGTGCCGTAGCTGAGGCATCTGTGCCAAAGCCCCGCTACGGCCTTACCCGAGTCAGCCGATCTGATTCCACCTCAGTTAAAAGGCTTGATCTTATCTTTCTGCTAAAGCCTCAGCCTTCACTATGGATGTGGGGAAATCACTTGAGTACAAAATGACACCCAGCCATCTGGTTGCTTCACATAGATGGAGAAATGGATTAAATTGCATCATTTCCAGAGAGCAGTGCTGATATTTATAATAGGCAATCCAATGAAATTTGATTCTTGCCAAATCATGTCTGCAAGCTGTTTTCCAATGGAGTTCATCTCCAGTCTGGCCTTGGACGTTTTTAATACAAATGTAATAAAATGATGAGAATAAAATTAGTCTCACCTGCACAAATGTTGTGCTGTTTGTGTGTTAACCAGATTATATTAGTCTGCTGGTTTTGAGGACTTTTATATAATCTATATTAGCCATATATTAGCCTTTCTAAAAGTTTGGGACAGAGACACATTCTCTGTTTGAAATACGTAAAAAAATAATAAAAGCATATTTATGGGAGACCACGCCAGATACTGTTATTTTCAAGACATTCTGTACTAATATTTATATTATATAAAATATTTCCAAATAAAATCAAATAGTTGTGCAGTATACATTTAATTTTTTTATTCAAATTTGATAAAAAATGATTTATTTTAACATTATTTATTTATTCATTTATTTACTTATTTCACTTATAAGCACTACTAAACACTTTAGAACCTCAGCCAGTGTTTCTGAGCTGAAAAAGCAAGAAATTAGAGGAATATTATTTATAATGATAAGATTGACAATGACATGTATAATAATACATGTTTTTATTTAATACATACTTTATTATTGTTCTCATGTATTATCATTTATTATGTATGTATCAATATTACCCTTTCTTGAGACGTTCTTTGAACACTGTGTGAGTAAAGAATAAGAGCAAACAGCCCCTCCCCATTTTTTCCTTTAACACAAATATCTGGGTCAGTGGTGTCATTAGTCCCACCCCCATTTCACAGTTCAGTCAGAGTCTGCATGCATGTTAAACATGTACATGTGGACAGAGCAGTATTTGGTATTTAAACTGGTATTTACTTCATTTGGAAATGAATTTAAGTTATTTTCCAAATGGATTATTCAATGATAATTCATCACACAATGTTGACCGGAACTTGATGACCGTTTATGATGGTCCAGTATACCTCAGAATTTATTGTGCTCCTGATTCAGCTGCTACACGTTTAATGAAGAAAAGTGCACCAGTACACCAGTGACAGCCATGCATGCCTAACCCACCCCCACTACCATGTTTCACGGATGAACTGGTATGTTTTCAATCTGATACAGGTTAATCTGGTCTTATTTGTCCATAAGACCTTTTTACAGAATCCTCTTTTAGGTACTTTTTGCAAACAGCAAACGGAACCATTCTGTTTAGTGTTTTGCATCTTGTCTAATAGTGTCTGTACTAGTCCATCTCTAAAAATTAGAATACCATTAAAGAGCTCATGCGTGATTACAATTTCATTCAAAAAGGTAAACGGTCATTATATATTTAAGTGACATTTCAGCCCTTCTTTTGTTTTACTGTCGAACCTACAGTGAAGCACCAGAAATCCAGACTCTCAAAATACTAGAACATTTTTATTCAAATTTTATTGCGCATGCTGAGTAGATGAAGACAAACAAGGTTGGCAGTCGTACATGCAGGGGTTTTCAATTTTAATAACAAAGAAAACAAAACTGTGGAAATAAACACAAACAGAAAGACTTTAAATAAAATACAAACTAACGGACCTGAACTGAAATAGATATGAAAACAAACCACATGGGAAAATACAGACAACCGACACAATCACCAAACGAAACAACAAAGGACTGACCAAGACAGACTGAAACAGAAATAACAAGACAATATTTAACAGACCTGGAACTGGATAACAGACAGGCAGGGTTAATATTCAGACAAAGATGGTATGGAATGGGTGGAGCAAGGGCTGAGACAGGACCGAAACAAAACAAAACACATGCACATCACAAAACAAAGAGTGAAGACAGGAGACAGACAGGACTGACAATAGATTACTAAACACAGTATCAAATTTAATACAAAAAGCTTGATATATATAAAATAAAATATATGACAGATTATTTTATTGTCAAATTATCAAAATCTTTTTTCACACTATTTTTTTAGATAAAAGTAATCACTGACAAATTCACACCTGCCTCATGAAGGCTGTTTCTGAAGATCAGTTTCTTTGTGATGAATGAGCTCACCAAGTTGAATTTGGTCATTCTCAGGTTTGACTGATGCCTCTAATGGTTTTATTCTTGCTTTTCAGCCTCATTATAGCTTTTATGATTTTCTCTGGTACCGCTCTTGTTCTTATGCTGAACAATGGAAACTACAGACTCCGAAGGTATTTGAAACCTTAGAAGCAAGCCTATATATCTTACCTACCTGAGTAATCATAAACACATGTGAAGCCAAATATTCCAAACACTGGGGTGCCAAACAAGGGGCAGTGTTGTAATTTCAACATAGTGAAACTGAAATGTGTGCAAATGTCCTTACATTAATGTGTGGAACGTACACTTTAATCAAATCTGCTTGCTTTAATTTGAAATGTTGAGCTGTGGAGCATATAAATGTATCTTTGTTGTAAACACTGTATCTTTAAGTAGAGTTGACTGTTAATTTTGTTTAATTACTTATTTTAAAACTCTGACAACATAACTGACAACATAATTTACCAACACAGACATGGACATTTTTACATATTTTTACAGACATAAAAGTGTTTATTTCACTGCATGGATGAGTTCTTTTTGTGGAGGTAAAACTTCCCTGTGTGGAAGCACAGTGGATCTATATGCACGTTCACGTTTAAGTGTGATATTAGTAGTAGCTTTGCTGCCGGACTGATGAAATCTGCACAGGCCTGGATCATTCCATGGTTCCATGGGTACATGCCCAGGCACTCAAGCCGCTGAAGTGTCACTGTGAGCAATTATGGCAAAATCTAAAGAGCTGCTTTTAGTTACAAAGTGCACAGAGAAAATATAGGTGGAAAGTCCACCATGTCCTGACAATAATTCCTTAATGTCCTCCTCATTTTCTCTACCAATCACTGCCTAGCAAATGCCCACTATCTGCCATTACTTTGGACAGTATTTCACTAAATGATCCTGGCCTACACACCAGCAAATTGATCTGGGTTTTCGCTTAGAGGCAGAGCGAGACCCTTGATTGTTCAGGCTTCTCAAAATGGACCAAAATGTCTCGATTTCTTCACACCAAACAAAGCACCATAGGTGTAGCTCACATCTGCTCTTCAAGCCTGGCTTGGATTATTTGCGTTTCTCTGTTAAAAATTCAATAGAAATGATTTTTTTAAAAGGCTGCTCTTGAGAAATCCTTTCCTGCAACAGTATTTTTGTATTTTTGCTTAAAAAGGGTATAAAAAAAATCATAGAAAGGAGGTTATTCATAAACCAAAGTGGAAAGCAAGGCATTCCTGAGTCCCGGTACTGCATGTCTGTCGCTTTGCAACCATGAAGAAGGTGAAGCATGAAGCAATAAAGTATACGTGTGTGTGTGTGTGTGTGTGTGTGTGTGTGTGTGCGTGCGTGCGTGTGTGTGTGTGTGTGTGTGTGTGTGTGTGTGTGTGTGCGTGAAGGATTATACAGGTTAACTATGTGCTCCTTTGCATAGCGCGAAGGTGGACAGGCAGAATTAGTTGCTCTCTCTGTCTCTCTCTTTCTCTCTCTCTCTCAAACATAACGCCACCCCCGCAGCCCACCGCAGACGAGACAGAGATGCCCTCCTCCACTGGCCTGGCCTGTTGATGTTGGCATGACACAAGTTGTCACAGAGCCTCAGCCCCACAGGAAAGTCCAATATTTGAACTTTTCACTCCTGTTTCGGCTGGGAACCCTGAAAAGGTCCAGCTTTGTCGGAGAGATGACAACCAGACTGTGAAAATAACCACGGCAGGGTTTGCCCTGGCCCACCTCAGACCTGCCGTTTGCTGTGAATGGGTGTGCAAACTGCTATAAAACAAGAGTTGAACTGGAATATCTTGACCAACTTCAGCGATACCTTCAGCAGCCTGAATGTAGAATATGGTGTGGAAACTCTGTTGGATTTTAGGTGAACCCAGTTTTTGTGGTTTAAACTTCATGCTGGAAGATACAGATAAAACTTAATATGACTCAATATCAGAATTTTATGACTAGGTACTGTATCAAAGTATGTTTAAATATGTTATACTATAATGCATCAGAATGCATTGTTGTTTTTAATGGAAGGTATATGACGGTATAGAATGATATTGCCTACTTTAGTATAGCTTATAACACAAAAACTGAAGTGCTTCTTCTTTATTTTATAGTGCAAAAAATATGAGAATGAGTTTGTTCCTTTTGTAGAAGCGTTTCTTTCTTTTAAAGAAACGTAAGCATGAGTAGCAGATTGTGCCTTTAAATAAAAAAAGAAAAGTGAAAACAAGATAGTTGCAGATAGTTCCTTTAAATTAAACATGAGGATGAATTGCAGCTCATTCCTTTAAATATAAAAAATGTGAGCACACATTGCATATCTTTCCTTTAAACTTAAATAAACGTGAGCACAAATTGCAGATGGTTCCATTAAATTGAACATTACCATAAGTTGCAGATCATACATTTGTTAAAGAAAAAGTGAGCATGAATTGTATATCATGCCTTTAAATTAAAGAAAGCATGAATATGATTTGCACATTGTGCCTTTAAATAAACGGAAACATGAGCATGAGTTGCAGATTATTCTGTTAAATTCAAGAAAACATACCTATGAACTGCAGATCCTTTCTTTAAATTTAAGAAAATGTGAGCACAATTTGCAGTTCATTCCTTCAATGTTCTGTCTTTACATCATTCACACACGCAGCTCTCGCCAACCCTCCTCCCAGAGAAGGATGCTCGACACTGAACTGCCAACCCTGATCCACGACACTGAACTGCCTTAAAGGGGGCTTAAGGCGGCAACATCTGGCTATAATTTCATGAAGGAGCTTCACATGGAAATGATAATGGAGGATAATTAATTAAGGTCTGGTTGATTATAATCATCTGTTAGATGAATGAACACAAACCGAAAATATCATTAAGTGCAGAAACCATTCACAGAAGTTTTGGTTGATTAATACCCTGTAACATCTGTACTTTTCAATGTTTGCCCCCCCGGCAGCTGCAGATGATCGTTAAAGATGACAACTTAGAATCATATCTGGCTATCTTAATTAGTACTTTCATTTGTGAATTTGAGATTTTGTGCAGGAGGTCCATATGGTTTTCCTAAAAGTTTGGTCAGACAATGAGGCATGCTGTTCCGGATCAATAGACTTTCTCTTCTAAACGGAGGAATAACAATTAGTACAAAAACTTTGGCTGAAAATTGATTCAAGCTGTACTGCAGATGAATAAAACTGTTAACCATGTAGGATCCCTGAGGTAGTTAAGTTCCTACAGCGACATTTTCACCATGTTCTGCATAATTGAACATTAAGATGTAAACAACGTAATTGTAGTGTAAGTGTTCTGTATGAAAAGTAAGTGTTCTGTATGAAAAGCTGGGTTCCAGGGAAACATACTGAGCCACAATGAATTTACATACCGGTGGTTATAAGAAATAGGCAAGAGTTGATTTTTTGTTAAAGGTTCCCTCACAGAAGTTATTTCTTAAAAAGGTTCTGGAATCCATATCATTAGATGCCAGACTTTGTTTAATAGTGGTTTGCAGGAGGTTTTGGCTTCACTGGTGGTTTTGGACAGAAAAGAAAATATATTTGGCTACATTTGTAATATAATCCCAAAAATCATGCAACCTCTGGTTTCTCTCACACAAGTTTCTTTATAATGCATTATGCATTTCACATCAGACTCCGAATTAATTTCTACTTGAAGACTTAAGTGTCCAGATGTTTATGGTTCGGAGGCTTCAGGATTACACAGCTGCTTTTTTTGGACAATGTGTTCTGTCCGCTTGCGCATGACATTGTCCACTTTGTTTAATCGACCATCTACCTATGGGTTTACCTCTGGGTTCCAACCCTCACCTATGGCTTTGGGTAGTGACCGAAAGATTGAGATCCTGAGTACAAGCAGCTGAAATGAGTTTCCTCGGCAGGGTGGAAGCACTCTCCCTTAGAGATAAGATGAGAAGTTTGGTTAGCTGAGATGGTTTGGACATCTGTTTTGGATGCCTCTTGGACGCCTCCCTTATGAGGTCTTCCAGGCATGTCTGACCAGGTGGAGGACCCAGGGAAGACCCAGGACACACGGGAGAGATTATATCTCGGCTGGCGTGGAAATGCCTTGGAATCCTCCTGGAAGAGCTGAAAGAGTAGAAGGAGGCCTGGGCCTCTTTGCTTAGGCTGCTTCCGCCTGTGACTCAGACCCTGGGTACAGTAAGCAGCGGATGATGGATGAAGGGGTGGACTCTGAAGAATATGCAAATGTTTTTTCCTGACTAAAGTCTTACAGTTTCTAACAACTATAAGTTAACCTCTTTGGCACTGGCCATCGCAGATCTTGCCAATTACAGAAGGCAGGGGCAGAGCTAACCTCCCCAGGCAAATGATGGGACCAAACTTGTGGCTGTGGGGAGGATGGAGGGGAAAATTAAACATGACCTGTAAAGCAGCATGTGAGTAAAGACCTTTTAAAGACAGGTTTTGAGAAAATCGAAGTTTGGAGAAAAAGGGTGTGCGTTCAATTCGTCTTTTACCTTTGTGCTATGTTAACAAATCCGATTTTAGCTTTGAGATCATACATGCACTTTCATGATGGGTCTAGGCCTCAGGCTCATGGCTGAAATGATCAAGCCTTTGATAATTTCTGATGATTGGGCCCCCAACATCTCTATCCAAAGCCTTCAAGTTGAGACCAAGGATTGGAAAGACGGGTAGCCTCAGGCATAATCCACCTCCCAAACTTTACTAAAGTCATAGCTCCATTTATTGCTGTAGTTCCACAGACTATACAACTATACAGCCGTGTAAAAATAAGGTTTCCCAAGCAGCATCCATTACATGTCATGACTGAAGTTATCACTAAGCTCAAAATAGCAGCTGTTACTTGAACATTCATCCTGAATGATCAAGGTGACAGTTCCCACTCCCTAGTCAGCAGCAGCTGATATTAGCCTGACAATCTTCCCCTTGAAATACAATCCTAATCCTGTGTGAAGAAATTAGAGAATATGAAAGGGCTTTCCGCCAGCCCTAAACTCTATTCAGGAGATTTGTTTCAGGTCCTGCCAGAATAAATTCTGTCCATTAGCAACCAGGCCAAGGCTCCATTCTGCTGGGGATAGAACAAGAAGACCAGCTTCTGCTCTGTAGGGAAACTCTGTTTCTGAGACACAAACCTAGCCAAAGATACAGGTACCTTTGTCTGATAAAGGGTGGTCAGTGCTATTGGGGCAATCCCACTGAGGGAACATTTGTCCAAAAGACATGAATATAATGAATTAGTCAAAATTAATAGGTCTCCACAGAGAGTCCATCTTTTAAACATCTGTTATTGGCGACTAATCCAATCTTGCACATCCACTGACCAAAAACATTGGACAGTCATATAACAAACCCTTCTTGCAAATCTACAGGCATTCAGGTGAGGTCTTAGTCACATGGTCAGATATTGATGATCTCTTGAATCATTATTGGCTTCTTTTTATCCACTGCACCATATCCAGCTATTGAATTATGTAAAAGATGACCAGATGATTCAGAACAAGCCTGAAAATGACTATTACATTTGTGGTCACAACATAAAATGTCCCCACAGGATTCTGCTGCTGTATTCATTCGTTCCTCAATCTGGCTGTTATGAATTGAAATGCAACAAAAAATGTTCTGTTCGCAACTCAGCTTCTCTTGTGGCTTGAACTGAAGGTCGTACACAATGTCATGATGTGGCTGATGCAGCAGCTCATGGCCATATTATCAACATGGTGAAAATGACTATGAAAGAAAAGGATCCATATGGAGGAGAGAGGAACATGTTGTTCAGCCTAGACCTCTTATCACCCTCCCATCTTATAAACCATATTGTTTTCACTCTGCAGACAAAACCCAAGGAGGAAGACATGCAGCCACAAAGTCATTGTAGTAAATCAGGGCACTTCTCCAGACGGAAAAAATGGTCTCCATGAGAATCGGCATTTTATGTGCCTCTATTGTTTGCATAATAAAACATTGTCGGACCTTAATAAACGGCTAAGCAGCTATTGTTTATTCGTTTTTTTTTTTTTATAAAAAGAAAAAACACTTGGAAGTTGAAAGTTGGCAACATTCCACTTTTTGTGTCTGACGATAAGCTTTTGTTTTCCTCTTAACCCATGCAAAAATCCCCAGGGATGTTATTAGGTGGAAAATGATTTCCCTTTGTGAAAGCAACTCAATGAACCTAAATATGTAGCAGCGGCCCGAGACAATAAGTCAAACACAAATCTCACTGTGATGTTTTGTCAATGCATCACTAAATTCATTATCAGACACTTAGAAACGTTGGCAAACTAATAATGTACATGGAGAACAGTAGCCTTCAGCTCCTGAAAAAATTACACATTTTTAAATTGCAAAATGTATTTTCTTATTAAAATGACTGGTGGCCCTGATGGCTGAAACAGCCAGTGGTTCAACACTAAAATACATTTACATGTTTAAGAGAGCTGAAAACATTCAGAATGGCCTTGTATTCCTCTGGCAAAATGCCTTCCATCTCTAAAGATTCTTGAAATTGTGCTCAACAGTAAACAGGTGCAATAACAGAAACTCTGCAGCACTAATACAGTATATAGCTGGAGTTTGGCTTAATGAAGATTCTTTTGTTATTTGGCCGAAGAATTTATTAAAATAAAAGTGTTAAATGTTCTATTTTTGCTAACACAGTTATCTAGGTCCCATCAGCACTCATTATGTGATGTTCAATGAGATAAAACCTTTTTTTTTAACTCTTAGAACCTGAGATCTGCACTTCAGTAAGGCAGTTACATGCCGTTTTCTGCGATTCATAACTCAGGATCAGAGTAACCTACAGATACATGATTGCTCCCACAGTGATCCAATTTTACAATAAAAATGGATACAACTGGTACATAAATAAAAAATAATTATTTATTTCAGATTTTTATTTTATTTGGATCACTGGAAAGTATTTGAAGAACATTATAAATATTATTGTCAATGTTATCATTACAAAAAACTCAAAATTCTTGCAATTTCTTGAATGATCAATTTCCAACAGGATTTCTGAGAAAACACATCTACAGGGGTTGGACAATGAAACTGGAACACCTGTCATTTTAGTGTGGGAGGTTTCAGCTGTGTCTGATCCACTCATACCAGCACAACACACACCAACATACCATCACCATGTCAGTGTCACTGCAGTGCTGACAATGACCCACCACGCACATAATACCTGCTCTGTGGTGGTCCTGTGGGGTCCTGACTATTGTAGAACAGGCTGAAAGGTGTTAAATAAAGTGCTAGTATCTGTGATTACAGAACTACAAAGTGATCATGTAAGGTCAGTGGAGGTGATAAAATGGACAGTGAGTGTGGAAAGAAGTCTGACTGGTGCATCAGGTTATTATATATTATTGGTTTTTTTTATATGTCTATGCTGTCATCATTATAAATAGTGTGTTTACTCTTAATTGGAGTCACATGTTCACCTCCTGTCATTACCTGATACATACTGTGCATCACTATCAGTTTCAATTATTTCTTAATTGGTTTGGGGATCCAAGCAATTGGTGGCAAACTGAATAATGAGTCTCTTAAATGGCAACCTGACAATATTTATTTTTGAACCTAATCCCACCTCAACACCCCAACATTAATCATGATGCTGCCAACTGTTTACCACTGTTTACCACTGTTCATAAATTATTTGCTGGAACAGTCTGAGACCTGGGGATGCAATGCACACCACATTCTCTCCACTTCACAGAGAAGAAACATTCAACAAATGCCTGAAAGTATTGGTGGACTGACCGAGTCATCACTTCCTGCCCACTCAAGAAGACGTCAGAAATGTGGCTTTTAAAAGCCAGCACAAAGCCTATTGTGAGAAGTCTTTCATCTTTTGCGAGGCCTCTGATGTTAAGGATTGCTCAGAATGCAGAAATGGCTGTCTGCTACTCCTTTCCTCACATCTGCTTTCGAGTAATCATAACTCAAACACAAGGCTGCTCTCTCCAAACTACATCCTGTGCCAATTGCAGTGTGTTCTGCGTATTAAGTGGAATAATAGTGGGGGTTACATTATGTTGTCATGAATAAAATAGCACATAATGTCATTGTTGTGCAAAAACCACGAGTCTCAAAAAAGCATTTTTACAGAAAAAGAATAAAAACTTTCCATGGATGTCAGTGTAAAAGTCATTTATATTTATATCTATTAGTAATTAGTAAATATCTATAACACAATGTAAAGAATGACTGGGTTTACATTAACATCAACAACGAACTTCACAAGACGCTGAAAGACTTGGCATGTTGTTATGTCTCAGGCAGGTATGTAAAAGACTGCAGGTCTGGTGTCTAAAAGTACAACAGGGTCTAAAAGTAATTTCCCTGCTGCTCTGTAAGAGGCTACATTTGGGTAGTGTACCTCTGGGTGAGACACCAGAGTGAGTGAGACACTGCCCCAACTGCAGTGGCAGATCAGGACTTCTGGAACAATGAGGTTTGAACAAATGAATTCAAAGTTGAATTGTTTGGGGACACTAACAGGAGACATGAGCACAAGAACATCATACCAATTGTTAAGGATGGTGGTGAAAGTGTGGTGGTTTGGTTTGCAGTAGGGCCGGGGAGCTCTCCATCGTAGAAGCCACCATGAAATCTTGTCAGAGGGGGCCTTGAGGAATATGTAAGACCATCTGTACAAAGACTGATGCTGAAACATCACATAGCTGAAAGAGGAGTGGATCTTTCTTCCATTAGATGTCATAGACTGGTATATAGACTGGTAGATAGGAAACCATCTATTAGTGCATACATATTTGTATGTTTACATATTTGTATATACCTTTTTTTACAGTTTTATGTGTTTAGGTCTAGTAGTTAAAATGAAGATCGACTGTCCATATGTTTATATATGGCAAACTTCTACGACTATGGGGTGGATCTGGATCTTCTCAGTGGACTTTTTTAATTTCCTCATCAAAAGTCTTAACAAGTCTGCATTCAACTCCTGAAGCCATTTTAAACCTGCAGAATTGTAAAAGACCTGCCCACTGTCGTCATGAACTGAACAAATCTCAAATCTTTGTGAAAACTGTGTAAGGGGAGTTGATCAATGAGGCCTGGTGTGGTGATCTCATTTTCGTTCCATCAGAATTAGTGTTTGCATGGCCAACATTTTCTCAGTAAATTGTTAACAATCAAAGAGAACAATTCTTACAGGATTACAGTAACGTATCTATGTAACACCAGAATGAAGGAGCTTTGTTTGAAGCAAGTGCATGGAGAAAACTTTTACACTATCATCAGCAATATGGAAAATAAGTATGGAAGTCAGTGAATAAAGACTAAAGCATTAGACCAATCCAAAAAAAATGAATTTTGGCACTGAGGAGAGCAATGGCCCCTTAAAATGTAAGAAGGATAGAGTATATGTGTTTCAAGAATTTAAAAAACATCTATCAAACTTGGAAACCAACATGTGTTGTTACAGGTGTGTTACAGGAGAGGAATCATCAAACAATGGTGGACTGCGACTCTCAAAAACCAGAATTTAGTAGCCCTTGCAGAGATAAGGAAATGGAGCACAGATAGGACGAGTGGGCAGAGCTTGTGGTCACTACACTGGGGAAGGTCAGTGCATATACTCTTATACTTAAGACTTCATTAGGAACATCACACTAATACAGGTTATGGCCTCTCTTTATGCCTTTAACAGGTGCCCTCAATAAAGTGCTAGCTGAGTGAAGGTGCTGAACAGCAATAATCTACATGGCATCTGACCTTGATCTAATAAGGGTTTCTTCTACATTTCTGTGTGTGTGTGTGTGTGTGTGTGTGTGTGTGTGTGTGTGTGTGTGTGTGTGTGTGTGTGTGTGTGTGTGTGTGTGTGTTTTTGATAATCAGCTTCATCAGTCTGACTACATTTCAGTGTTTTTCATTTTGGGTTTTATGCTATTAAGAAGTTGAAAAATAAAAAAAATATATTAATTAATTTATTAAATTAATTGTTTGGTTTTCATGGAAGATGTCACTTTACATGACAAAAAAAAACAAAAACAGAAACGAATCAACCAATTACAATGCACGACCATAGTGTCATGCCAGACTGTTGTAGAAGGACAGTAAATCCTGCTTTTGTCTTGGTGGAGACAACCAAAAAATTCATTTGTGGAGACACTGAGGTCTTTAGCCATCAAATGGGAGTTTTGAATTACTATTATGGAAATCCTCGGAGCAGTTATCTAAAAGTGATCTTCCTGACCTCAACTTGATGGTGGAGATCATAGCGGATTCACTTTTAAGAGGCAATGCACTGTCCACACAGTGATTTACAGCGACCTGCTCCATCATAGGTACCATATTTATGCACTTGTGTGAACATGTGAGCAAATATAGGCAGATTTGCTGATTCATAGCTTTAAATCTGCACATTCCGCAAGAGATTGAAGAAATAAATATGTCCCATATTATAACTGAAACCCAATGTAACGAATACTAATGAAATACATCTGTTCAAATGTCTCTAGCTGCCTTTTATTTGAACTAGAAATAAAACTAGCAATAAAAGCCAATGTTTCCTTGATAATAAAAAATACATCATAGCAAGTGGCCTTGAAAGACCATGGCAATTTCACCATGACTGCAAATTTGGCCTCAATTTTTTGTCATATTCTCCAAAATCATCTCCCTTTGTCTGCTCAGTCTGAAATTGAAACTAAATGCAGCTTAAATGTCCTGCTTTTCCAAAGGCTTTTTTTTTAAACCTAACAATACAGTAATATTTCCTCAAAAGTGGCTGTGCTAGAAACACTAAATGAAATTTGGACTCACCTCTGCCCTTCTTGCCTCACAGATGCCTTTTTATGTAATGTCTCAGACATTGGAACATTTCATCAGCCCAGATGCTTCAAAAATAGGCGACAATAGTGCAATTCAATTGCAATCTCTTGTTCCAGGTCCAGCTCTAATAACAGTCTGCTCTAGTAGTCAGACAGTCCATTTCCTTATGGCTCAGCTGGTATCTTTTATTTTCAACTGAAAGCGCAGAGGTTTAGAGTGAGGACCTGCAACAGTGCCACAGATGGAAGTCTTTTAGGGAGCAATGGTTTAAAAATCAAATTCCTGTCAATCTCCCACTACAGATTGTCTCTTGGCAAAGTGTAATGTATTAAACTGCAGAGCGTGGATGTTTCCATGACTAAAGCTGTTTGTCAAAGTCAATAACACATTATAGATGTGTTTCTTTTCCCCTCCCATCAAGGTGGGGAAAAAAGAAATTGATTTTGTTTTTTTTCCCCTGTGTTGTAGTCAAAACAAACCCAGTAGCTGCCAGAACATCGCTGACATATTCTCCCGGAGGAAATAAGCTATGCGAATAAACAGGCGCTTGGTACAGGCTCCTGATGAATGCAGCTTATATTCACGCATCAGTTTTTGTCTTGTTTTTTGGTTTGTTTGTTTGCTGTGGTGCACAAACCTAGCTACAGCGCCACCTTATTATCAGAATATTCTGCATATTTCTGTCGGAATTTGACCTATGATCTGAGTAAGTATTATCTGATTTTCACACAAATCCTCAAAGTAGATAAAGAAAACCAAATAAAACTAAATTTTGCATATGTGTGAGTGGCAAACGTATGTGATCTTTTAGCATTTGAAATTAGAGTCAGGTGTTTTCAGCCAATGGGATGACCAGCAGGTCTGAGTGAGTGGGATTTGATCTTCAGAACATGTTTATGGAAGTGTATCATGGCATGGACAAAGAAAAAAAGGCTGTAAAAGATTAGAAAATCATAAGAGTAAGAGTTTGGACTTAAACAATCCACTGTCAGACAGATTATGTAGAAATTGCAGAAATTCAAGACCATTATTCCCCTCCCCAGGAGCGGTCAACCAACAACAACCATGCCGTTTAGGTCATAAACAAACCCAAGGTACCTTCTAAGAAACTAAAGGTCTTTCTCATATTGGCTAATGCTAATGTTCATGAGTCCATCATCAGAGCAAGCCAGGAGGCTATTGAAACAAGGTTTTGTGGACAGGTGAGACCAAAATAGAAAGGAAAGAAAAAAGCTGCACTCCAGACCAAAAACCTTACCCAATCTGCAAAACATGGTGGTGTTAGCATCATTGATTTTGGCCTGTTTTGATGCATCTGGGCAAGGATGACTTGCTATTATTATATTATTATTATTATTATAATTATTATTATTATTATTATTATTATTATTATTATTATTATTATTATTATTACTATATTATTATTATTAAGCTGTTGTATGGAGAAATTGGCTGTAATTAGTGTAGGACTAATCAACAGTGGGTGTTTTTAATATTTGTGTTTGTTTTAAATATTTTAAAAACTCACGAAAACAGCTTTCCTGTGCTAGTGTCTGCAGAATGAGATTGAGAATGAGAAACCCACCCTTGACCTAACATTAATGTACACCTAAACTTAACAAACACTTTAAATTACACCTAAACCTAACCTTAATGTGCACCTCAACAGCACTACCAGGTGGTGTAAAAAAATCAATCTATATGGGTGATTCTGAGTTCATGTTGGAATGCATGTATTTGTCTGTTTATTTAAACCCTTTACAAAATGTTCCCAGAGGCCCAGTATTACTTGTATAACTTTGATCCAATAATATGATACAACACTCATAATACAGGTGAGTTACAGTATATGAGGTGAGCTGGTAATGGAATTGAACCAGTTCATGCCATCACTGGGAGTGTCCAGGGGAAATCGGGCAACAAACCTTGCTATTCAAACTAGTCCATGTGTTCTAAAAATCTGAAATTCTTGTTATTTTTAGGGCATGTTTGTGTCCTGCACGTGGACTCCTGCTAAAGTATCTTTATCTGTAAGTGATAAATTGCTTTGTAAGAATTCCAGAACAGAGGTTTCTAATAAGCCATAGATGACTGAAAGCATGCAGTTTGACAAATATCACAGTTTACAGAATTTACCACACTGAGGCAGGCAAGCACGAGAGAAAATTGGCCTTTTGCAAAGTGTGCTATAATAAATAGGAAAAAAACTGACACAGAAGCACTGCATATTTGATATATTCGCCCACTGGGGATTAAGCATGGAACATCAGTGTAAGTAATATGAGATTATTTGCATCCGTGCTGTTAATGCTGCTGTGTCAGAGGTGTGTCAGAGTGGGTTTAAAGGAAGAAGAAGAACCCAACGAGAATGTGCATTGCTGGTGTGTGTGTGTGTGTATGTGTGTATGTGTGTGTGTTCTGCAAATACTGGATCAGCGCTGAAACAGCAGCAGTGTGTGTACAGCAAAGTCTTTCCAGTAAGAGGGAGCACAAAGAATGCCTTTAAAGATGACTGTCATCTAAACACACACACACACACTCATACACACGCAGAGTGGAGAGGGAAAGTGAGTAAAGAGAGAGAGTGTGTGTAAGAGAAAGCGAGAGAGAGAGAGAGAGAGAGAGTGCTGACATATCTGCTTTGCCTCCCCACAATGAACGCACCTGCTGGGCCCATGTGTTTTAATCCGCCATCCTTTTTTCAGACTTAAATTCCTCCAAAGCACATCAGGCAGGAGGCTGAGGCCCTGCATTCTGTTCCCCATCATCACCCACATTGAACCCAACCCCTCGGCCTTCTTCTTATCTAGCAGCCTGGTCTAACTGCACCTCAGCTGGTACTGAGAAGATGAAAGAGAGAGAAAAAGGCACCCTGTGATGGTGGAGGGCTGGTCAAGTGAGGATGCACTACAACATCTTACACAACATCTTAGTCAGCATCTCTTGCACCCTCCAGGATGCTTCTTACAGGCCCAAGCTTTCTTACTGAGAACTTCTACTTATCATTCTCTGTAGCCTGGAGCTTTTGCAGTATAAGTGGTGCTCTTTGCTTCCACTGTCTGTATGTTTGCGTAGCACAAGTCATGCAGAAATGGCATCCAGAAGACTCTACCCCTCTCACTGAAGTATGACTATACTCCGGACACTCGGAGGGTGAAGATAAACAGCCAACGCACTCAAAGGAAAGCGCCAGGTCCCCAGCTCTGATACAATGGCACTGGGTTTGAGGTGAGGAGAGAGCATCTTAGGTCCACATGTAACTAAACTACAACTAAATCCATATAGTGTCTCTAGACTGGTTCTCACAGAGCTCACAGCTTTAAAGTGTCAGTTTCATGTCCTGTTTAAGTTTCATATGAATATGAAACAATTAAACTTAAGGTGTAACACAATTTAGCAGGCGTGTCATTTTGTGTCACCTTAAATGGTGCAGCAGTTTCATCCAGGCACCTGCTTCACTGCTAAGCCTTGTGAAATGAATTCCATTCTGGTTTACAAACCTAAGTTTGAATCATTCAGCACTTTTCCTCCAACAAAAAACAAGCTTCTGGAATCTTAGTAGGTTCTTCAGCACAGGAGCAAGGAGCAATGACATGCCACTTATCTCACAGAGTTTAGTCTACTGCATCTTCTTCCATGTTTGATCCAAAAAAAAAAGTTCTGCAATACTTGCAGGTAGTCTATACGCTCCACCATACTCTATGTTTATCAATGCTGGGAAATGCCTACTGCGATGTAGCCTCAATTCCACTAAAACTGGTCTAAACACAGGATGGTTTGCTAAAAAACACCAAGGATCTTACAAGCCTGAATGGAACCAGTTCAAAAACCAGAGACCTTTTGGTGGAAAAGGCCCCTTTATAAATGCCAAGTAAGCATAATAGTGTGAATACAGCAGCAGGATTTATGGTGGATTTAACTTTTATAACCTGAATGTAACTACTTCCCTTTTTAAGGTTGAACGAAACAGTAAAGATGAAGAATAAGTTTTCCGAGCATGATAACTTGATAATTATAATGATAATATCTCACATAATGATGAGACTGTCATTTGATATGAGTGTCATGTCTGTAGGTTACACTGATCCAGATATATGTGGCCTAGGAAATGACATGTAACTGCCTGCAAAGTGCAGATCTCGGGTTCTAAGAGTTCAGTTTGACCTTGCAAACTAGGGTTCCAACTGTATGTCTAGGACCCTTCAATACTGATAATACTAGATAATGATCTCGTCCCTGAACATTTTGAACAGATCTCTTGATTTTTCTCTAACATGCCATCAAATGTCACAGTCAACAACCCACAGCCAGTCCAGGTATTTGATGTGTTTTATCTCAAGCACACTAGCTATTTTTCCTGATTTGGAAATGTGTGTCCTTATGATGGACATAGTGGTTTCTATGATCGAGAGCTGTCCAGGCCCTGCTACAGCAAAGCAGCCCCAACCATGACCCTTCCACCACCATGCTTCGCAGTTGATATGAGGCTCTTGTTCTCAAATGCTGTGTTTGATTTGCACCAAACATGTCTTCTGTTACTGTGGCCAAATAATTCAACTTTGGATTGGTCTGTCCAAAGTGCATTGTTCAAGAAGTCCTGGTCTTTGACTAAAACAGCAAAATGTGTTTGTTTGTTTCTGATGGCAGATGCACTTTGATATTAACTGTGGCATGAGTTGCCTGTAGGCCCCATGATGACAATTTAGGCTTATTGGACAGTGATTTTTACACATCTTCACTCTGCTGTTGGGCTCAACTTGCTAGGACGGCCTGACCTGACCATTTTCTCCAGTTGGAACATCTGATTTCTCATTGTTTTAAGATCTTTTTAAATCCCAGACACATTTGCATCTGCAACCTTCTTTCTGAAGGCCTCAGAGAGCTCTCTGGAAGTCACCACGGCCATACCACTCACTCCAAGAATCAAGTGCAAACCAAACAAATGTCTGGGAACTAAGACAGTCCTCTCTTATTATGATGTACATGATCTTTTACAGCTGATGTGCTGCACCTGATTCTAATAGACTATTTTCAGTTTTATGTGTTTAGTTATACAACCTTCCCTTCGCACTGTTAAAATGAAGATCAAATGTCCATATGTTTAAATATGTTGAAGTCAAAGGTGGTCATTGAGTGTCCTAACTTTTTCACATGACTATAGAATTTTAAAGTTCAGTTTGAGATAACCTGCACAGACGTGTTTCCAGTGCCAGGAATACTTTCACTTAAATCCAAGGCAATCCTACAGAAGTGACCAGCAGGTCCTGTGTAGAACAGAGGGTGTGTGAGGGGAGCTCCACACCTTAATTAAGGATTCATAAACAGACAATGGACTCCATTAATCTTCATAGCAGTGGCAGCAGACCTCTTGACCGAAACAAATGGCTTATCATGAAGCCAGTTTCCTTCACTATTCATCTTGACCTTGCCAGATGGTTTCTGACAGGATTATTAAGAATAAATGGGTTCGGCACCAATCTTCACATTCACTGCAGGGTAATACAGCAGTCTGGTGCTAGTTCAGCTGAGTACTAATGAAGCAAGATTGACTGAATATGTACTAGAGCTTGAGGAATTTTGTGAACAGTCACAGTATGCAGGTAAAGGTGTTGACAAAGATTTTTTTTTTACTATGCACAGAAGACCCTCCTTTGATTCTCTGAAACCTCCACTGGATTGTTCTTCAGAACCATTTTTGAAAATGAATTTTTGAGAGCAATGACTTTGTTGAAAGTTGAAAGGTTGTACATTCAGGAATTACATGAAATGCAGGTTCTTTGAACCTTTAAAAGGCTATTTCAAATGTTCTTTAGTTCTTTAAGTTTACCAACTTCATACCAACTTCAAACAGGTCAGTGAACATAAAGATCAATGTTTATATTCTTGTCAATCTAATCATTGATAATTCAATATTATTTCATTTTCACACTTTGGATGAGCAGTTATTAACAGGATTTCTGAAAGTGTTTTAAGCCCTTATAGGCAACAAAATGTAGGTGCAAGTACATTTTTGATTAAAATATGGTTAAATTTATACAAATATCTAAATGTTCTTCATTTGTACATCTTTTGACAAATTTGAGTGACCTAGGAACCCCTGAAAATAACAATATCTGGTGTGTTTAACTGTTTCCTAGAAATACTTTTCTATTTGCAAATAAAGGTACATTAAACTACAACATCCCCCAAAATTGGTCATGGGTCCTCAATTTTACATTAAATCTAAAATGTCATTTTTGAAAAGAATTAGAATGGACATCAAAACATACCGGCTTTACTTCACCATTACCATTTCTTTAGGTACACTTTTCAAAAGAAGGATGTGATTGGAATGTAGACTCTGGAGACTCTAGGTGCCTTTATTTCTACAAAGTACATATATACAACCAAAACTGCACAACAAATGACATGTGACATGCTACTGTATGTACACCATAAACAGGTTTATTTAACAATGCTTCTAATAAAACAACGGTGACCATTAAAGTATATATGGTGCTCTTTCCTGTTTCACAACTCATGACAAAGCAAATCCTCCCTCACATCAAGCCCAGCCAAGCTTACAGAACCGCAGCATCTGCATACCATATACTTCGCGCCCCCAACATCCACGTTCTTCCATGGGCTTCTGGTCGGTCTCTTGTTCTTGGCAGCTTGTCAACTATAATGAAGCTGTCGATCACTCAGAGCCCATCTGCATACACACGTCAACCACCTCATCCTTGTCAACCGAGAAGCAGACATTCTGACTCGCTAACACGGACCAACCACGGCACTCTCGTCTGACAGCATGCCCATCTCAATGAAGCTCATCAGTCTGGAGTATTTGTCTAAGTGTCAGTGGAAGAATCGTGCATGCTCACATGACTCCGGTGCTGTCACATGCAAAGCTAGGGGGTGACAGGACAGTGAAAAGCATGGGGCGACAGTTATAGGTGTAGGGCAGCTGTCCAGCCCAATATGGATATCCCAACCATGGGACTTTCAAAAGACCGTTTGGCTATTTCAGGCTCATAGCTCCAGTGCATGTGAGGTAAAAGGAACATGTAAGTGTGGTAAATAAAATTTTCCACAAAACTGTCACTTTCAACCATCTAAGTAAACCCATGAGATTTACACTCATTGCCAATAAATAGTTGCACCCAGAAGTGATCAATTGACAGGAATAAAGTTAGGTTTCGCATCCAGTCTTATCACTTCTTCTTCTTTCGGCTGCTCCCTTTAGGGGTCGCCACAGCGGATCATCTGCCTCCTCTACTGTTACACCAACCATCTCCATGTCCACCTTCACTACATCCATAACCCTCCTCTGAGGTCTTCCTCTTCTCCTTCTGCCCAGCAGCTCCATCTCCAACATTCTTTGTCCAATATATCCCCTATTCCTCCTCAACACATGTCCAAACCATCTCAACCTGGCCTCTCCAAACTGCTCCACTTTCACTGTCCCTCTGAACTGCTCGTTTCTAATCCTGTCCATCCTTGTCACTCCCAAAGAAAATCTGTACATGACTAACTATATAAGGACATCATACAAAATTGCACCAAATACCACGTGACATTATACAACTTAGTTCCAGCAGCGCACGCTGATTGGTTGAAAGACTCGTGAGGTTGGTCAGACACAACAAGAATTCATAATAATGAAAGACAAGAAATATGTGTGAGAAATGGGGCTTAATGTGTTGGTCTGTGAAAGGAGCTGCAGAAGGAGCTGCAGGCTGTGCAGTGAGTGGAGTTTAATGTACTCTATTCTAGTTGTATATTATTGTAATTGGCTTTGACTTGTGTCTGATTCATCACAAACCGTGCTGTTTCAAAATAACACACTCCATCCCATATTCTATTGCTTTAACAGACCGATATTGGCACTGAATATGGTGCCTTCACATAGGTCATTTCCAGCAAGACTGAAGATGACTCCCTGCTACTGTGAGTGTCTCTATGATAATCTAGAACACCACTGAAGTCACGCATTGCAAACAATCGAGTCCTTCTGTGTGCAGCAATTTTTTTTTGATAATGAGTTTATATACACTATAGCATGAGCACAAAGCTCTGATCATCAGACTGCTATAATAATGATGTTTCTTATGATCACAACTTCTTCCTCTCCTGTAATTAGTAAAAATTTCATGAACATGGAAAAACAACTACCAGAGTTTACATGATCTCCATAACCAGCACATCTCGCCGTTATAATATTTAACTGGAAAGGCCGCCTTTTATCTCAGTTATACATAAAAGATGTCTAGTATCTAAATTGTGTCCTGATAACCTTTTGACCACATTCATTAACACTTGTTGGGTGAATGTACGAAAGCGCATTGCAGCCAAGTATTAAAAAAATCGTCAGCATGTCATTTAAATTAGATGTCATAATCATGAGATGTTTATCTTATTTTTATTACATATTGTTTTGTAAAAATGAGGTCAATTACAACATACAAGATCTCAATTATGAGAGAGTATCTCGTTGTTATGAGATATGTCTTACAAATGACATCATATTTCCAACAAACAAGATCTTGTAATTACTAGAAAGCATCTTGTAAAAAAACATGTTTTTATTATTGGTTGTTGAAGGTGTCTTGGAGAGATGGACGTGTTTCCACTGCTGAAACGTGAGGCTCAGGTTTGTATCTTTTTAAATGTGTGTGGGGTGTGCTTCCACTTGCATTTTCTGTGGCTTGGCCTTATGCACAAATAATCCTGATACTCAAATTGGATGAAGTGGGGTTTAATTCCCCCCAGATTATGCTGTATGTCTACTGTATGTTGCTTACTGCCTTGTGAAGTCAGCAGGCAGCAGATGAATACGGTTAAAGTATGTGAAGAACAAATCAGAACTGTGATGTGAAGACTGCAATGTTTTTTCTCTATTATTAGTAAGGGTTAGAAAGCTATAAAGATGTTTTTTATCACTGAGGCAGCGCCAATTTACGCCAGGGGGGGAAGCTAATCAGTACCTACAAGTGTTTGGGCCTTTTTACCGAGGAAGTCAGTGGGGTTGCTCTGTGTGCTGTCCATAACAAACGTATCTACGCATGTTTAGATAAAATGTCTGTTAGTTTTTATCTCTGCTGGAGGAAAGCACTCTGTGAGGAGATAAAGGCCTCCTCAATCATGCAGAGCTCGCCGCACCACCGAAATGCTGAATCCTGCAGCGACAATGCATTTTCTCCTCAGCTCCTTTGAAGTGGCGCACATTGGGCTATACCGGAGCTTTCGTGGAGCCAAACGAACATGAAAATTAAACTGCTACAAAGTGCGACTGGAATCAGAACTTCTAATAATAGAGAGCACCTGGGCCTTTCATTTGATCATACGTGACTCTTTTTTTGTGCCACTTGGATCAGGAATTCTTTCAAAAAAAGAGGGGAAAAATGCCTGCCTTAGCTATCGAGTGTGCTGACCAGAACTCACAAAGGCTACAGAGGAATAGCAGGGATTGTGCTGGCACCTGACTTTCCAGCTGCCATCTCTGGCATGGCTACAAGGATTACCGTCCAAGTTATCTCTTTCTTCAGAGGCTTGTTACTATCTAAACAGCTCACCACTTCAAACGCGCAGGGAGAACAGGAGGCCATGACTGCACAGCCTCGGACCGAAATGGGCTTAAAGCAGCTTCAGTTAAACAGGCCAAGCACAAAACTGGATTGAGGTTTTTGATCTCTGAGGGGGAAAAAACTGATTTAAATCAAGGCCGAGGTTCTCTCTACTGCTCTCTAGTTCTCTAGGAGCTGTAAAGTGTGCGAGGTGTGATTCTCCTGAGTGCATTCTTACGACACAAGCATTTACTCTGCGATCTGATCCTGAGATTATCGCCAGTCTGGAAGTTGTTCCTTACATATCAAAATGTAATGATGAACAGACCAATAGAAATGCTCCAAATTGACCTGGAATAAAATCTTTTTATATTGACGTCCTTTGAAAGTATAATTGAATTGAAAGTAAGATTGAACGATCTCTCTCCCTGATACAATCTAGTACGCTTCTTATTTGAATTTCCATTCCACCTTAAACACACCTGGCACCAGAATGTAACTGCTGGAGGAATTAAAAATTGAATTAGAAGTTGATGAAGATGCTGTTTTTGTGCATTTTTTTTATTCTAAAGCATATCATTGCTGTCATGTATCACCAAAATGACAACTTTACACATACAGGAAAAAAACATGCTAAATTTCAATGTAACAGATTTTATTCCAAGTCATTTTGGAGCATTTCTATTGGTCCATTCATCATTCATGAAATTTTGAAGCAATGTAAATAACAGATATGAGAAAGTGAAAATTGGCAAGTAATTAAATAGATAGATAGACAGACAGACAGAGAGACAGACAGACAGACAGACAGATAGATAGATAGATAGATAGATAGATAGATAGATAGATAGATAGATAGATAGATAGATAGATAGATAGATAGATAGATAGATATGTTTCTAGATATGTTTTAGATATGTATCTAGATAGATAGATAGATAGATAGA
This sequence comes from Acestrorhynchus altus, assembly GCA_034509495.1. Taxonomy (NCBI): domain Eukaryota; kingdom Metazoa; phylum Chordata; class Actinopteri; order Characiformes; family Acestrorhynchidae; genus Acestrorhynchus; species Acestrorhynchus altus. The sequence goes on along the minus strand of CM067522.1, from coordinate 8,353,848 downwards.
TAGATAGATAGATAGATAGATAGATAGATAGATAGATATAATAAGCAAAATTACTGATGGTATTCATCCAGTTTGCAGCATTATTATATGAAGCCACAGATTTTTTGCTTTTTTGCAGGAAAGACTTTGTGCACTCTCTCCAGTGTGGAACCTTTTCATGAGACAAACTAAGATGAAAACAGACGGTCAAAAGTCAAAGTCAAAAAGTCTTCCTTTCTATTAAACCTTGTATAATATGACCTTCTTTTGTGTGATACAACTGAGGTAGGCTTTTCACTTGAGTGTGTCACAACACAGTGTAGATCTGAGCATGACACAGAATATCTTCTTATTAATGGAATGACGAATCCAGACTGACTAAAAAACCTTGCTCTCACTCTTGGACCCAAGGTTACATATGTAAACACACTTTCTGTTTCGTTAAATAAAGGACACCCTAACGGCTGCAAACTTTAAAACTTTAAGACTCATAAGGATCCTCACAGTTGTGTGAGATCAAAACAAAAATAACACAACAAAATAAGTTACAACTACACAAACCAGTGAGGTGCTGGGAAGCCTGGGTACATGACTCTGAGGGGATCGCCGGCCGACGATGCTGGCACTATGGACCAAGGAGCGATAATTCGAATCCTGGTTCAGCACCTGTAGCCTGAGAGAGCACAACTGACCATGCTTGCTCTGGGGAGGTTAATGGGGAGGTTACTGTCAGACCCACAATATCAATTCCTTACAAGTACGCCTCAAGTGGATAATTTCAGAATTGCAGCCAGTTGTCTGCCCTTCTGGGACAATTTTAACATTACAGAAGTAAAAACTGTGGCAATAGTTTTTTCATGTGTTTGTTATGACAAAGATATACCATCCTGTAGCTTATTTCCAGAGGTTTGAACCCACACTTTCTAAAAATAATTGGATGGATGAAGGTTTTTCTGATGTCATTTAATAACAGTAGTTATTTAGAACCATACATTTAATATTTTCCTTTATTAAACACTTCTTCATTAAAAAAACAAATATCTGCAGTTCAGAAATGAAGCACTAGAGGCATATTTTTAAGGAACTGATAGCGTAGGTCTGACAGCGCAGTCGAGACACTGAGGGTGTGCAGATATAGTCTTCTCCACATTTACAGTGGCCTGACATATACAGCATATAAAAACCACCACCACGGCATCTCTCAATGTCTACTATTTTGTACTTTCCGGTCATGTCAGGGACCTTGAATGATACAATGACCAATGTATTGTTTATTCAGTGACAAACACATACAGTACAATAAAGCTCACAAAGACGTGGGCTGTTATCACGTCAAACAGCTGTATACTGATGGTGAACTGCACCTGTTTGGCTGGGTTAGATCACGGGGCTCTTTTTCTTTTTTCCTTTTTTAATGTTAGAACCGTGTAAATTAGAACTACTGCTGCTAATACTACCTTGGTACAGCTGTGGCCTGGTGGTAATGTGACAGGAACGTTGCCGGTTCAATTCCCTGAACTGCCCTCAGGCAAGGCACTTAACTCCCCAGCTGCTCCCCGGGTACCGTGGATAGGGCTACACACTGCTCCGGGCACATGCACTCACTGTCTGCTAGTGTGTGAATTCAATAGTATGTACAGTGTATCACAAAAGTGAGTACACCGCTCACATTTCTGCAGATATTTAAGTATATCTTTTCATGGGACAACACTGAAAAAATGACACTTTGACACAATGAACAGTAGTCTGTGTGCAGCTTATTTAACAGTGTAAATTTATTCTTCCCTCAAAATAACTCTATATACAGCCATTAATGTCTAAACCAGCAGCTACAAAAGTGAGTCCACCCCTGAGACTACACCCAGTAAATGTCCAAAATGAGCACTGCTTGTCATGTTCCCTCCAAAATGTCATGAGACTCGTTAGTGTTACTAGGTCTCAGGTGTGCATAGAGAGCAGGTGTGTTCAATTTTGTGGTCCCGCTCTCACACTCTCTCATAGTGGTCACTGAAAGTTCCAACATGGCACCTCATGGCAAAGAACTCTCTGAGGATCTTAAAAGAGGAATTGTTGTGCTACCTGAAGATGGCCAAGGCTACGAGAAGATTGCGAACACCCTGAAACTGAGCTGCAGCACAGTGGCCAAGATCATCCAGCGTTTTAAAAGAGCAGGGTCCACTCAGAACAGACCTCGAGCTGGTCGTCCAAAGAAGCTGAGTGCACGTGCACGTGCAGCTTGCAAACAGTTTGCTGAAGATATGTCAACAGAGGACATGGATTACTGGAAACTATGGTCTGAAGAGGCCAAGATTAATCTGTTTTGTTCAGATGGTCTCAAGCATGTGTCGTCGATCAAGTGAGGAGTACAAAGATAAGTGTGTCATGCCTACAGTCAAGCATGGTGGCGGGAATGCCATGGTCTGGGGCTACATGAGCAGGTGTTGGGGAGTTACATTTCATTGAGGGACACATGAACTCCAATATGTACTGAAATAATGAAGCACAGCATTGGTCACAGGGCAGTGTTCCAGCATGATAATGACCCCAAACACACCTCTAAGACAACCACTGCTTTATTGAAGAGGCTGAGGGTAAAGGTGATGAACTGGCCAAGCATGTCTCCAGGCCTAAACCCAATAGAACATCTTTGGGACATCCTCAAGCGGAAGGTGGAAGAGCGCAAAGTCTCCAACATCCGCCTGCTCCATGATGTCATCATGGAGGAGTGGAAAAGCATTCCAGTGGCAACCTGTGAAACTCTGGTAAACTCCATGCCCAGGAGAGTTAAGGCAGTTCTGGAAAATTATGGTGGCCACACAAAATATTGACACTTCAGGAACATTCACTAAGGGGTGTTCTCACTTTTGTTGCTGCTGGTTTAGACATTAATGGCTGTATGTTGAGTTATTTTGAGGGAAGAATAAATTTACACTGTTATATAAGCTGAACACAGACTACTTTTCATTGTGTCAAAGTGTCATTTTGTCAGTGTTGTCCCATGAAAAGATATACTTAAATATATGCACAAATGTGAGGGGTCTACTCACTTTTGTGATACACTGTATGTGTGTGTTTCATTTCATTCATATGTGGTCATTTGTTTTTTTTTCATTCATCAGTGCAACAAGACTTGTTTTTGTCCATTCACTTATTTGTCAGTGTTCCATCACCACAATGAGTGCACAGCTGCCGGTTATGTAAGAATGATGTACTTCCCGAAATGATCTATTGCCCTGATTAAGCCCAGGTGAGCATCTGTCCACAGGATCAGCTCCTTGGCCACTTTATGCAAAGTCTGAGAGTCCAGACTAACCCTGGTGACTATTGCTATTGTGTTGTCTGTTTTGATGAGGACACGTTTGGCTTGAAGTGGCTTGAACATTCGAGAGAGATGAAGATCAGGGTGTCTGCACTCTTCTGTTGACCTCTCGCTGGCACACTCTTCCCGTTTGAACTCATCTGGTCAGGTTTTATCAGCTTTTCCACAACTGTATGGCTTTCAAGCACAGTTGCAGAGTTTTGTGCTGATCACTTGTGGAATTTAGAGCCTTCCAGACATACCAATTGTGTAGGGCCTAAGGTAGGGGAGACCCAAGCAGACCACATAAGAGGCTGCGGCCAAAAGATCCAGAAGTCTCTGAACCAGTATACCCTTTAAAGTGCCGTCTCTTCTGAATCGTGCAAGGTATTGACCTAGAGTCACCTCACTCTGTTGATCCAGTCAGATGAAATGAATCACCATCTACAGTGAGCAGTTTCCTTTGGAAGGTGCATCATGGGTCTAACCATTTCTGAAGGTCCTCCATTACCTCTTATGTGCTGACCATAGTCCAGCATCAGATAATGTTTACAGACTGACCTGCCCTTGAGAGAAAAGCCTGCTCTGTATTCTGTGGTCCATTCAGATTCAGAACTGGCCTCTGAGTAGGCCACAGGGAAAGGGGAAACTTCGTCAGACACAGTTGATGGCAAAATCCATCTCACTATCCCAAATGTTCCTATTCCTCTGCCTGCAGCACTTGTTCAACAGTTGGCATATTTCCTAGATGTTGTGAGAGTACTTTCCTCATCCACTGCTGGCAAAACCTGGATGACATTTCCTTTGCCACGGAAGCTCTGGTGTTGCTTCATGGTTTTTATCTTGCTATGCTTCCTGTCATTTTAAGATGGACAGACACAAGGCTTTAATACACATATAGTCAGCTGACAATGAGGGGCTTTTGGATGTGCAGATGTGTTGTCTTTTTAACTTTATTTACCCAGTTCTGCAATATTAGAAGACACTGCATTTTCTGCCCCTAAACATGTTAGATAGGACAAAGGTGTCTTCAGTTGGTTCTTGCCATTGCAGTTGGTGTAATGACGGAATTCCAGGATATTGAGATATTGGTATCTCTGACAATCAACACAAAAGCAATAATGAGCTGTGCATGTGGAGCAGTGGCCGATCCCATCCTGCTATGCAGAATACTAACAATACAATCACACTATAGAAGCCCGAATCAGGAAACAAGAATCAGAAGATTCACTACTGCTGTACCAATGCTCATGAGAAGAAGATACAGGATTAAATTGCTACAAAATAATTTGCAGGTAGTTCGCTGCAGGCGCTGCAGTAATATTTCAGGCTAAAGATTGATTGATCAATGTCAAGCGAGTGTTTTGTAATGATATCTGAATGCATATTTTAAAGGTAAAGGTGCACATAGACTCGCTGTGCTGCACAGAGGAATTTATCACCTGCATTTAACCCATCCACACTAATATGCACTAGTGAACTGACACACTAGGGGGCAGTAAGCACACATTCCCAGTGTGGTAGGTAACTCTATCCACAGTGCCCGGGGAGCAGCTGGGGAGTTAAGTGCCTTGCTCAAGGGCACTTGAGTCATGACCTGCCAGGTCAGGGATTCAAACTGGTTCCCTAACCTAAATGTTCCAAAATCTGCTAGATGGCTGCTGCAACCATCAGGTCAGCAGTCTTCTCCTCGATTGTATTTGGGTGTAATGAACTAGATATAGTACATACACTGTATTTATACACTTTGAACAATAATTTACTACAAACATTATCAGCTATAAGCCCAACTGATCAACTGATCAAAAAACTTGAACATATTATTTACCTTTTTTGAATTTAACTATGAGCAACAGCACACATGCACTAGAACTTGCATGAAAGTGGTAGTTGTTTGTTGCGGTGACTAATTGGTGGCACTGATCCCAACACAAAAACAAATTAGCATAGTTTTGGAGTGATATTTAGGTTGCACCCATTGCTTTACACAGACAGACACAGACAGCTTTCTGGAGTTGTGGAGCAGTGGAACTGTTTTTCTGGAATGGTAGTGTTCCCTCCAGCACTTTTGCAATGATGTAGGCTGGTGATCATCCAACATCCTGACCTCACCAACACTATTGTTGTCACAAGATGTGTGAAAATCTAGTAGAACCCTTTCCTGGACAGTAGAGTTACTCCAACAAAAGCAGGATAAAGCCTGTTTAACCTTCATTTCAGAAGAAACTACAAATGAGCAGATGTCCCAGTACTTATGTTCACAGAGCAAACCAAAGATACCAAAGAATAAGAATCAGCTTTTCAAAATCTGATGTTTATTTGCTTTGGGCCATGAGCTACAACCACAAAGACATTGTGCAAAGAAAGCAAAGATTGACACTTCAGAAAAGGTGACAAGCAGAGTATATAAGGAGATCTCACCGGCAACCAGAGGACAGACAGAGAGGAAACACACACTAATACTGCTATAATATGTAAGTTCTTGAACAAGACAGAAATAGCCATAGCATTCGACTTCAAAATAATTAGATACATAATCATATCAATATATCAGTACTGTATCAAAGTTTACATTGAGCTCTTTTATTCCCCGAAAATGATCTGCCTCTTAACAAACTGCAAATCCTTGAAAAGAGAATACAAAAATATTGGTAGATGTGAGTCGCTATTAAAGGCAAGACACATAAGAGGCTCAGAAAAAAAGAACAGACAAACAAGTCTGCTTTGTCTGAGTGTATCTCACAAAAAAGCCTCCTCAGGCTTCTCCAGCTGCTTAAATACCATTAGGGTCCGGTCTGTATGGACAGGACTGAGGAGGAAAAGATGCTGGCAAAATCAAAGACTCAAGACATCCCTTCATGATTAAAATCTCTAATAGTTACTTATATTCTTGATTAATATTCATGTGGAACAAACATCACTTTTAAGTGTAACTGGTAGAATATATGAATAATAAAGCCACTGGTTTGACCATGTGCATCTATACCATTAGATTAAAAAAAAAACTTAAAAAATGTAAGATTGTTTTATCTCTCTCTTTTCCAAAGATTAGAAATGAACTTGAAATGAAACTTTACGTCGACCCACATATTAATGTGTAAAATATTGCATAAGGGGTGTGTGTATATTATATATGTGTGTGTATTTTATATATATATATATATATATATATATATATATATATATATATATATATATATATATATATACACACACACACACACACACACACACACACACACACCACACACACACACACGGACAAAATTGTTGGTCCCCCTCAGTTAATGAAAGAAAAACTCAATGGTCACAGAAATAACTTGAATCTGACAGTAGTAAATAAAAATTCTATGAAAATTAACAAATAAAATGCAACACTGATTTTGAACTGTGGTTCAACAGAATTCTATTATAGAGTAAACTCATTAAGATAAATATGGATAAAACTGACATTAAGTACCCCTGAAAATAATGTGACCAAAGGGACATCTTGAATCTGTGCAGGGTTCAATGAAATCTCAAGACTAATGAAGGGATTCTAGAGAGAAATGTGCTGCCCAGGTCAGAAAGCTTGGTCTCAAACACAGGTCATGGGTCTTGTAAAAGGATAATGACCCAAAACACATCTAAAAACACCCATGAATGGCCAAGAGGAAAACAGTGGACTGTGACCCCTGACCTAAATCCTATTGAGCATCTTTGGAAGGAGCTGAAACATGCCATCTGGAAAAGGCACCCTTCAAACCTGAGTTAGCTGGAGCAGTTTGCTGATGAAAGAGAATGGGCCACGATACCTGCTGAGAGGTGCAGAAGTCTCATTGACAGTTACAGGAATCATTTGATTGCAGTGATTGCTTCAAAGGTTGTGCAACAAATATTAAGTTAAGGGTACCATCATTTCTGTCCAGATCTGTTTCACTTGATTTATTTTTTTAAATAATTCTGTTGAAGCATGGTTGAAAGCGCAGTATCTCTGTTTTTCATGTGGTTAATTTTCTGCATTTTGGTAGTTATTCACTTTTGTGAGATTCGAGTTATTTTTGTGACCATTGTGGGCTTTTCTTTCATTAACACAGGGGTACCAACAATTTTGTCCACGTAGTGGTGTGTGTGTGTGTGTGTGTGTGTGTGTGTGTGTGTGTGTGTGTGTGTGTGTGTATATATATATAAGCATATAGAATCTTCCTCAGGATATGTAGTGAAGCCACATAACAGATGTGAAAAAAAGAAAGCCTTTTCTGCGTTGGTGAACATAAGCCAAAGATGCAGGTTTTTTTTCTGATGAATCAGATTTTTGAAGCCAAGCAGCAAGGCTACAGACAGGACTGAGGAGGAGAAGTAAAGAAAAGAAACAAAACCCCAAAACAAAAACGTAACCAAGAAGGAACATAACAAAAAATGTCGTCCCCCCCATCAGCTGGTCTCATCTTCATCACTCATCTTCTGTGGGGCTGCCCTCAGACTGCTCCTATAAACACACACCACAAGAAGAGAGTGATTGTGAGCAGCTCGTTCTTGCATCCGAGCTCCCTGTATGTCTGGTCTGGTCGTTGGATTTTTGTTTCAAAAAGAAAAACAAGAGAATGGACAATGACCTGTTCTCTGATTTTTGCTTACAAATACAAACACAGAAAAATGTATCCACCTGACGATTGTACAAACAAAATACTAGCTTTCAATCAATCTGTCCTGAGAAGGGAAGCAATGTAGACGTCTCTACAAAGAATACACTCCTTGTCTACAAAAATAGTTGCACCTGGATGGAAGTGTCCGTTTCAGAAGTTTCCGAAGGAAGATAAAGGAGTGATTTAAACATTTAGACTGATATGGGGAATATTTATTGAACTACACATACAGAAGCAGCCCCTCAGCATGGCGTCAGGTATAACGCAACATGCCAGACATCCTTAAATGGAACTGTACAGGTTCCTAATGGTGTGTGATAATCCATCCCATGCACCCTGAAAATTCTTCCTGAAGACTTTATGGTAGGGGTGGAGTGTCCACATTGTAACCCTGAGTGACTCCAAGACAATCTTGCAGGACACCACTGCAGTCAGTTGATTCAGATTATTTATGCTCTCTAAAAGCTGTTGTGAAGAGTTTGTGTGCGTGTGCATCATGTGACAGTATAGGCACAACAGATTACTCTCGTGATTTGTGTTTCTATTTATAAATAACTACTAAACAGCAAACAATAATAAGGGATGTTCTGTTTCATGCTTCGTTTTGGATACAAAAATCACAAAATCTGTTTTATTAATACTGAAGTGGATGTCGAATGATCAAAATGATCCTTAAATACTCTAAAAAGAATTCCACTGATTTTCTCCATGAAAAAATGGTTAAAGTTATTTATGCTCCAGAGAAAAGAGAAAAAGGTTCAGTGTGGTGTTGTACATGGTGGTAATGGGAACTTAAATCTGAAATGTTCATTGCCTCTAAAAGCTCTCTTTACTGAAACAATACTATATTAAATATTACAAAAATATTGCCCAACGTCTGAGACCTGAGTGGAAAAATGGAATGAATTGGATGGAAATCAGTACAGACAAAGAAATAAGGGAGACAAATGTGAGTGTAATTTTGCTTGTTCATTTGTATAAGTGACATGCTCTGTTAGTGATCTAGAGGTTCAATGGAGTGCTTGCTCTATTTGGTTTTCCTTTCAATCTGTTCCACATTGAAAGTTAACAGCATCATTCTGAGGCTGACTGAGGGTTTCTGATTTTTACACTCCAATGGATCACACTAATACAATTCTGCTCTCCAATCAAACACCAGAGTGATGCAGATGAGCAGTTTTGCTCAATGTGCTGCCTTATGGCTCTGATATAAAGAGAATTAGAGAATTATTATTATTAAAGTAACAACGGCAGTAAAACAGCATTTCAAACGGTCATATGTAAATGTTAGCATCTCACCTTCGTCTCAAATCTGCATGTATTTATCTGTGATTCTGCTACATGCCTACCGGTCACTATAATATTGTCAGAATGTTTAAAGCAAACAACTTCTGGTCTGTTTGACAATAGTTGTCGTTTTTGGATTTACTGGTATTTTACACATCATTAGTAAATGAAATGTATTTGTGGTGCATCATTTAATAATTGAGATGCAAGTCATTCATGCACTTTTGCAACTTTAGAAAAGTTGGTGGAAATTCTCCTGTGAGTGTGCTAGTAAAGCTCACCATACTAAACCTACTGACAGCTTAAAAAACTGCATGGAAGAACCATTTGATCACAAATGAGTTACATACACTGCTTAAATATGATTGCAATGGTGGAAAGAAGAATGACTTAATTTGAAAGGGATGTGACTGACTGTTACAGACTCTGTCCCTGTTTTACTCTTTATAATCTAGTCACCATGATTCACTTGTCCTTTTTTAAAAGTAGCTTCTGTGTCAAGATATTGATCAGATCTCATGGCGATCCAGATTCCATGTGAAAGATGTACATTTTGTATGTATTCGTACTTGAAAAATAAAGGCATCACTTTGATGACCAGTCCACTGAAACAGGTCTTTTTGAGCTTAGAATATGAACACTATGGTTTTGTGTATTCTCTAGCATATAAAATAAATCCTCACTGCAGCAGAAAACACTACATTTACTCCACATAGCTAACATTTGTAGGATATATACTCAATATATAGTAATAATTCCAATTTTAAAACTTTCTTAAAATCTCAAGAAGAAAACGGTGTCTAATACCTGTGGGTTTAAACAAACAAATACTTGCGCATCTCAAAAAATTTTGAATTTTTTATATTCCTTACATTTAAAGTGATATATTTCAAGTTTTGTTTTAAAGTTGATACTGTGATTTGTAATTTATTCACATTTAAATTAAACTTTTCTAATATTTATGATTCTAGATAAGCTACAAGGCATATAATAATATATATATCTGATAAGATGGCCTGAAATGTCACTTTACATGTAAGGAGTATAAAATGACAGTTTACCTTTTTAATAAAATTGTGACTCGGTTAGCTTTTCAATGATATTCTAATAACCTTAACCATTGTCAAATAAAAGACCCGTCTGTGACATATTTGGGACTAACCCTGTTCTGAAATCGTGGCTCCACCACTGTTCCCACATTGACAACTGCCCTGAGGAGTCTTGTTACATGTTGGGGCTTAGCTACACATGTACCACTCACTCCTGGATAACGAGACAGGCCAACACCAAATGCCCCCTAAGACACATAGTGCTACATGAAAGCTGTCGTTCTAAACTAGAGGTGACCAGATATAGAGCACAGAAAAGGGTTGTGCTGGGAAATTAAGACTCAGAAAAGACTTACGTTTTTCTGGAGAACTGTAGCAGAGGGAACAGAGACAAAAAGGAAGTGATAAAAGGAGAATAAAGAGTAGATGAGAGCAAACTTCAATCTTCATCCTAATTAATACCTAGTTCCACAGATTGCCTAACGATCTAACATCTGCACACAGGTTCAAATGTCATTGGGTATATTTCAGACTGAGGTGAGAGCTACTATGGAACATATCTGTGGGAAAGTGAGAAGAGGAAGAAAGTGGTAATGTGCCCTGATGGCAGTGGGATCCTACATTCTCCTCCTGCTCCTCATCGCTGTCATCGTCACTGACCACAGGTTTGGCTTTGGCCCGGCTCGGCCGCTTCTTGCCTTTATCTTGGCTGCGCTCCTCGCGCTTACTCAGCTTGATCTTCACCTTCACGGACTTGGCTAGAATGAGAGCAGAAGGCAATGACATTCCATCAGCTGAGGAGCAAGAGAACCCAACAGAAAACGGGACAAAGCTTGCATATGATTTCTGATTGAAAATTAAACAGTCCTACATAATCAAAAAAGCATAAACAAAGCAAATGAATATCAAAATATATATTACATTCATTCCCTAAAGCAGCTGGAGCACAACTAACATGAGAGTCATCTGAACTGGAGAGAAAGGAAGTGGTGACAAGTCCTAAATTAAGTACTAGTCACCCTTGTTTTGGGCTGATGTAACCACATGAAATCTTTATGTGTAAGTGTGCACTTAACAGCACGTTTAGTCTTTATTAGTCAATGGCACTTGTCTGTTCCAGAGGTTTTAAAAAACTATTTGGAAAACATGGAGTGGCTTGAACTGACAATAACGGGCCACTAAACTGGTATTTTTCATTGCTATTTTAAAAAGATTTTTTTTTTTTTAAATCTACCAAACCATTCACACAGGGGTCGATTGTGCACTGCATTGAGTTTTCCAGAAATATACACAAAAAGATAAATAGAAAAATCTTACACTCCATCTCTGATTCTTCATCATCATCGTCATCATCGTTGCTTTCATCGTCGCTCTCCTCTTTGGCAATCTTCTGTCTGGCACTCTTAAACACAGACTGCAGCACGATGGAGTCTTCATAGATCTTCATAAAAAAAAAATGTTTTTCTAGTGTAAGTCATTTTAAAACATAACTGCATGGTCATACTGTCAACTTTTAGTGGGTAATATCTGTAACTGTTAATAGTAAGGTTGTTGTAAATGTACAGTACATGACTGAGAAGTACAGGGGTTGGACAATGAAACTGAAACATCTGGTTTTAGACCACAATAATTTATTAGTATGGTGAACTAGGGCCTCCTTTTGCGGCCAATACAGCATCAATACGTCTTGGAAATGACATTTTTTGGATACAATCCGGGTTAACACCCGAACATCCCTTTCAGACATCTTCCTCTTGCGTCCACAGTTAATCCTGTTGGATGTAGTTGGTCCTTCTTGGTGGTGCTGACATTACCCTGGATACCGTGGCTCTTGATACATCACAAAGACTTGCTGTCTTGGTCACAGATGCGCCAGCAAGACGTGCACCAACAATTTGTCCTCTTTTGAACTCTGGTATGTCCCCCACAATGTTGTGTGTGTTACAATATTTTGAGCAAAACTGTGCTCTTACCTGCTAATTGAACCTTCACACTCTGCTCTTACTGGTTCAATGAGCCATTAATGAAGATTGGCCACCAGGCTGCTCCAATTTAGTCATGAAACCTCCCACACTAAATGACAGGTGTTTCAGTTTCATTGTCCGACCCCTGTAGACTCCAGCTCCAGACGTAGACTACAGCTATGCAGTAGATTACTCCTCTCGTCTCTCTACAGATGTGGCCATTTCAGATCAGATAAAATGATGGAATTGATTACAGAAGAGGATTCTGGCCCATTATTCCACTCTTTCTGGCAAAGCAACTGAGAACACTTTTATATTATTCCAAAAGAAACATGTAAAAAAAAAAGACTGTAAATGGGAAAAGATGCTTTAACTTCAAAAATCAAATATCTACTGACCTAAAGCCAAGTTTGGTTTTGATCTGAGTTCTCATTTCTCATTTCAACATCCTTTGAAAGCAGATACACCATTTGTCCAAATGTTTGTGGACACCTTTTGTAAAGATTGCATTCAGCTCTTTTTATTTGCATCCATTGCTGGCACAGATGTGCAAATGCACACACAGCTTGTCTATGCCTTTTTCAGAAGTACTGCCAATAGAATAGGACCCTCTGGAGCAGATAAACATAAACTTATTGGCACAATTCAAAAGGCAGGCATGGAAAAGATGGGTATAAGCTGGGGAGTTGGGACTGAGGTGGGGTGATGATCATCCATTATCCTGACCTTACTAATGCTCACAGCAGTGAGGACAGTAGAGACAGTTATTCCAACAAAAGCTATTTAACCCAGTTGATTTCATAAAAAAAAGCAATGAGCAGGTGTCACAGTACTGTCCATATCGTTGTGCTTGAACAGTACAACCCAAAATCTTGGGTGCTTTAGACCCCTCCAGCCCATGCCCAACTTCAGGTATGGTACCAATAAATTCATGTTTATCTGCTCCTGACATTCTCAGTGCATTGGCAATACTTCTCCAAAGGAAGTAGACATTTGCACATCTGTCAGCAATATGTGCAATTTAAAGTAGCCGAACGCCTTCATTACAAATGGTGTCCACATTCAACTGGACATATACAGTATGTATCTCTAGGCTCTTCTAAAACATGGTTAAAATTTCCATGATCTGAAAATAAACTGTATGCAAGTTATTATGGTATAATTTTGCTGTCTACAGTCATATGACGTTCATAAACAGCATTCCACGCAACAATGTAATCAAAATCATTCAACAGCACTATTTGGCAAAACACCCCAGCACGATAATAGCATGGTAATAGTGAGCACTGCATGCTTTCACTCACTTACCTGGGAACCTTCCAGATTGTAGGTCTGAGCATTGTGACAAAGGAGCATTACGTCTTTCTCCAAATCACCCAGGCTCCTGTACTTGTGGTTCCGCACTCTCTCCTACAAATACATCACAGCATGTTTCTAAAAGGTTCAAAGCACATCCCTCCCTGTAAGCCAGCTGTATCATCTATTAAAATACAGTGCTGAAGAGAACAGCAGCCAAACTGTATTCTGAATGAAAATCAACACAGTCACTTGTAATCACATCTTGTGTTGTGCATTAAAAATTCAATTAAAAATGTCATGGCTGGTTAATCCTATTATAATCTGTCCTGAATTAATGAAAGTGTCTTTCAAGCAATAACATGTCACAACAACGAATACAGAATGGGAAGCTGAGAATTAAGGGTGGGACTTAGCTCTCTATTAGGTTCTTTACCTTGATCTTTTTGAAGTCCACTGGCTTCCTTATCAGTTCATAGTACTCTGGGAGCTCTTTCCTGGAGGGGAGCTGCACAAAGACCTCACTGAGCTGGCGGCCTGATCTGTAATCAGAGACAGTGAGCCCGGTTTAGCTGGATTCCTCTGGACAGCGTGAAGATTAAGAACGGAATCTGTGGTTGGGAATGATTTTCGGCTGTTGACTTCAGATCTTGCTATATTTATCCATTTGCATCAAATCCAGGACTGCATCTAGGGACATTCTATCAAGATTGGTTCCACCATAGTTTCCACCAGAAGGATTTCTGGTTCCATGTTTACTGAGCACCATCAGCCATGGACAGCAGATGACGGTCCATAGAGCTTCCTTTTTAATGTACCGTATTTTCTGGACTATAAAGCTGCTACTTTTTTCCCACACTTTAAACCATGCGGCTTATAATGAGGTGCAGTTTTTTTCTTCTTATAAATGTTATTTTCCGGGTTTTTTTTTTTTTAACTTTGCGGGTGCGGCTTATATTCCGGTGCTGTTTATAGTCCGGAAAATACGGTAGTCCTAAATTTAGGTGTAACAATTAAAATGACCCTGTCTTTAGACTGCATAGATTCCTTCACCCCTCTTCTCCAACCAGAACAGTCTGAACTGACAACACAGGTGATTCATCACATACATCATCATGATATGTGGGCTCACGCTGCTGCAATTACAGACCTGTTAGAGGATTTCTTTAGAAGGATGCACAATACTGTGCTCATGGTCACTTACCATCAAAGTTTAATGCGTGGTTTAAACCATTACCATGGTTAGAATTCAAGTTGCAGCATTTCTGCCTTCCAGCTGTGCACATAGACTGTATCACGTCCAGGACAATTAACAAAATATTTCTTATACATTTCCATAAGTCATGCTCTGATATTGCTCCAAAGTACAGCAGATGGATCCATGATCTTGCTGCTGATAAAGACCAGCAGTAAACAAGCTCTCTGCAGGGACGCTGACGGATAAGCATGATTCACACTGATAAATTGTCAATTCAGAACATGGATGCATGCCACAAAAATGACCAAGAAGGTGAAATAATGAAGATGCCAGTTAAGCAAAAGATGTTGAGACTCTAGATACACTAGTGTGATATATTGAGATTTATCACTAGAGGCTGCAAGTTATGCCTCCACAAGGTCTCTTTTGAATCTAAAGCTACTGATGCAAATGATATGAAGCAGATACTACAATTATGTTTTCCTAAATCTTCACATATTAGAGTCTGATATGAATATGTTGAGGCTGATGTTGATATCAATTTTAGAGGGCAAAACTTACCCTAACAGGTATAGCTGGGCGATATCTGCATTTATATTATAATATATATATATATATATATATATATATATATATATATATATATCTGTCTCTTATACTATATATATATAATTTTTATTTTTTATTTTTTTTTATTATTGAACCTTAAATTTAACCAGGCAGGTCATTAAGAACAGGTTCTTATTTACTAAGTTGGCCTTCAAAAACAGAGCAAAATATGGGCTGAGGTGATACAATTTCTACTGAGATTTATAGCTGGAGTTTCATACGGAGTCTCGCAGTGGTACCCTGTAGCTATGCAAGGACAAAAAAAATAAATATCTCCATGGTGTGTGTGAAAGCAAGAGTTGAGCTGAGAGCAGGGTGTGGAGAAGAGCGAGATAAACGGTTTTAAAAAACGTAGTGCCTCAGTCCAGATCATGCGTTGTTTGTATCCCAATATAGAAATAAATATCAATATATCGCTCGACCTCACTAACATTCTAGTTGCTGATTCCAATCAAATCTTCAAAGCAATGTTCCAAAATCTAGTAAAATCCCTTCCCTGGGCAGCAGAGACAGCGAAAAAAAAAGCAGAATGAACTTTTCAATAATACTTTAATACTATTACTATTACAGAAGTAGGTGCCAATTACTTTGCCCATTTTGTGTATTTATACTTCATACTCGTCACTGTTTTTGAGAAGTTTCAATCATACAGCAAGTGAAATCTGACTTCTACAGTCGTATCGTGTGACAACCAGCCAAAGCTCTGTCTAAACTTCTCAACAGGCTACAGTAAACACTGCTATTAAATCGTTCCAGAGTATTCCGTGCACGTGACTGAAGGATGGCTGGCCTTCCTAGAGGATGTGGACTGCACAGCAGACAGTAGAACAGTGCAACAAAGTGCAGCTACAAGAATCAGCTTTAATTAACACCCTGCCTGGAAAAGGGATGGAATGTGACTTCACGGAAAGGAGGTAGTGAATTCTTGGAAAGAAAATCTTGGGGCGGTTATAGAGAGGGGAAGAGAAGGTGGGGCCAGTGGGAGCATATTCAAGGAGAAGAAGCCTCCAGTGAAGAAAGCATAGTACAGCATTACAGACTGGCCAGCTTTCAAAAATATGGAGCAAAAATGACATGGAATGTTTACCAGAATTCCCAGTACATCACCTTCAACAGAAATGAAATCATCATGGCTGTGTGTCTCGTGCATCATATGGACTGTGGTGTAAGTGCACTGCTTGACTGGAGTTCTGTTTATTATTACCCGTCTCTGTAGTTGATGACTGTCTCGATGATAGCAGTCATCTGCTTGGTGAGTTTCGGGGGGTTGGGGGAGAGCTTCTCAGCTGGGGGGCGTCCTCGCCTCTTCTTGGCTTTCTCCCCGTCCTCACGTCGAACAACTTTATCAACATGTCTCCGCCGTTTGCGCTTCTTCAGACGGATCTCCTCCTCCATCTCCTCCAGGTTGCCATCTTCAATGGCCTATAGGGTCAAAAGGGAAATAGGTTAGACTGGAAAACAAATTGTGTGTTCAATATATTCCACATATCTTCCATATTGAATTACATCCACAACCGGAATGGTCATTTCTGTTAACTAACCAGTTCAGGGGTTATTATTAAACCCTATAACCCGGACTATAAGCCGCTACCTTTTTCCACACTTTAAACCACGCGGCTTATAATGAGGTGCAGCTTTTTGTTCTTATACGTGTTATTTTCCAGGTTTTTTTTTTTTTTTTAACTTTGTGGGTGCGGCTGATATTCCGGTGCTGCTTATAGTCTGGAAAATACGGTAATTCTAAAGGAATTGATTCTAATCTGCACACAGTTCATGATATATTATATACAACATACAGCAAGACAGCATCATTCAGGCACATAGAGGCCACGTATTAATGAAAGGTCTTTTAAACAGATGTTGACGAGTATAGCAACAGATATCCAATTTCTTCTACAATTCATATTCTTAGAGCTCGCATTCAGACAAGACAGTCCAATAATACAGTGAGCTCAGGTCTCACTAATCAGCTCCCTATGCATGACAAAGAATCTTTAATGTAAAGCTCTGGCCAATTCTCATTTGGCAGTCATGCCAGTGATCTCTCATTAAATTCAGAAAAAATGGATCCAAATGCGACTATAGGCACAGAATGGAGCATGTCCGCTTATATTGCTGAAATACAGAGCCATTAGGAGTCTCATCATTCTTATAACCTGGTTTGAAATTAGATGAGCATGACAATGAGACAGTGTTCTCAATTAGGGCCATCTATCTGGCATGCCCTCTCCTCCCCTTCTGCTTTCCTTTTAGAGGAAAGCCCGTCATTCATACATCTGTTCTCACATATTATGTAAGAACCCTGATGTTAAAGTATTTTTACAAGTTATGGCTGCCTGTTATATACACAATAAAGAGCAAGACACATGCAGGCTTGGACATCCATTGGTGTTGGCACGTCAGACATCTTCATTCCATTTATCATTATTCGCATGTGGAACAGTTTATGAAATTTCTTAGTTTGACTCGTCAATGCCACAAAGTAAAATACACCTGAAGCCAAATATTTCAAGCATTGTTTTTAACTTCTGACCAGTATGGCTTAATGAAAACCAGAAATCCAGTTTCTTATACGATTAGAACATTTCATGGGATATTCTAATATTCCGAATCCTGCTGGAAAAGTGAATCTGTATCTTCATAAAAGATCAACAGCAGATGAAAGCATGAAGAATGACTCTGCGCACTTCACGCTGGACTTCACACCCCTTGGATTCACTGCCTCTAGGAGCTTGAGTTGAGACTCTAGGACTCTCCAAAGAGCTCTCCAAAGTTCTTGAATGTAATAAGATGGTAATATATTGATATTTATATCGATATCTGGATATCTGGATGGAGTGCATCCAGAAAGTACTCGCAGCACTTCACTTTTTGCACATTTTATGCTCTTACAGCCTTTTTCCAAAATGCATTAAATTCATTGTGTCCCTCAAAATACTACACACAACACCCCACGATGACGAAGTGAGAAAAGTTTGTTTGAAATCTTTGCAAATTTATTAAAAATTAAACACAGAAATATAACATGTACAGCGGTTGGACAATGAAACAAACCAAGCCAAGCAGTCTACGGAATTGTCTGTAGACTGCCGAGAGAGGATTGTATCGAGACACAGATCTGGGAAAGAGTACAGAAACATTTCTGCTCCATAAAAGGTCCAAATGAGAAGAAGTGTGGAACCACCACGACTCCCAGCGCTCTGGACCTCAGACTGGGACGAAGGACTTCCAACAGAATAATGACCCTAAGCACACAGCCAAGATAATAAAGGAGTGGCTTCAGGATAATTCTGCGAAAGTCCTTGAGAGCCCAGAATTGAACCCGATTGAACGTCTCTGGAGATCTAAAAACCTCTGCACACTGACACTCCCCATCCAATTATGGAGCTTGAGAGGTTCTGCAAAGAAGAATGGGAGAAACTTCCCAAAAGCAGGTGCCAAGCTTGTATCATACTCAAAAACATCTGAGGCTGTCATTTCTACCAAGTGTTCTTTCATCAAAGTATTGAGCAAAGGCTGTGACTATTTATGTAGATGATATGTTTTGCTGTTTAATTTTTAATAAATGTGCAAAGATTTCAAACTAACGTTTCTCTCCTTTGTCATTGTGGAGTTCTGTGTGTAGAAAGTTGAGGGGGAACAAATAATGGAATCCATTTTGTAATAAATCTGTAACTATGCTGTGAATAGACAGAGCAAGATACGGGCTGAAGTGATATTGCTTATATTGAGTTTTTAAAGTTTTCAAATAATGTTTCAACTTTGCAGAAACATTTTTTCAGCTGCCTTGCACTGCTCCCCTCCTGCTCTCCGTTCCTTTTCTACTCTGTTCCCTCCACTCACACTCACCATGGAAGGGTGTGAGATGATTATATATAATATAGATAATAATTCTTTTTGATTATTATACTGTATTTCGTCATTCATCTACAATACACATTTATAAATTTACTTTTTGCAGCGAGAGATACCTGAGGCACGGGTTCAATCCTTTATATAATAAAAAAAAAAGGTGCCAAATCAAAAAGCCTGAGTATCGTACAAGGCAAGAGGAACGTGAGCAGGGCAACTGTGTAGTGATTTTCTGTCAAAACCAATGATCTCCACAGCACTACTTCCAAACCTCACAATGCCTCCTCCAAAAAATACTAAACAGCATCGTTCGAAAAACTCACAGCACAACTGCTCGGATGATCATTCCATTTTCTACCTTTACCTTTCCAGCTCTTTTAGTCTTTCATATTTCTCATCTTTCATATTTTGCGACTGTTTCCTGAGCTCACTCATGCATTGAAAGCAATTTGTTGAGCCACAGAGATGTAGACATTCGTTTGTAACTCCGCATGTAAATACTGATTTATATGATGATGTCTAGCACTAAAAAACTTGTCTTTGAAGATGGCGACAAGCAATGGCATCCTTTCAGTGTGAACTTTCATCTTCACCGGGGCATAACAGATAAAGACAGTGGCAACTGCAATCTTTACATCATTTGATCATCGAAATCCCTCTCCCTGTTGTAAAACGTACAGACGATGCATTGTAAATCCGTACAGACGATGCTGAAGTAAATCCGATTAAAGCATGTCAAACACTTCAGGCCACCCCCCCCCCCCACACCCCCCAACCCGTTTTCCCTCCTCAGCCAGCTGTACAAATTCACCATCTATTTCTCTATAGTGTCTCCAAACCTTCAGGGCTTTGTGCTACAGCTTGGCCCTCGTTATCTAGAGGCACCCAGCGCTGGTAGCAGGGCTCCTTGGCATGGACTGGTGAAGAAGCTTTCAGGAGCATTGCTACTCCTCATTATCATCTGGAGAAACAGTTTCTTCCCTGTCAGTCTAAATGAAATGTGCCTTTGCAGTTTGGTGTGGATGAGGAGGTGAGGACGTAAGCTGGCATCCCATGGCGGTTAGTGTGTCAGGAAAGCACAGGTGTGGAGCGTGCAAATGTAAATTAAAGTCTTGTTGGTAACTTGATTTGTTTACTGAGTTATAAATGGTGAAAACACTGCATGGCCTGCTCAGTCGGTGCAGGCCGTTTCGACATGGGGCTCATTTCTTGATCTCCACTGGTGACTGGTGTTGTTGTCGCCGTACTAATTTATTTTGTTTTTCACAAGAGTGCTTTAGAGATTTCTGTGCAGAGTCACCGCAGAGAGGCTCAGAATTACACAGATTAAATAAGATAAGTATAACAAAAGAAAAAGTAATTAACTGCCTGCTTTAACTGGCTGGGATATCTACTTTAGGAGATAGCAGGAGTGTGAGACACTGTTCAATAAATCATGAGTGAAAGAGTAAATCTGCTCAATTCTTTCTGTGGAAACGCCATCACCACATTCTTTTTACTGCCTGCAGGAACATTGGTAGTGAAAAGTCAGTGAATTTGTTAAATCAAACGCTACACTGAATTACACAGACAATGCTTTTTGGTAAATGAGAACCTTTGTGTTGCCAACAAAGCCAAAAACGGACCAGCCCCTCCGTACATGATGGCAATGGTCAAAACTCGAGCTGTACCAAGAGCCCTTTGAGCTTCAAGTACAGCTCAGCTTGACCCACCATCCCTCAGAATGCAAGGAAAACAAGCATCTCTCTTCTGTTCTGGCACCAAAATGGTGGAATGAACTTCCCCTGGGAGTCCGAACAGCTGAGTCCCTCACTGTCTTCAAACGCAGACAGATGAAGACTCATCTGTTTCAGGAGTATTTAAATCCATAAAGACATTTGAGTTCAGCAGGATCTAAGCATGAGGAATCTCTAGATTCTAGCCTCGTCTACTAGCTAAAGATATTCTGAGTGAACAGCAAAGCACTTTTGTAAGTCGCTCTGTGATGTAAATGTTATGAAAATGCCAAGACAATTCACAGAACGCTCATTTACGTCTGCGTAATGTGAGTGATTGAATGATTTTCTCCTGTAAATTATGGGACTCACCCTCAACCACTGTTTCTCGGTCAGTGTGTCGCTGTAGTCCACATCTCTACGGTGACGCGATCCACGACCAAAGATCTTCTCCTCCTCCTCCTCACAGGTCAGACGCTCCACCTCAGCATCATCTTTGAGAATCCAGGATGGCAGCTCATCCTCCTCCATCAGACGAGGCTTGCGCTTGGGGTTACGAGCATCCTCACGACGGCGGTCCAGATCCATGCGCTGGAGAGAAATGATTAATTTAGTCTTCATCTTGCTTCGTCTACGAATTCTGTCTAAGCTGGTTTAGACACCTCAAGATTAAAGTTGCTGAAGTTGATTACCATGAAAAGCTCAAACTCATCCTCGTTACGGGCAATCATTTGATTTAGGGTCTCATCATCTGGGACTTCATCTTCCTCCTGAAGTTGAAATTAAACAAACAAACATTTCATTGAATATTTAAAAATCGATTTATTGGTTACAGAAGATTCAACAGATTCCTTTTTGAACTTTTGAATATATTCACTTTCATTTTGTATGATCAGTGGATGTAGCTGTGAAAAACCCCATTACATAATCAAACAACAAACTTCTAATGAGCTTCAGCTAATTAATCACAGCTAGAACTGAGTGTAGCCAGCTCTTATAAAAGAGATTTTTAATAAAATCTTCAGATCATAAACAAAACCTATCTATGTTTTATAGCACCATCAAACCATGATGAGCCATTTCTCAAAAACAGAGACCCTTAGAAACTTTGCTGAATGGGCCCCGGGGGAAGTGGCCTGCCAAAATGGCTCAGCAGCAACTCATCCAGGACATCCTGTGGAGTCAAATTCATCCTGTTGAGTCAAACTGGGGTCTTTAATGGTGACTAGAAAATAAAACACTACTTTTCCTTTGTGTCTTAGTATTACTTGATACTTTTAAAGCATGGAAAATTTTAACCCCTTAGAACCAGTTTCGAATACTGCATCAAAATAACTTAACCAGTTAAATTAATGGAGGAGCTCATTAATTTTCATTAGATTTTACTTATTGTGGTCACACAATTGCATCCGAAATATTTTGCATTTTAAAATCCTGCTCTATCATATATGCCTCAACTTGTATTTCATCATGTATTTCATGAGACAAAGAAAAGGACAAAGTGTTATAAGGAACTTTCCACAGCTTTGGGGGTCTTGGACGCATTTTGCACTGTGGGATCTTAATAGCAACAGCGCAATTATATGGGGGGGGGGGGGGGGTTTTGTGATAATGTTCTATTGTGTTGAAAGATGATGCACTCCCTGTGACAAATATGCAATAACAGAGAAGATAAGGAATGGGCAATTACTTTTTCTTGGCACTGTAGTTTGTACATCTCTGTATAAAACAAACGTAGCACCTGCTTTTAATCTTATCTTACTGCTCTCTTTCAGAAAAGAAGACCACTCTGCACGCGTCCTTAAAATCAGTAGATAAAAGTTAATAATTAATAAAATGAGGCCTGAACACAAACAAATAAATAAGCCGCATTCTGCAGTTGTCAATTTCTCAAATGAAATTGCAGGGTTTCTAATCCTGCCTCACTCACACAAACTGATCAGAAAACAGCTGTCAGAGCTGAATTCTGCTCGTTTACAAACAAATCCTGAAACAGACAAGATGGACTGAAACTTGTTGTGCAAACTTCTGCGACAAAAGAATTAAATTCACAACATACTTGTGTTTTCAGCTGTCTGAGTTTCAGGGCATTTGTGCCTCATTTAGAAGCAGTGTTAAAACATTAACGTTGTAAGTACACTGTGCGCTGTGGCTTTATATGTTTTAAGAGCACACTCTGCTGGTCGAACATGCTGCTCTGTAATGCTAGATAACCTGCAACAGCATTAATGCTTCACCATTATTTCTTGGACATACTGCAATTTACTGTACATTGCAATGACAATACACAGCAACACACGAGCTTATACATAGTTCAGTGTTCTATATGTCAGTGTTCAGAATCATTAAACCAATAGAATATTAGAGGGTGTGTGTTGTTGTAAAACAACAGCATGGCTGTGATGAAGCAGACACAAGCAGAAAGTGAGTGTATTTCATCACACCCGTCCTGTTATTTATGATAACACTCAATCTCTTGCTTTTATACAGTTTGGAAAATAAACAGTGTAAAACTCACACTGCACCGCTGGAAGCTGCTTCTCCAGTTCCTTGCACAGAAATTCACTCACAGCATTTCTTCTCCATTTGTCTCTTACTGTCTTTAATTTTTCTTTTGGTTTTGTTTTTGGTCATTTTTGTTTTCTTTTTCTTGGGCAATTTATAGCCATGGCCAAAAAGTTTTATCTACGTTTATCTTTGTTTAGACAAATACATCTAGTTTAACAAGGACTTAATATTTACATTGACCCTTTTTCGCATTGTAGAAATAAGCTTCTGGGCATATTTTCCTAATCAGTGCTTGGAGTTGATCAGAGGTTCTGGGTGTTTGTTTGTACACACTCTTTGAGGATTGACCACAGGTTCTCAATGCGATTGAGATCTGGGGAGTCTCCTGCCCATGGACCCAAAATTTGTATGTTTTGTGCACAAGTTTATCATTTTTGCCTTGTGACAAGGTGCTCCATCACGCTGGAAAAACATTATTCATCCCCAAATTGCTCCTGAATTGGGGGAAGTTGCTTTGGGAGGATATTTTGATAGCACTCTGTTCGTGGCAGATGAGCAAACCCACTCTCCTGTTTGAAAAGCAACCCCACACATGGATGGTCTCAGGATGCTTCACTCTTTGCATGACACAGGATTCATGGTAGCGCTCACCTTTTCTTCCCGGGACAATAAGTTTTCCTGATGTCCCATACACTGACGGGGGCTTCATCAGAGAAAATAACTCAACCCCAGCTCTCTGCAGTCTGTCAAAGTGGATTCTTTCCTGCCTTTCTTTACACCAAGCCATCCTTCCAAAAGCCTGTCTCACTGTGCGTTCAGAGAAAGCTCCACACTCGTGGTCAACCGATCTTGAAGCTGCATCCTTTTAAGGAGACGTTCCTGGTGCTTGCTTGACTTTCTTGGGAGCCCTGAAGTCTTCTTCACTGCAATTGAACCACTGCCCTTGAACTTCTTGCTGATAGGATAAATGGTTGATTGGGGTCGCAGCTTACAAGCAGCAATGTTCCTTCCTGTGAAACCCTTCTGATGTAATGCAAAGATGACTGTGTTGCCTTAGACATAACCATGGGTAACAGAAGAAATCTTAAAAGCACTACTACCCTTTTAAAGCAACTAGCTTTCTGATCAGCATGATAGAGTGATATCAGCTCTACTATACTTATTAACCTTTTCTTCTGAGATTATGAGATCACCACTGAAATTCTCAACATTTTTGGCCACTGCTATACATTACTAAAGGGGATTCTGCTGTTATTTACTTAGCAGGACTGTTCAGCAGAGTGATTCAGTGTTTGAGAAAAAGCATACTGTTGTGGTGAAATAACAGAACACTTAGAATGCTTATCAAACGGACAGTTTGCATGTCCAGAACTGTTGTATAAAGACATTAATAGAATAGTCTGGCCATGCAACATTGACTCTGTATAAAAGCTGTTGTATAAAAGCAACAGAACACTCAAATGTATGTGTTATGGTCAATAACAGCACATTATCAATAACATTATATTCTATTGTGTTTTTGTATGTAAACAGGTCTTTGTGTTGTTGTGGTTCTATACGTTAAAAAAAGGGGTTATTTAAAACCTTGAATCCCTTATTTTACAGTTAATTTGTTGTCAGCATGCCAGCATAAACACAAACGCTCAAAATAAATAATTCTGTAAATAGTGAAGCAGTGGGAAAAAAGGTTCAGCAGAACCAAAAGGAGCCGCCAACTGGCTTTTAACAAACAAACAAAAGAAAAACACAACAACTGAACGTGAATAAGGAATCTGGGGACAAAGTACATTCTGTGTTGTATTGATTTGTGTGACGTGCAAGCTTCAAAAATAGTGCTTAGTTTCACTCTATTTTAATTTCCGTAGAATTGGAAGGAGAATGTGCATTAGTGACCTCGGAGGTCAAGAAGGAGAAATAATCTTTCTGTGCAGACCTACCATGTTCTGTTCTTCATGCTCCAGTATGGCCTGGAGAAAAGCTCTGCGCTCATGGCTAGAAGATTTTTGGTCAAACATGCCAGCTTGGATGACCTTCTGGTCCACATTGAGTTTGTACTTGGCAGCAGCCAGGATCTTCTCCTCCACACTGTTGACGGTGCAAAGACGTAGGACACGCACCTCATTCTGCTGGCCAATGCGGTGAGCACGATCTTGAGCTTGCAAGTCCTGGAGACAGAGCATTCACATTGGTGATTCAAACAAATTCAGCTGTGTGTTTTGTGAGCTGAATGTAAATCACGACTTTATTTAATCATTGAATCTTTCACAAAAGGCAGCTGTGCAATGGAAGCCCAATTGAGGCCCAATGAAATATCATGTTCAAAAGCTTACGTGAAAATAACACATACTGGAAAATGGAAATGCATATTGGAAAATATTCCACATAGTTTGGATTTCTCATTCACCCCCCGATATTACAAAGCAGCTCATGAGAGCTCTACTCTTAAATAAGCCAGGTTACTCCGCCTCCAGCACTCAGCTAAAAATGCCACTTTTCAGCACCACTGCCACAGAGCAGACTCTCTAATTCTCTCTAATAGTTGAAGTTGTCAGTGACGGACCTGGTGGGGGTTCCAGTCGCTGTCAAAAATGACAACAGTGTCAGCGGCCTGCAGGTTGAGGCCCAGGCCACCTGCCCTGGTGCTCAGCAGGAAGATGAAATATTGTGAGCCCTCTTCATTGAACTTCTTCAGAAGTGCAGCACGGTCTTCAGATTTGGTTGTTCCTGTGTGACATGACCAAAAATAAAGCAGTTAGGCTGGAAGAAACAGAACTGGATCATGTCACTGAGATACTGACTCCTTCTGTTATTTGGTAAAGTAACGTTTGTGTGTCCAGTATACACAGATCTTCATTGTTCTTCACAGTTCTTATATATATATATATATATAAACACACAAATATATAACATGTACATAAATATTCACGTCTTTGCTCAATATGTTGATGAGTAGGCTTGGCACACCTGCTTTTGGGACGTGTCCCCATGCTTCTTCGCTGAACCTCTAAAGCTCTACCAAATTTTTCTGTACCTTCCCCTGTGTCTCAATACAGTCCTGGTCTCAGAGGTCTTCCTTCATGGCTTGGTTTGTGCTCTGACATGCACTGTCAGACAGGTGTGTGCCTTTCCAAATCATGTCCAATCAACTGAATTTACCACAGGTCTCATATCAAGCTGTAGAAACATCTGAAGGAGTATCAATGGAAACAAGATGCACCTGAGCTTAATTTTGAGCATCATGGCAAAGGCTGTGAATACTTATGTACATGTTACATTTTTGTGCTTTTCTTATAATAAATTTGCAAAGATTTCAAACAAACTTTTCTCACTTTGTCATCGTGGGGTATTGTGCATAGGATTTTGAGGGAAACAATGAATTTAATGCATTTTGGAAAAAGGCTGGAACATAAAATGTGCAGAAAGTGAAGGGCTGTGAATACTGTCCGGATGCTCTGTGCAGATACGTGTTAGTTCATTGGTTGTTTTCGGTAGTAAATCAAATTGCTTTATAAAATACATTAATGACACGGTGCCTCCTGATCTTACAACCACCAGCCTAAGAAAAGGGTTCTCGGCAAGATTTTCTATAAAACAAATGCTCCATAACAAACCACTCGGAGTAATTTTGCTTAAACCTCAGCACCAAACCTTGCTTAAATTATGTGAAAAGGGTTTAATAACTAAATATCCGCTTTAAGTTATAAGACACGCTAATACTGATAGTAGTGCTGATTCCACACTGAAGATTAACAGATTGATCACCATCTAGTCGTAGGTAGAGGAAATTGCGGTAGGCAAAGTAGTCCTCCATGATGGTCATTAAAGAGGTCATCTGGCAGAAGAGCAGGACTCGGTGGTTGGTGGCATGCAGTTTAGGCAGGATACGGTCCAGCAGTTCAAACTTTCCTGAAGCTCGGTACAGATCAGAACTAGGTGAGGAAAAGAATAGAAATATTTCACAATTACTGAACAGCCTCAGAGTGTGACAGAGCCAATGAAAGGTGAAGCTTTTGTGACCCACATAGGAATCCGGCCATAACTAATCCCTTATGGCTTTTTTTTCACGAAAGGTTTGGTTTAATTTAAGGTCTGCTCACCCGTTTATGATGCCATTCGGGTAGCCTAAGTGCTCAGCAAATGACTCCTGAATGGGGAAAAAGAAAACGTGTGTGTACAATCGGTCAAGTCTAGCAAAGGTGAGACATTTGAAGGCATCTGACATTTCAGCAAGATATGAAGATGTAACATTTTTGTTTTATTACACTCACCTCAATGTGCTGGAACATGTACGGGTGATTGCAGATCTTCTTTAGCTGCATGATGGTGTTCATCAGGGTCTTCGCTCCTCCTTTACCCTGGAAAAAAATATTAAAGCACAATAAGCTCATTAAGGAAAACAAAACTACCTTCAGAGTAATTTAAAGGTCTGTTGCTCTTTCTTCTTTTACCTTTTTGTCTTTCTCTGAGCCATCCGTAAGCAGGATTCCTTTACCTTGCATGTGCCTATAGAGAACCTTCTGGATTGCAGACATGTCACATTTGATCACATACTCCACCTGTACATGAAAGTGACCATGTTAAGTAAACGTTCCCACTATATGTTCTACTCCATAGTCAAGTTAAAGCTCCTCTTAGAGATCTCAAAGACTAGTTTTTATTTGATTGCCCAACAAGTCATCCATCACCTTCTCAGGCAGCTGAGATTCCACCTCTTTCTTCAGCCTACGCAGCAAGAAGGGGCGCAGCACTTTGTGAAGACGGCGGATGATCAGGATAGTCTCTTCTTCATTCAGATCAACCTGTAAAACAGGATTAGGGACATCATTTATATCTTCCAATTTTATCAGCAGCTTCAAGCAATTCATCTTGAGGTTCACCATGTGGTTGGTAAAGCATAGTGGGTAACATCTACTGGGACACCAACTAATTAACTGATTCTTCTGAAATCAAGGGTATTTCTATTAGATTTTGGAACATTGCATTCAGTGACAACAGTATTATTGAGGTCAGGATGTTGGACTGTGAGGTCCCTAGAGCATCCCAAAAGTACTGGATAGAGCATCATTCCAGACAACACAGTTCCACAGATCAATATTAAGGCATGGGCTCAATAAGTTCATGTTTTTCTACTTCAGAGTCCTTTTCTATTGGCAATACTTCTCTACAGGGACTAGACAAGGTGTGTGCATTTGCACATCTGTGTCAGCTAAAGGTGAATGCACTGGACACACTGTGTATGTGGCAAAATTTGGCTAAAACTTTACATCCAATTACCGTATTTTCTGGACTATAAGCCGCTACTTTTTTCCACGCTTTAAAACATGCGGCTTATAATGAGGTGCAGCTTTTTCTTCTTATATATGTTATTTTCCAGGGGTTTTTTTTAAACTTTGCGGGTGCGACTTATATTCCGGTGCGGCTTATAGTCCGGAAAACACGGTATTTTCCATTTTTCCTTAAATGTTCCGTAATGAACCCCAAATCCAATCCATGCATCTTCACAGTCCAAGCAACCTCCTACCTTTCAGTCCTATATCCGTAGGGTCTGGCATTTTAGCACAAAGCAGACGCTGCCCTAAACTCCTACTCAGCTTCTGAACGTTCTCGCCCCTATTGTTCTCATAAACTCTCTCCTCACACAACGTGAATGTAAACGTTTCAAGGCTCAGAGAATCTCTTACCCTTTCTCCAGTCATTGCAAAAGGGGCATTGAACCACTGCTCAAAGGTGCTGCAGCTTTTGAAAATGGTGGGCAGCAGGAAATTAAGCAGAGCCCAGAGCTCAGGAAGCTTGTTCTGCAGTGGGGTCCCTGTGAGCAGCAGCCTGCGTGGGGCCACATAATGGGTGTTTAACACCTGAGTCAGCTTGCAGTGGTGATTCTTCATGCGATGACCTTCGTCGACAATCATGTATTTCCAGCGAATCTAACAGAAACACAGTCAGAGAGGAAAACAGCAAAGTCCCGCTTTAAACAGAAGCTACTCAGAGGAGTTTTGTTGACATCCAAAGGCTTTCTTTCTTTCTCAGAGTGCTTTCAGCCACACTGTCCTTACCTTGGCAAGAATGTGCTTGTCTTTGATTATGTACTCGTAGGTGGTGATCAGAACATTGAACTTTCCGCTGCGAAGCTGTGGCACCAAAGACCTCCGCATGGACGGCGTGCCCTTTAACAAAAACAAACCCACGTGCAAACCACAGTTATTTTCCAGCTGCTTTCAAACTGTTAATATATTCTGTCGTCCACAAATACACAAAATCAGTGCTGACCTTGTAGGCAATTTTAACAATCGATGGAGCCCACTTGTCGAGCTCATAAACCCAGTTGGATAATGTTCTGTGAAGAAGAAAGAAAGCGATCAATACCACCATTTTAAGAGAAACTTTCTTCAGTATGCCTGTAAAAGAAGTTGCATTCGTGGGGCGACGGGGGAGGGTTAACGTTAATAGGGATTTTGCGTGGCATGATGGACAACTTGGAATGCAGTTCATCCTTCCAGACTGATCAATCAAAGTTACTAGCTTGAATCCCCTTCTCTGCACTGCCATGCATCATTCTCAATTCTTTGTGCATTACTCACAGCATGCAGCACAAAGAGATGGCAAGTCTCCAACACTACAATAGAGGGGCAATGATCATGAATAAAGAAAATTTATTGTGGGGGGGGGGTCTTTCATTTGCTTGTATCACTTGGATTGCGACACAGTTTGCACTTGGATGTATCAACAATACTAATGCATTTCTTGAAACAGATACAGTCAGTAGCAATTTATGTTTAAGTATCTTCTGATTCCATTCAACACACTGCATATATATAAAGCAATGCTTTCTCTTAGACCTAATCAATATTTATTGCTTTATCTCACATGAAAAATCAATCTTCAGTTGGCAATGGAGTGTGTGCTGTGTTTAACACTGTGTATACTAAGACTTAAAGGCCCAGTCAAATCCTCTTAGAGAATTCAACACTCATTAAGGTCCTTATCGTCTTCATCACAGCTCCTTTTGGTGTCAGCCAAGTGTGTTGTGTCTGTCAGCTACAAACTCACGACAGCGGAACGATGATCAGATAAGGGCCATTGAGCCTCTTGTATTCCATTAGGTATGTAATAAGGGCAATGGTCTGGATGGTCTTCCCCAGACCCATCTCGTCAGCCAGGATGCCATTGAGGTTGTTGTTGTACAAGGACACCATCCATTCCAGTCCCTGGATCTAAGCAGGGAAAATAAATTAGGATTATTATTTTTTAAATGAAGAGAAGGCATGCTCCGAACTTCCTCCATGTCCCGCAAACTCTGCCATGATGGTTACAAATCTTAATAATCTAATCAGTGAGGTACCTGAGCAATCAGGAGAAGAAGGTGATAAGAAAAGAAAATAATGTTCTCAATAAATCTACAGATAAATCCCAGATGACTGAGTCATACTTGCATTTTGGCAAGTTTCTCATTTATTTCAGTCCAGAATCTCAGAATATTGAGTAAAAGAACGTTCAGAGCTCATCAAATGAACATGATTTAGGCTCCGCTCACCTGGTACTGTTTGAGTGTCCCATTAATCAGTAATGATGACTGCTTTTCCACTTTCTCAATGACAGCATGGGCAACTCCATAATAGGACTGAGAACTTGTTTCCCCCGCCTGGACACTGTATTCATCATCCACATCCTGCTTGGCAGACCTGAGATGGTAGAGATGGTAGAACAGCAGGCTATGATGTCAGAGTGGTCAGAAAATCTTTGTCAAGTTTAGAGGGTAAAGGCTGCATCGCTCTTAACACAAGTAACACTGGACGTGGCATGATTCCTGAGGAGCTGTGTCTTTAATAAAAGCTATGAGCTATATGCAGATAACGTCTAATTTCATAAACGCACATCATGATATAAAAAATACAGGCATTTTCAGTCAATTTCCAAAAGTCACGGATCTAACATGTCATGATGATTCTGTTCAGATATGATCTGCTTCTGGTAGATAGATCGTGGAAAATGAGAACAATGTGTATATTGTTAGTGATTAAAGCAAGTTGTAGTATTAAATATGCCTTGACTATTATTCATGCACACACACTGCAATGACTGTGCTAAAATGATATATTATGCAGTCCTAGTTTAATCTGTTTTGAACAGATCACTGAGACCCAGCTCCACGAATGAGGAGAATACACAGCGAGTTTAATTTCAAGTTCTAGCTGTCAGTATTCACAGCCAGCTATTTTCATACCCGCACCAGGAAGAGAGTTGTCACCAGTGAAGAGATCTTAAGGGTGATCTTAAGAGATCTTACAGGGTGAACAATCTTTTGTTCAGATATGTAAACAATTCACAAGAAGAAATCATGTTAACATGTGATGTTAACCTTAACATACACTGATTCTCTCTTTGTGCTGAAGTTTCAAAATCAAAAATGTATGGGAGAGAAATTCAAAAGAGGAAAGACAAACTGGCCAGGCTCATTTGTAGAACATAAAACGTAGAGAAACCTTAAATCAGCTACAGCAAAACAGCACTCATTATAAACTACTGCCCTGACTTTGGTCTCCCTGCACATTTAAGAGGTGTGTTTTAGCTTTGATGTGAAAATAGGCAGCCTACTCTATGATGTGTTTGGCAGCAGTTTCAGACACTTCGTCGCTGTTGGGATCGATCATTTTCTTTTCTTCTGATTCAGGCCTGGAGACCACTTCTTCTTCATCCTGGGGAGGTGAGAAGAGATGATGTCAATCTGACCCTTTGACTGGATGTAACAATGTGAGAGCAATTATGTGGAGGAAGAACAAAGGTGGCCTGGAAAGATGAAGTACTGAAAAGTGGCTAATGGGTGGTGTTGGGGAGGAGAGAGACAAAAGGCGCATGCAAGTGTCTGTACGTGTGGATGCAGTTTTGTGTGTGTGTGGATGAGGTTTTGTGTGTGTGGATGACTCATTTCAGTGCACAGTTGTTAAGAGTTAATGAGAGAGAAAAAACAGCACACTCACCTCCTCTTCAAACTCTGAGCCGCTCTCTTCACTGTCTGACCGTGGGGCTACTTCATAGCTGCAAAAGGACAGATGTAAAAGGTAAACTCTTGTGTACTGATTATCTAACAAACTGTGTCTGTGATGTCAAACCAACCAATTTCCTCAATATCTACAGTATTAAACACTGAGTTGAAGTACAGGGGTTGGACAATGAAACTGAAACACCTGGTTTTAGACTGCAGTAATGTATCAGTATGGTGAACTGGGGCCTCCTTTTGCAGCCAATACAGCGTCAATTTGTCTTAGAAATGACATTTTTTGGATACAATCCGGGTTAGCACCCGAACATCCCTTTCAGACAGCTTCCTCTTGCGTCCACAGTTAATCCTGTTGGATGTGGTTGGTCCTTCTTTGTGGTGCTGACATTACCCTGGATACCGTGGCTCTTGATACATCACAAAAACTTGCTGTCTTGGTCACAGATGCACCAGCAAGACGTGCACCAACAATTTGTCCTCTTTTGAACTCTGTCACCAATAATGTTGTGTGCACTGAAATATTTTGAGCAAAACTGTGTTCTTACCGGCTAATTGAACCTTCACACTCTGCTCTTACTGGTTCAAGGTGCAATTAATGAAGATTGGCCACCAGGCTGCTCCAATTTAGCCATGAAACCTCCCACACTAAATGACAGGTGTTTCAGTTTCATTATCCAACCCCGTAAGTTGTAAGTCATTATAGGGGGAGGGGAAATCTCACCCAGGGTTCATCTCCAGCCAAGCCTCCAGTTGGCTAGACTTGGGGGCATCTGTGCCCTGCAGGACCTTCCCTGTCTCTGTCTGAATGACTTTGACTGGGAGCTCACTCATCTGACTGCTCTCGTCTATGGGCTGCAGAAATGAGCAAAAACACAAAATTTGTGCAGCTAGTCACTGTAGCCACAAGACAGACGTATGGAATTGAACAAAATTGTATTCAACTGAAGGTCAATGTTACAGCTGGACCTTAATGGTTTCCCAGCCACCAGAACATCTATATCTGCATGGATTTTATGACTCACCTCTCCATCAGGTCCAATTACTCCAAGTCCTTCAGCATCTCCTTCTTCCTTCTAAGAGGGTCAATGACATTTAACAGTGTAATGAAAACTGACATTACTGAATAAACCGAAACGAAAGACTTCAGACTAATTCCACAGGCTAATCTACTTAGAATGAGATGAAAAGAAGGTAGATTTTGCCACCTTCTTCTTCTTTTTCCTTTTCTTCTTCTCCTTGGCAGCTTGAGCAGCCTTGTGCTCATAGACCAGGGTCGTGAGGTTCGCCACATACTCATCAGTCTGCTGGAGCAGATACGCTAGACGTTTGTCCTTCTTCTGGTCAATCAGCTTCCTGTAGCCCTCTTCATCTTCAGCCTGAACCAGGACAAGCAAACAGGGTTTAGACTTTACAGCAACATTGAAACATGAAAATGTGTATTTTGTTGATGAGAAAGTAAAAGTGTTCCTTAAACTCATCCAGATATTCCTTGATAGCCAAGTGTAAGTGTTCCAGACCAACATACCATTAGTCTCCTCATTCGCTCCTTCTCGATTCTCTCGGTTTCCTTTTTCTGCTCCCTCTCTGTATTGGTATGCCAGGTGGCAACGGCCTTGGACAGCTTCTGGATTTTTCCTGAAATAGACCTGTGGTACTCCTTGAAGTCTTTAGCATGCTGGAGGATGCTGTTAAGATATTCCTATAAAACAGAACAGATTTCTTCTCGAAAACCTATTGGTACCAAAACTGGCTCAGTTTAGAATAAGTGAGAAAATCTGGATCACCCCACCTGATGTTTCTGCCGACGTTTCCTCTCCTGCTCAATCTTCTGCTGTTTCTCCAACTTCTCTGTCATGCGGGCCTCTCTCAGCGTCTGTCTCTTGCTTCGCTTGTAGGCTTTGGAGTTCAGGGCTGTCTCCAAAGTGGTATCTCTGCGCATGCAAGCCACTACATCCTGCCGGAGCTGAGGAACACAAGCGCAGCAGGTTATATGAAGTCATGAAGATGCAGCAGGGTACATGAAATAGTATACATGAATAATGACACTTAAATGTGGGCTTCTGAGGAACACTGGAGTGGAGTAATGTAAAACAACTGCACTTTGCACACCAGTTTGTACATTTATTACCTTTTATAAAGAGCTGTAGATCAGAGTTGGTGTTAGTGGTCATACGTGTACAATCTTATGATGTTCAAGTAACTGTCAGAATTTGTGATTCAGCATTACGTTGTAAGTACACTACATGTATTTTTAAACATAAATCCAGGTATAGTGAGAGCATCTGACTGTAAGGAGAGGCTCCCTAACCTAAACAAACACAGCTTAGACAGGACTAGTGTCTAGAGTTTTAAAAGTGCAGTAACAGCACCCACTAATGGAGATTTTGTTACTAATCACATGTTACGACAGTGTTTATGAATCCTTGTGCTAGAGAAGCTGTGCTACTCACAAATTTAATGCTTTGATGCTAAACTCTTCGTATGTTTACCTGGCGTTGGAAATTGAGCAGTCTCAAGGCTTTCAGTTCAACTGTTGCTTTAGTTCTCAGGTCAGGAGGCAAAGAACCTGGCAAATTCTCCAGCTCTTGGATTCTGTGGGCAATCCTAGCTTGCAACCTTTTGATGAAGATAAGGATAAGAATGAATTCAGACTTCACAGATAATCCGCTGTGTGAGACATGATCTTAACATCATATCTAAATTGATATCTTCCTTTAAATTTTTAGGTGACAATCAACACTTGCTGGAACAATCCTTCACAAATGTGTGTGTGTGTGTGTGTGATATATATATATATATATATATATATATATATATAAGTTTGGACACACCTTCTCATTCTTGGTTTTCTGTATTTTCATGACTATTTACATTGTAGATTCTCACTGAAGGCATCAAAACTATGAATGAACACATGTGGAGTTCACATGTGGAGTTCACTCTTGGAATTCTCTCAATGAGCTTCAAGAGGTCGTCACCTGAAATGGTTTTCCAACAGTCTCGAAGGAGTTCCCAGAGGTGGCTCATTGAGAGAATGTCAAGAGTGTGCAAAGCAGTAATCAGAGCAAAGGGTGGCTATTTTGAAGAAACTAGAATATAAAACATGTTTTCATCTCACCTTTCATTTCACCTTTTTGTTAAATACAAAACTCCACATGTGTTCATTTATAGTTTTGATGCCTTCAGTGAGAATCTACAATGTAAATAGTCATGAAAATACAGAAAATGCATTGAATGAGGTGTGTCCAAACTTTTGGCCTGTACTGTACACACACACACACACACACACACACACACACACACACACACACACACACACACACACACACACACACACACAGACTGAGTGAGGCTGAACCCTGGCCATGGTACTCTTGGCAAGGCAATAGTTCAAACAAGGTATTATCTTGTGTGCCAGATGGATGGGACATTTAATTTCCATTTCAAGCTGTGCAGTTTTAAAACTTTCCCTGAAGAGAGGTAGTTAATACAGATCCACAACGTTCCATCTGCCTGGGCAGAAGTCTACACTTCAGTCATACCTTCATTGCTTCATTTTAAACCCAATGTGGTGGTGTACAGGGAACAATAATATAAATTGTGTCACTGTCCAAACACTTTTGACCAGACTGTATATAAAGTACCTATTTATAAAACTATGTAATGTAAGGTTCAAAAAGGTCTACACTTGAATTTTAAGCCAGATTTTAGCCCCACTTTGTCCATTCTGAAAAACTGTCACAATCTGAAGCAATTTTCCAGGTTGAGAGCTCCATCAGAAACAACTCAGGGTGCAGATGATCTTGTTGTGTGAGAATAAAAATAAATCAATATTTCTATGCTCTGACTGAGCTCTGAAATTCTCTTTGGGGCTTTCAATATTTTCAAGCATGCTGAATTTGTGAATCAAAAATGTTCAAACATTACAGTTATTTTTCTGAAATAACTGTAATCATACATGAATGAACCAGGGCTAATTTAGTGTTCAAAAGACCTGGTAAAATGACTTTTGATTAATGATTTAACTACCTCTCTAACCAAGCCTTCAAAACATTCACCAACAAGTGCCAGTGCCTCAATAGAGGGCAAGTTAATTTACTAAGGAAAAATAACCTCTCAAACAAAGAAAGAAAAGTAAAAAGTGAAACTTGCAGTCTCGTGGTATCGGATTAAAAACAGTGAGTGGCCATCGACAGCACCAAAGGCCGCAGGTTGGGAGTAAAAATATCTTAAGCTGAAAACCGCTGAACATCTGGGAGACATGTACCTGTATTCTCGCTCCTGCAAGAGCTCCACAGGATCCAGACCCTGGGGTTTCTGGACAGGAGTGATGCGGTTCTGTTTTTGCTGGAGCTGAATGATGAGGGAAGGCTGGCCTGGGACCTGCTGTGGCTGCTGCTGTGTCTGCGATTGGACCTGGGGTTGAGGTTGCGGGGTGAGAGAAGTGCTGGGCATGGGCTGGGGAGCTGTAGACACCTGTGGAGGGGCCGGAGAAGGTCTGCCACTGGGGGCTGGGACAGAAAGCTTCTGGGGGCCAGTGGATGCTTCAGCACCTTGACCTAAAGAAGTGGTGGAGATGAGAGTTAAAGTTAGCTGAAAGTATGTTTCAAATGACAAGAACGAAACTAAATCGACCCGTCGTTAAAACACATTGTTGCAAATTAAACCTAAAAAGAACATCTGTTCAGCATATAAACGTTGTATGAGGCAGCAGAGGAGATGTATTTGTATTCAAACAGTTTTGGAACGTAGGCTTTGTAAATAACTCAACTGTAACGTATTGTTACAACAAGATCTACAGTGTGACAACTACAGCTAGACAGGCTCAATCCCCCAAACATGGCAGGCATAACTGTACCACAGTGTTACGAGCAGAGTTACCCAGACTAAAGCCTCAAAAACAGGATAGGAAAGATAGATCACAGTGTTATAACAAAAACTGTAGTGTTACAACTATAGCTATCTAGGCTAAAGCCTCAGACGCAACAGGAATAGCTGTAACACAGTGTTGTTGTCCATGTTCATGCAGTGACATTTTAGCCTGTTACATTTAGCCTCCTGTCTGTAACAGTTAACCCCAGATGTCCAGGTTGATTGTGAAACCCTATTTGTTTTTTTAATTACTAAACAAATCCTGCTCCACCCTGCATATACGTCCACATAAATGTATTACATCCTCATTTATATGCCCCATAATGCAGTGCTTCAAAAGAAACAACATCATCTGAGCTGTTTAGGCCAGGGGTAAGATCATTTTCATATGTTTCAGCACCTTTACATTTTCTTCAGAAGTGAACAAGGAGAGCCCCAATGTGAGTGAAATACAAATGCACAAGTACAAACTCACCCTCAGGCCATGGCTTTGGCCCGGTGCTCTGAGCATGTGTCTGCAAGGCTGGAGTGGGACACGGGCCAGACGCAGGACCTCCGTGGGGCATTGGCATACCTGCGAAAAAAACCCAAACAAAACACGGGATAATAAACTATAACTGAAGAAACAAAAGTGAGTCTCGGACAGAAGGTGATGAAATGTTAATCAAAACCAAAATGACAGCTAACAGTACTAGCTATACAAGCTCAGCTGCCAGTGCTTCAGTGTACAAAGCTACGGGAGACATTTACAGACAGAACGAAACCCACTGGTGGTTCTACAACCGTTCAACTGGTGCACTTACATAAACACATCAGGTTTAACATGGACTTATCAGATGTCTCATTCATATATGAGTAAATTAATGTTATAATGAGCGCTCTCCCAGTTTTGGAGCAGACCTGTGGAAAACACTGATGTTGTCTTAGACTCTGGTCTACATCTCTGGTCTATTACTAGTTGTTGATTTTCTAAAATAAATGTACATCCTCCACAGAACACACATCTGCACATTCTAAAGCACTAAATTACTATTTTTTTAAATAAAACAAGATAATAATAATAAAAATAATAATAAAACATTATAAAATAATAATAATAAAATTAGTGTAACCAGTGTGACAGAGTTAGGTAATGAAACTAAACAGGTCTACAGCTAAAATAAGAAGCACCATTGATGCGAACCTCCAGCCTCTCCTTACTGTCCAGTTCAAGAACCAGAGTTCTTTGGGTGGAACAGGCCTAAATGTGGTTTTGAGGGCTCCTAAGTGGCACAACAGAATTTCCTTGATCATCAGCAAATTCACATTTTGGAGCCCATCATTCCTGGAGAATGTCACTGAATGGAAAATATGTTCCCTCTCCCTCCAACTTTCAAGAACACAGGAGCGTATGGGAATGTAAACATAAAAGAAACATACAAAACACTACTACTAAACATACTACAATAATACTGACAAAGCTAAAAACCCCAGAACTCACCAGGAGCCCTGTTGTAAGGACCACTGTTGACAGGTTGCTGCTGCATTGTGGGAAGGCTTCTCTTGCCTTGTACAGCCAACTGCAGGTTCTCAGGAAGAGGCTGTCCCCTGCCAAGGATCTTGTATGCCAGGATTTGAGCACGAAGCTGCTGCAGTTGGACAGGGCTGAAGGAAGAGTGACCGCGGCCCTGCTGCCCCATCCCCTGAGGGTCCATCTGCATCATGGGGCCTGACTGAGCTTGGGGCATCTGGGGTGGCGTAGGACCACCTCCTGACATAGGGCTTGGCACATGTTCTGGTACAGGTCCCATCGGAGAAGGGTGGGGTGACATGTAACCTTGAAAACAGGAGATACATTTGTGTTTTACGGGTGAATTTCACTTTATGAAAATCCTCTGCAAAAAGGCAAATTAAATAGAATCTAATTATAAAGCATCAAAAAGTAAATTATCTCTTAAGTCTTGACCATCTTTATCCAACCACTGAATTCACCAGGGCTGACATATAATTGTAATGACCTAAAGTAACGAGAAGAGCACTTATGATTCTTTGACATCAATTTTGGTAAACAAGTTGTACGTGTATTACAATGTACAAATATAACATCAAAAAATATACAAAAAATGCAGATAATTTAGATACAATAGATCCATCTATAAAACTGACAAAGTAGCTAAAATCAAACATCTCAACTGTTTTTTTGCCTCTGCTGAAAAACAAATGCAAATTTTCCAATTTAATACACAGTTATAGTGTTGCTACACAATACACAATGCTAGATTAAATGCTAAAAAATCAGTATTCTGTAGTACAACACAATGTATAGCTACTGTACAACAGTGCATAAATTGCAATATACACACCTTGGCTGTGCTGATCCATTGGACTCTGAGGAGGACCCATGCCACTATGCAGAGACCTCATCCCAACACCTTTCATCTGGCCATAGTGGATGTCCTC
Source organism: Acestrorhynchus altus (assembly GCA_034509495.1). Taxonomy (NCBI): domain Eukaryota; kingdom Metazoa; phylum Chordata; class Actinopteri; order Characiformes; family Acestrorhynchidae; genus Acestrorhynchus; species Acestrorhynchus altus. The sequence continues at coordinate 8,314,162 of CM067522.1, read as the reverse complement.
TCCCATTCCTTTGTCATGTATTCCTTCCATCGACTAAAACATAAAAGCAAAAATAAACAATGCATTCTAACTTGTAATATTAATATTATTACTACATAGACCTAAATCATTCAACATTTATAACATGCATTCAACATTTTATACCTGCACCAGGCAATATGAAATTATTATTAATAACACATGTGAATTATTATTAACAAAAAAATTGCAAAGTGGAAAATGTGAAAATCCTTTACTGACAGGCTACAAACCAATTATAAATTATGTATTTAAAAATACATCCAAGTATTGAATGTCTCAGAATACATATGTAAGTATACACATATTAGTAAGTACTGTAAGAAAGGTTAAATGTATTAAGTGCTAGTACACATGACATAGCCTAAATCAGATTCTGTTCCTTTAACTTATGACTATTAAAGAATACTGGCCACAATAGGCAGTTGTAACTACACTGGGAAAAGGAGGTGAACCCTAGTAACCAGTCCAATCACAGACCTACATACCTTGTGCATGGGGTGCATGCCCTCCTGAGTGTAGTCTCCAGTCCCCTGGGCCTGCATTCCATGAGGAACACTGGGTGGTCCTGGGCTGGGACCCATCATACTGTGAACAGAGCCTGGTGAAGGACCCGGACCAGGACTGGGCCCTAGAATGGGCCCTGGTGACAGACCAGAGCCTGGAGAAGGACCAGGATGGGACATTCCGACTGATGGATCGGATGAAGTGGACATCTATCAGCTGTGAAAAATGTAGAGAATAATTCAAATGTAAAGTGATTTCAGGTGTTTTAGATGATTAAATTTATTTGAATTGAATAAATGCAGCTACACTACTTATCAAATTATGAAATACTTTAAGCTAAACTGACGTGTGTGTTAACGTGAGGTTTAAAAAGTAGGACACCATCTTTATAAATATGTTATACACTTCAACATGCTATTAAATGGATGGAAATACCAGGATGTATTTTAAGTCAAACTTTCATTTTTCTTTCAGTTTCCATGATCATGTGATTAAAGTTGGTCTAGTCTATAATATAATTGAAGATAATAAGGCAACATTAGCATAACAATGGGACACTGTGACCCATTTGACCTTTTGACACGCCCCTCTTTAGATCAGACTCAGCTGACATCAGGATACCAGTGCTGAAAGGCCTAGAGTTGAATTAGTAACAGATCAGCAAACAGTAACTAAGAACAAACAAATCTTTCTATGCAAAAGGCAAGTAAGAAGAGCATATTTTGAATTTATTCAGATAACAAAAACATTTTATAAGCCATGTAAACCTCAATTTAAAGGCTAGGAAAAGATTTTCCTTTAAAGTATATTCCACAATATCCAAAAACTGGTTTCATAAAACTGTGTATAAACTGTACAGGCCTGAGGATTATGGCCTGAAACCAAATCTAAAGTAAAAATCCAGTTCAGGATCTCGCTTCAAAATCCTAAATCAGTGGGGAAAGTGTACAGGCCCAGGGACAGCGGCCTCAAATGACCAAATGTGGCAAATTCAGGTCAAGAAAGAAAACATCCTCTCCAGGATTTCGTTCTAACTGTCTGGCCGGCTCAGACAGCTGGAACAAAATATCCATTAGATGTCTCATTTAAGGTCTACCAATCTCGACATCATCTGAAAGAAAGATCCCCCCCCCTCCTCCATGAACTCTTTAAGCATCTGTCTCTGTGCAGACAGTCAACTGTCCTCAAGCCCCTCTGAAACAAAACAAAAACTTCATAGTGCCTTCTATGAGGGAGAAATCTCCAGGCCCTGCTGCAGCAAAGCAGCCCCAAACCATGACACTCCCATCCCCATGCTTCACAGTTTGTATGAGGTTTCCTGTGAAGAATATATCTGGACTCATATGACATTTTCAAAAACTGGATTCCTTAACTGTAGAGAGCTCAGGACTGTGGCAGATGCATAAATCAGTGGGGAAGTGTACAAGCCTAAGGACGGTGGCCTCAAACGACCAAAAGTGGCAAATTCAGGTCAAGAAAGAAAACCGTGACGCTTCCACCCCCATGCTTCACAGCTGGTATGAGCTTTCCTGTCAGGAATATTCCTCACGACTCATCTGTCTTTGCTGTGGCAGATCGAGCTCAGGCTCTGGGTTGAGGATCTACATTGTACTAAATCAGTGGGGAAGTGTGCAGGCCTAAGGACGGCGGCCTCAAACGGCAAAAAGTGTTGAACTGGGGCGGAGGAGCTGAAACGCCAGTCCGGGGTTTGGTTCCGGCTGCTCGAACGAAATCCCGGACTGGAGCTCCGGCTCGCCTGACTCCCACCTCCTTCGCGGAGTGAGGGGCTGTGAGGTAAGCGGTCACTGTAATCGGCCCTCTGACGGTCTTCTCCGAGGCACTTCCGTTAAAGAGAGCACCTTCACCATGGCAACGGAGTGTAAACACACCACGAAAACAGGCCCGTCCTCACGCTCCGCGGTCAGTCGGTGCGGCAGTGTCCACCCAGCGGGCAGTCCGCCGCGTCCGGCAGCCTCGCCCCGTCTGACGGTTAGGTTAGCTGGAGGCTAACGGCCCTAACGGCCATAACGGCCGAGCTCGTCTGTGGTGCGCAGCCGCCCCCTGACTCCACTCACGGGCTTTAAAGCGAACTGTATCGCACTCGGTTACCTTCTAGGCGACAGAGGTCGATATCTGGAGCATTATTTCATTATTTCAGCTTCAGAAACAGAAGCGCCGTTACTGATCCCCTCCCCCTCCGTCTGTCTCACACGCGCCGCTTCAGTCTGCCTCGCTCTGATTGGTGGGAAAAGGCGGACGTATTACCCGCTTTTCCGCCTGAATGGTCTAGAGGGACGTCAATCAAGCGATTCTGCTGTTGGAGGGCGGGGGCTAGTGGTCACTTTCACTATGCTGCGCGGAACGTGCTGGAACTGTGTGTGTGTGTGTGTGTGTGTGGGTGGGTATCTGTGAATGTGTGTGTCTGTGAGAGTGTGTGGGTGTCTGTGTGTGTGTGTGAGAGTGTGCTTGTGTGTGTCTGAGAGAGTGTGTGTGTGTGTGACAGTATGTGTGTGAGAAAGAGAGGTAGTAAATTCGATAGATAGATAGATAGATAGATAGATAGATAGATAGATAGACATCTGTTGCAGGATTACTAGACTTTCTTTCACTTCCTGGTAAACACAGCAAGGCCCCAGTAAGCATTTGGCCCTGCAGTTGAAAACAGGAGAGCCAGTGAGGAAGTGAGCTCTGTTTAATAACATGCTGCAGTGCCGCCTCTCAGACACACGGGGGAGACATTGTCTCAGACATCCGTACAGCCATACAGCAGCTGTTGTGGACAGATGTGTCTGAGGGAGCTAATATGATCAGGAGCTGACCAATTAAGAAAATCTTCACAAGATCCTTTAAATGTGCATAATAACATCAGAAAAGCACACTACACACAATTAGTCTGTTTCAGACTATTTCCCAGATATGACTCAGTCTATTGTTTACCAGGGATAGTGAGCAAATACTAAATACAAAGAAAGAAAGAAGTTGCTATTAGTTACAATACATCCTTAGCACCTGTTTGCTGACATGATATTTTCCCGCAGTAATTTCATGTGTTTACCAACATTAATTTCCAAAACATACAGTAATTTGCCTCTCTCTCTCTCTCTCTCTCTCTCTCTCTCTCTCTCTCTCTCTCTCTGTGTGTGCATACCAAAGGACACCACATGCCAACAAAGGTGAGATGGGCATGATGATTGTAAGGCCAGTGTTGGAATGACAGAGTATGTTCTTATGTTTGTTTCTTTTACCAGGTTCTCTCAAGCCACTTGTTTAAATAAAGGGCTCAGATGTGTTGTGAGAGCCTGCATGCTGCACACACAAATATATGGAAATAGACGTATGAAAATAGACACGAACAGAAAAAACAGGACTTGATTATATATATATATATATATATATATATATATATATATCAGTCTAGAAAAAGAAAGTATATTCAATTGTATATATATATATATATATATATATATATAGAGAGAGAGAGAGAGAGAGAGAGAGAGAGAGAGAGAGAGAGAGAGAGAGAGTGTCAGTCAGAGAGTTGGGAAGGAAGGAAGGAAGCATAAGCAATTGTGAATAAAGTTCACCTGCTTTGATGCAAATGAAAGTGACAACAGGTGCACCGGAGAGGCAACATCAAGACACCTCCCAAAAAGGGAATTGTTTTGCAAGTGGGGACCAAAGACAAATACAGTCTCCTTATCCTTTCTGACTGATTCTTCTCTAGCTTCACGTTTTACTAGTGTTCTTGTCTCTGCTGGTAGCATGAGGCTGATACTGGCAGCCCAGCTGTTCTAGGACGGAACATCTATATGTTATCTTGCATGTACACATTATAAGTTGTAATAAAATCTGTGATTCCAATGTTTTACTGTGATTTTCAGCATTATTACAATTTTAACTGATTTAAGTTCCCTTAATTCCCTTAATCCCTAATCTTATTTTAAAAATTCAAAAATTGCATTTATTTTTGTTCAATGTACTGTTTGTAGACCTGAATGTGTCTTTACTCTCCATTTTGCTGAGCTTTAATAAACACATTTTACAGTCTTGGACTCTGAAATGAAACAAAGCCTCTTGTGTAACAAGTAAACCACAGTAACAAACAGCACAGCAATGGGCTTTCTTGTCATCCTTTCTCACTGTGGAAGCTGTAAATGTATAAGAGAGAGACTTTAAAGATGTGATTCAGGCCGATGCAGTGCTTTGAATAGGCCATAGGCAGATAAACAAAGTGCATGGTTTCGGTTATATCCGAACTTCCTTTCCTCAAACAATCCTCTCCTTTCTTAGCTTTTTCACAAAGGATGTGTGGTGTAATCTCCAATGTAAATGCAACCAAATAAAACCCTTAACTAACCTCAGTGGTTGCACCATGCCACTTTAAATTCAAGGGCCTCTCTATCGTCCATTTGACAGGGAAAATGACAGTGGTCACAGAGTAAGTTTACCTTGAAACCAGCAGCTCTTCAGACTGCCCACTGTGAAATTATGCACACACCAGTCACACGCACTGGCCCAGTTAGGATGAGGTTAGGAGGAGATGAGAGGACAGCGCACTGGACCTTTGCACTGACCCCTCAACAGTAGATTAATTTCCCATCATTTTGCAGGGATCAAGTGCTTAAGAAAAGATTATCTAGAACTGGAACAAATTACAAGTCAAAGAAAGTCATGTATTTAGAACTACGTAAGGACATCTAACAAATGGAGGAGATGAAGGTCATATTTTATCTTTTATTGGGTTAAATTTATATATTTGTACTTGGGACTTCTCAGGAAATCTGTAACTAATATGTAGTATATTTAATATAGGCTTTAAATATATTCATCATTTGTCTAATTCAAATATAATAGTACTAATATTAATAATATTAATACTATATAATATAGTAATATTCAAAGAATAATAATGCAAACTAAAATATTGCATGTAATATATAGCAGAAATACTATATATATATATACAAAATAGCAATTATGTACAGTAGTTATAGTAATAGTACAATATAGCATAGTAAAGTTATAGTAAACTTATATAATAGTTCTATTACCAATACCACTATAATAATAATATAGAATCTAATAATATTAATAGCACTCCTTTCACTACTACTGCAATTGTAGTTATTAATCATGGCAGTAATAATAATAATAATAAATATGATAAAGGTAATCATGAGTATTAATTGTAAGTTTTCGGACACATTCCTCTTTGTATTTTTATGTAGCACATCACCCTCTCAACACACCATTTAAACTATTTCATATTCATAGCGAGGTCTGTGTTTGCTCAGCAGCCGTGGCTATACTTATCCCAGATTATTGCGGCTTCCATACTTTGACTAATAGCTTGTGTATTCCAGGTGTGAGCCAACAAAAGGCACGTTATATATAGTTTTACATGCGGTGTCTGTCAGTGGGCCAATTGTTGGTTTTACACCAGTGGCATGGTTGACTCTGGGTGCCAGGTGGACAACTTACCCTAATAAGCCTTTCACATTTAAATGAAGATTGAAGTATGAACACGGAGCCATGACAATTCTGTGAAAGATGTCTGACCTCATGTCATCCACAGATTCGTGAGCAAAGAATTAATCCAAAAGTGGTATGCAGAAAAATGATTGGGCTAAACTAAAAAAAAAACAATGGTTTGTAACCAGTCTTATTTCAGTAAGCAGATTTTTCCTTCAGAAATCTATCAAGCAAACAAGTTCATAAAACCTTTATCTAAAATCTGATAAAGTTACAATTATCTAGTGTTATAAACTACATCAATTTGCCTGCACCAAACAGTTGAGCATCTGGATTTATTTTGAGTGGACTGACATTTTGGGCATGCATTTATGGAGACGCACTTGGTTGGACAGTGTTTGTTACCAATTTTAGTCAATTATCTTCCAAAGTAAACAAAAGACAAATTTTTCACTGATCTGCCCATAATTTCTTTTGGTCACTATTCTAACCTTGTACATGAGTAAATCCTATGTTGTTTAAAAAGGTTTTATAATCTTGTAAAAACAACTCATATATGTCAACTTTTCTGGAAATAAAGAAGCCACAGTCATGAGGTCACCAGAAAAAACACCTCTCCGACTCATGGTCTTTGAGGTGTCCACTTCAGCCACCTCATCTCAATAAAGAGTCTCTTAACGTCCCCCTTGTGGCCAGTTGGCTGTGTTGAGCGTGCACGGCCCTTTTCATCTGGAAAGCCCTGGTCAGTGTTTACTATTTATCTCAGTCCTTCATGTCATCCCCATGAAAGAAGAAGCTGGTCAGATTTACGCACAGGTGCGGGACGCCCCTCCATCACTCGAGCCCTTTAATTTCAGCTTCTTTGCGAGGCTTTCGCCTCTAACTGGGCTCCTGGGACTGCGGCGTTTCTGATAGAGAGCAGCGCTGGAAAATCTTTTTCCAAGATGGTGCAGGATTCCAGTGGGGTCACGGTGGAGGTTGGGGTTTGCTGTCAGTGAAGGTTTCTGAAGGTTCCTTTGTAGTTGCAGGTGCTGTGCCACTCACTGTTATCCTCCTGCTCTCTGTTCATCTGGCCAACAGGAAGACGCGCGACACACCAAACAACCTACATTCACCCTTTAACACAAATGTAGATATGACTGGTGGTCAGAATTCCCCCTTTACCTAAAATGCAGATGTGTATTCATAGTCAGTTTCCTCTCTTTTAGGTTAAAATCAATGCCAGACTGGCAGTGAATCCTTTCCTAAGAGACGGATCAATTATCTGAACTAACAACGGAGAGAAAGTATTTTATAAGAAGTATTTTATAGTGCTTCTCTGCCCATTTATCACTAGACAGCCATGTAGACTAGATGGTCAGTCTGTGACACAATGAATGAGATGTTTTGCCATTATAATACATCATGATAAAACTACTCATTTGGTAGATGAATGTCAGACGGGCTCCACTTCTGGGCCATGTTTCTGGGCTCCTTCTGTGGGTCTTGTTGGCACTAGCAATAGTTTTCTGAGATAATGTAGGACAACTTGTTGTACAGGACACAGTAAATGCTTTTAACTCTCTCGTGATTTGACCGTTTTTGATGTTGCTCTTTCGAGTTTACTGATGTAACCCTATTACCCGAAATGACCACAGTGTAGGCCAACATGTAAATGAAAGCTATTTTTAAAGGAAATGAGAATGTACACATTATAGTATTGTCTACTGAATGTATTTTTAATATATCTAGGACTTTGCACAGGTCGGCGAACAGTACTGATGGTGGCATGGTGTCATTTTTATAGTGAAAAAAGGGCACAAGGATTCAGAAATGCCTTGGGATTCGTCGTAACACAATGCAGTGTTTTGTTTTCCTTTTCAGCAATCTGAAATTACCAGGTGAAAGGGTTTATTATATTCATATATATCAAAATGTATATTCATTTTATTTATACGTTATCTATTCACAACAAGCTCTCATCCAAATGCATACAAACCAACCTCAAATGTACAGAAACGAGAAGCCACAATACATGGCACCAAAAATGACTTTTGCATGAAATTGCACTTATTAAAAGTAATGAATGGATGGAATCTGTAGAATTTCACATTATCAATATTATGGTTATGATAAAGGGTAGAGCGAGTCTTAGGTTGACTTTAGGTGGATTTTCTATTATAAAAATGCTAGTTAAGTTTAGTTGAACTTTAACATTTATGTTCAGAATTCAGTACCTGAGTAAGGGTTAGGTTTAGGGTTTATGGTTAAGGTTAAGGTTAGAGTAAGGGTTAGGTTTAGGTTTATGGTTAAGGTTAGGATTAGAGTAAGGGTTAGGTTTAGGTTTATGGTTAAGGTTAGAGTAAGGGTTAGGTTTAGGTTTATGGTTAAGGTTAGGGTTAGAGTAAGAGTTAGGTTTAGGGTTTATGGTTAAGGTTAGGGTTAGAGTAAGGGTTAGGTTTAGGTTTATGGTTAAGGTTAAGGTTAGAGTAAGGGTTAGGTTTAGGGTTTATGGTTAAGGTTAGGGTTAGAGTAAGGGTTAGGTTTAGGTTTTATGGTTAAGGTTAGGGTTAGAGTAAGAGTTAGGTTTAGGGTTTATGGTTAAGGTTAGGGTTAGAGTAAGGGTTAGGTTTAGGTTTTATGGTTAAGGTTAGGATTAGAGTAAGGGTTAGGTTTAGGGTTTATGGTTAAGGTTAGGGTTAGAGTAAGAGTTAGGTTTAGGTTTTATGGTTAAGGTTAGGGTTAGAGTAAGGGTTAGGTGTAGTCCACTCTGGTTGCTTTGTCAATAATTAATTCCTCCAAACGCCTAAGGTTTTGACTTCATTTAATACACATTGTAAAATTTCTGAAATGCCAATTTAGTCATGTACAAATTCCTCTTAAGGCCAGGCTGCTGCTCCAGGCTTATTGCATTATTAATGATGTGTAAATCGATTGCATGAATATTTACACACTGTAAATTACTGTTGGTACATGATTTCAAATAGATTTTGATGTTTTATTGAATGTAAAGATGGACAAATGTATATTTGAATCTATCTTTCAATGCAGAGTGAAGCAAGTGTGTGATGACATAGTCATGCAGTGTCACTAATCAGATTGCATATCACTCTATGAAATGGGTGCATTTCCATCAAGAGCAAGCATAAAAAACAAAAACAATTAATGCTAAATTTCATTTAAAATGTCCACAGGGCTTCAAGTTCTTGACCTTGCACACGTCTATCAGCCCATAATATAATTGTCTTTGCATTAAAAGAGAAAATATATTTATTCTCTCTGTTTATCTTTTGTGCTTAATGCATCTCATCAAACATCGCAGATGTAAATGGCACTCATTTGGTCAAATTGCTCCTAATACAAATTACTCCTAATACTACTAATTACATTAGCCTTATAGATCTAAAACCAATGCAACCTCAGATACCAAACATATCTTGGCTGATCGGCTGCATTTGGGCTATGTTTGGAAAAACTGTGTAAATCTGACTTTTGGCCAAACTCTTAAAATGTTTACAGCCATCTAAAGATCAGAGGGTTTGGCGATAATGTGGTAAGTGATCTCTGTCCCATCATTTAAGATGAGAGAAGTTGAGACGAAGGTGGTTCCGAAGGCTAAGAAAAGAGCCACTAAACTGAAAGGGAAAATGTATGTGTAGGCCAGACCGTTAAGAGACAATAGTTTTTCTTTTTTATACAGAGAGAGAATTAAGAGATGCTGTCAGTGTGTTATTGTCTTTTTAAAGGTGGGTTGGGGTGGTGGTGGGAGGGGTGGTCTTTGACTTTGCAGTGCCCTGAATCAAGACGCATCTGGCAATTTAAGTGCTCAATGTGTTTCAGACTTGTCACAGTGAATGCTTGCAGCTCCTCGTGTGTGATGTCAGCAGAATACCTGCCCACCACCAACAAGCTGCCGACATCTGGGAACAGTTAAAGCTACTATATCTCCTTACCATCATTCCTCAACAGAAGCACACTGTGTGTGTGTGTGTGTGTGTGTGTGTGTGTGTGTGTGTGTGTGTGTGTGTGTGTGTGTGTGTGTGTGTGTGTGTGTGGAAATATGCACATGCTGCAATACCTGTATAATCCTGGGAATATCTTTATTTATATCTTATCTGTGAAGTCTTGCTGATAGACGTGAACATTGAAAGATAAAAGAAAAAACAGTCCTGGCATACAGACAAACACACACACACACACACACACACACACACACACACACAACTTAACTACTTAACTAAGGTGAATTATCCTGTTTATATGACCTCAGAGATTTAATAATGTATATTTCTGTTACTAAATCTGACAGAAGAAATATTCTGTGAGGTTGACATCCTGTTCTAAGGTGTTGACAAGACACGTGGCCTGAAAGAGCAGCAACATGTAGTGCTGTAGACCAGACCTGTCAACTCGTCAACATGTCACAATCAACATTTAGGTGTGAGGACTTTAATAATAGTCATTAAAATGATAATATAATCATTTCAAAAAGAGACATATTTTCTCCCTATTGAACCTGTAATGTTGCCACTGCACTATGGAAGCTTGGAGGAGCTTAGGGGCATCGCAGCAAATCTTGGACCCTTTCCACACCCTGTCTTTTCAATGCAGGGTCCCTCAATCAGGCAGGGACCTGGATAAACATGTCCACATAATCTGGTGGAGCTGCACCTCTTGCCACACCTGCTGCTTTCAAGCCACTTCTGGTATAAAACGTGTTCCAATTTATACAGCTGTGATTTCATTTAAAATCTGAATTCCTCACAACTTGGTGGCAAGGTCTCAAAAAATGTACTCTTGTCGAAATTTTGAGTACATTTAAATTTTTAACCATGCCTCTAAAATAGTACTAAAAAGTCCACCTAGTCTGGGATGATTTTTTGTTTCTTTTGCATATGTATTCATTCTTCATTCTTCATTCTTTGTGTCACTTCTGCGGTGTGTTATTATTTGAGCATTTCTATTAATGGTTTTGCAATATTCATAGTTGAAACATGAAGGATCTCTTTGAAACGAGATCTGAAATGCTACAAGAAATATCCATATACCCATGTCCACATCCAATATTCAATTTTAAACTTAAGGGATAAAGGTGATGTATTTTTTTATTTAGAAGGCAGCTAAAACAAAAAGGGGAATGTGCTGAATACCTTTTGAAATGACACACTTTTGGCTCTGTAAAGGCTGAGCAAACAAGTTCTGTGGCATGTAAGCGAACTTAGTGGAGAGGCGTGTCCTGTTCAGCCCATCACAGTGAAATCCAAAGGCCATGGGCTTACTTCCTTTCAGCAGTAACGACAGATTGGTCCCCTGTAATTGCCAGTCCACTGACTCCACACGTAATGCTGCTTGTCCTGTTGAGTGGAGCTCGGATGCCCTTTCACAGCCCCGAAAGAATGAGCAGTGTTTACCCTTTGGGGCGAGTAGTTCAGGTATGCCGCTGAGCTTTTGTCAGTAGAAAGACACCTCACTTCGGCTGTAATTAATTTCTGATTCCTCTGTACACACACAGCATTTCAGACCAACCCACGCTCTCTTTCGAAGGCTTTCGAGAAGCAAATCCCTCTTGTTGTCATTTTGTCAGCAGCTAGCAATCAGCAGGGGATTTTTTTTCTTTCTCAGTGGAACACAGATGTGTATGTAACTTTTTCACCCTGTTTGATGCTCGTGACAACATGTTGCTAATAAAGAAGCCAGTCCAGTGATTGAACGGCATTTGGTTTGAAGCCTGGGTAAATACTTACAGTACCTGTAACAACTAGCAGATGACGAATGCATCCTTCACCGAAGCGTTCTGCGAAATATGAACAGGGATAAGATACACACAGGCTGTAGTGACAAACATTTTAAAAGCAATACACTTAATTCTAGAAGTGAATTTCTAACCTATGTCAGGCCTATCAGCTCTTAACTGTAATAATAAGATATAATAATATATCTTAAATGGGCCCAATAGCACTGGTGTCTCAGACTTATGCAAGAAAACAGGGAACCACAAGCTCTTTGGAGCAGTTTCACAGAGCAGCGGTTCACAATCCTGTTCCTGGAGGACTGCACATCTTAACCACCAACAATACGTTTCCAGTTATTTTAAAATCCTGATTATTACAGATCATATGCCCATGTAAGCAATTCTGAGATTCAATAGTTAATATATGCCATAAAAACAAGATCCTTGAGGAACTTTTGGAAGTTCTTCAATTTGATACTGTGGACGAACCCCTTAAGGTGCATCAAGGAAACTTCAAGAACCTCGTCCTCTTTTCGAATGTCCCTTGAAGTACCTTTAAAGGTTCCTCCACTGTTCCTCAACCATCTTCCCAATGCCAGACAAGCAGGTGATACCCCAGATGAGCAAGTGTACCACGCTGCACCTTAAAGAGTAATTACAGATAATTACAGCTGGACTTCTCAATGTACGTTTTCAGATAACTCCAGAAAATGTCTGGAGAATGAGATCCAGATATTATGTGGAATCGCCCTTTCACACATGTAGCACATAGCCGGAGATTCTCTGTGTCATGAGTTCTTAGGCAAGGGGCCGTGTCTGTGTAGTGTATGCAGGAGAGACAAAATTATGTGCATGTGTTCTGTGGATTGTAGTTTGTAACTTTAGTCTTCCTATTTCAGACGTCTGAACTATTGAACTCATTGTTGAAAATGTGGCTGCAAAAACTATTTCTGCGTCAAAAATCGTATTAGATGTGCAAATTTGCACTAAACCTTAACACACAAAATATTTCCCCAGCTGCAAAACTTTATTACATATTCACAGAGTTCTCACATTCAGATGAGTGCAAAAGGTGATACACAACTGCAGACTGTAATTTTCTACCAGAAAGACGTTTTAATCTCAATATTACAATAAATGCAGTCCTAGGTCCGGTCATTGGCCCAGACCTTGAAGTATCCAGCAGATCCTGCTGTACATGGTAGGTAGGGACTGAGCCAAGCCAGACCAAACCTGAGGCACTGGGGAGGAAGGACAGTGAAAATGACAAGATGTCTGCACCTGAAAGTGGAAGAGAGAGCATGATAGTCACATTCTTTTCAAGACGGAAGCTGGTGATTGGCCTATAAAGGAGTGACATAGCATTCGAGTCATTTCACAAACTCAAATATGAAGAATTCTGTTCCATAAATCATGATCCACTGTGAATTCTCCAGGAAAATGACCTCATCTGTTGATGGGCTGATTGAATTTTTTTTCAACAGAGTATCATCCCTAACACAAACTCTGCAGAACCCGAGTGAGAATATTCAAGCTATGGATTATCAAGTGATGGATTATCACAGGGGACCATTAAGAATCTCTGTAACTTAATTCCCAGATGTCTGTCATGTTGCGTTATACCCAGCGTCACACTGAGGGACACTACTTCTGTGTAGATCAATTAATATTAACCATATCCTGGTAACAGACAATTTTTCACAATGTGTGTAATGCACTATAATAACAACATATTCCAATAAAACATTAATACTGTGAGTAGCTACTCATATAGACACGTCTGGGTATTGAGTCAAATTTAGTAAAGCGTATTAACAAAAAGAAGACTCTCTAAAAGCTCTGAAAGGTGCTTAGCTTAAAAGATTTTGCAGTCACTGCAAAAGAGAGAGGAGTGTATTCCCACCTGTGCACATGCCATTGAATCAGACGGAAAGAGGCACGATCTGTACTTAAGCCATTGTCTCACCATATTGGTCAGCTTCCCATCAATAAATCACACGCAGGGCCGTTTTGGAACCGTCTGTCGAACAGCATTTCCAGGGCTAAAAGCTTTAGATTTAGAATGGCCTGTTCCTCAGTGGAAAGCAGCGATAAAAAAAAAGCCACACCTGGAATCAATGAAACCACGTTCTCCCAGTTGTGCAAAGGAATAAAATCTTTCTGGCACAAAAGGTAATCAAATACTCGCCATCATAAATGCATCGGAGGCTCGGACAGAGTCTAGGCTTTATATGTCTGCTAGCAATGCTTGCCAGGACCACAAAGGTCAAGAGAACTGTCAGGTAAAGGGAGCCAGAAGCTTTGATCAGAGTGACATCTTCTCATTCATCACTTCAGGACAGAAAATCAAATTTCTTGTCTTAATTTCAGAAAAGAGCATTCATGATGTCAGCATTCATTTGTAGGCCTGCTCAGTTTCTCACTTTGTTTCTATAGAAATCTTATTTTTTTTCAGCAGAAGCAGGCTTACATGAGCCCTAGAGCAGCAAGTTTGGTCTCAGGCCAAAGGTATTACTCGGCTAAGTGGAGGAATTCATGTTATTGAGGAGGCCTTTCTTTGCTGTTCAAACAACACGCTGTGAATTATACGCTTGCTAGTGGCAACCTGTCCACCCTTCATATAAGGATGGGAGTGTTTCATCCTGCTGAAATAACAACATCCTCTCAAAGCAAATTCGACACAATCTGAGAGATGATGGACATGCATGATTTGGCCTTGGGTCAATGCAAGATATAGTTGTGTTGATACTTTTTCTTCCCACACCATTCTGCTGACTGACACACCTAAAGAACGTTCTTGCCGTGTACTTAATTTACTGACCTAAATTGCAACATGGCGAAAGTGCACCTGCATAGGAAAATGTAATGCTACATTTGGATGCGACACGTTGCCAGCTGGGCGGTTGACTACATAAACAGGAGCTTTGGGAGTTTACTTTATGTGCCAGGTTTGATGATAGAAAGCAATTGGTTTTCAGTTCAAACATGAAACATAGTTACTTGTCCTTTAAAAATATTCTGAACTTTGAATGGATGTGAATGTAAATTACAAGTAATCAAAGTCATTTTGGAGCATTTCTATTGGATAATATGAGGAACAACTTTCAGATTCACATTATGGAGAAAACTAAAAATGGAGATACGTGGTTTTCATTGGAGAGCAAAGATATGTTATTTTTGCAATATGTATAAAAACATAAAAAACAACTAAAATTACCCTCAGACATAATTTCAACATAATTTTATCTTAATTTTAGTTTGAAATGTCTGATGCGTTTTGTAACAATAGTTATTTGTACATCAGATTTCTAGAGGTGCCTGGCATTGTCTTACCAATATATCTTAAAAGTAAGTTAGAGTAGAGTTATAGGAAGATAGAAGTTACAATAATAGATGTTAACAAAAATTATTGTGTCTCAATAAGACAATAAAAGAAAAATCTTCTTAAAATAAACTAGAAACAAGGGGGTAAAAAGATTTTAACCCATTTTTCCATTTATTTTACAGCATTTCTATTCAACATTTCCACTTGTCATGAAATTCTGACAGAAGTTGAAGAGCAACTGTCATTCACATTCTGTTAAAAAGTGGAAAGGGGGGGGTTAGTTGACAGTAACAATATGATAAACACAATAACCATTTTTAACTGTATTTTTATTTGTATTGCCTATAATGACAGTGAATAATGTCTGCCTTGGCATAGGTTATGTAGGAGGGTTCAGTTAAATATATTCCAATTATTATACATAAGTACCACCATAGAAAATTCATTGGTCAAAGATGTGAATGTGATCTGAAAAGTGTGTTAGGGGACAATATTAGGACATTATAGCATATCTGAAGGAATGTTATAAAAGTAGACATACTTTTACATAAATAATTATTTTTCCAACATCTAAAGGTTGCTTTTACAAACCTAATATACACTGGCATGGCAAAAGTCATAGGACCACATCTAATATCGTGTCCCATGACTTTTGCCTCCTGCAATGAATAAGGATGCGACTTCTGGCAGAGTTGCTTGTCTGTTTGCATAGACAATTCTAGCCAGATGCTGCAGGTCATGGTCCTTAAGCACCTGTGGGCATCCACTGCTCTAACCACTGTGAGTGGTAATGCCTGCTATGATGAATTACCCACCCATCTGGCACCCACTGCTCTAACTCCAATAATTCAAGATAATACCTTGTGAGTTATACAGGTGTGGGTGTTCCCAACCAACCCATCCCCAAAGCAGCACTTTATTACCAGTTTACTAGTATATACTGCTGTCCCATGACTTGGGACATGGCATGTCATTGTAATGATATGTAAACCGAAACGTGCGCATTGATCCACTGTGTTTGCACACATTTAATCCATCCATGCAGTGAAAAACAAACATACACACTAGAGGACTAGTGAACACACTAGGGGGCGCTGAGCACACATGCCAGGAGCATTGAGCAGCCCCTTCCATGGCATCTAGGAAGCAGCTGGGGAGTTAAGCTCCTTGTTCATGGGCCCTTCAGTCATGTGTAGCCAGTTCAGGGAATCAAACTGGCAACCTTCCAATCACAAGGTTGGTTCCCTATCCAACAGGCCACTGGTGACCCAATATGATAAAAAGCACTGTGAATTGTTTTGGTTTGAATTATTATTTTGTTGGGCAACTTTCTTGTACCTTCTTTGGTGAGGTCTGGTTTGCAGTGGTGTTAAATATTTGTATGACAAAATAATGTTACACGGTTATTAAAACTAGGGGGAGGGGTTTGGGTGATTTGTTTGATATCCCTGGTCAATGCCACCCCTTCTGTCATAAGCAATCTTCTTTTCTGCGTTTACATCAGCCTTCATCAGGAAACACACATATAGCAAGACAAAGCACCAGACAATATCAAATTGTTGACTGAGAGTGATTTGAGCACTTTTATCCCAAATGAGGCTGATCCTTCCTTCCTGATACAGAAATGTACCCTCAGTAGCCAAATATCAAGTGTCCAACACCTTCCCAAATAGAGCTTGTATGGCTGCAGTCTACAAGTCTGAACTCCCCCTGTTCAGTGTGCACCGCTGGACAAGCTTTCCCTGATTACCCGATAACAGCAGGCCTAAACTCCCCAGGTGTTTGATAGAGCCCAGCTCGATTTTGCACTGTCAGTCCTCTCTCATTAATCATCTCACCAATGTCAAACCCATTACTTTTACCTCCCATCCCATTAACAAGCCATTACAAGTCCCAGCTTCAGAGCAGCACTGATGTGTGACTCTCCAGTTAAGAATCCAAGTAACCCATGTCGCTGTGTTTTGTTTTCTTTTGTGAGGGCGCTGAAAGCTGTTCACATACTGTTACACTGTCCTCATTGTTCACATTACCCCATCTGGCGTTGCCCTTCCACCCCCACTTTGCTTTCTTTTTCTCATACCTGTTCGTTTTCCTCCTCTTTCTTCATATTCATACGCATCCTGTTGGCGAATTACCTCCAGAGCTGAATTTCCATCACTGCAGCGTAGGAGAAAGTCCACATCTTGATAAAATGTCTGCTCTTCTTTTTCAGTGGTAACTGTGAAATAGCTGCTTTTGTGTGATTACAATAATGGTTATTGTGTCTGGTTTCTTCAGCTTGTAGGCTTGAAGGCCTCCTTGTATAAAATGCTTCAAATCATATAACAAGACCCCTGGAGTTTCCCAAGCACCCACATCTTATTTAATACCTGTATATCTTTGCTGTAATCATTAACAGTTGGTTCACGCAGAGTTCAGCTTGCACTGAATGACTGTCAAGAGTGTGGGCCATGAAATCCACTTGGTTTTCAGGGGAAACCACAAGAGAGGGGTTGGCTAAATTGTTTTGGTTAGCGTGGCCAAGAGTAATCCTGGTGTAATGGGAATGTTGGCTCTTCACAGCCGACAGAAATTAAAAGCGTCGTCTAAAATTCCAAATGATCACATCCTCTTGAGAGGTTGCATTAAGGGGCAAAGCAGGGTGCTGACAAGTCCAGCAAATTAAGGAGTAATCCGGCCTTTTGGGGACAGAACCTATATGACTCAATGTAAGACCCAAGAATCGCAGTCCCCTTCATAGAAGCCATGGAACCCAACCCTGCAGCGCTTAGACAGGCGCCATTTTCCCCAAATAGTGATTAGAAGTTCTATCAAATATCAGCGCTACCTTAAGTGCTTCTGCGACGAAAAGAACCCTTCCCTCTTTTGGACCTTCTCGTTGAAACCTGTGAAATGCGATCTTTTACATGAAGAATCGTTCGAGCAACAGTATGTACCTATTAAACCCTGGCATGGTAACCATTAGACCATCTCAGAGCATGCCACTAGCCTTTTACATATTACAAACATGACCAAAACCCCTCTCTTTGTCCTCGGCAAAAAGGATCCACTGACGAATTCAAAAAAAAAAGAGACAAAAGCAGGAATTTGCAGCAGCTGAAGCAGACGCATAACAGCACTTTCTTTCAAGATGAAGTGATGGCTAAACAAACATTCTTAAATAGAGCAGTGCGGTAACCCAGCCAGGTCCCCTCACTCCCTGAGCAACAATTACTCCCTGTAGGCTTCGCTAATCCTGAAATATGGACCTGTGACTAATGTCGGAATTTAGCAAGAAATCAGCTCTGGTTTCACGAGGCTTTATTGGAATAAAGCATGATGCAGATCCCCTCCCCGACCTGTGATGAATGGCACTAGGCTAAGAGGCAGGGCTGGGCTTCCCCACTGCTTGCCTTTCACTATCAGTTTAGTGTTAGTGCTAATGAAAAGTGTCACAGAAGCATGAAACAAGGCTTTTCACCCCAGTGCCAAAGAGATAAGCCACACTGTCAACTTTAACTGTCCGAACAATACATTTGAGCTTATTTGTACTTATTTCTTAGGATAAACACAAACGGTAATTTTACAACTCACACATGACTGTAGATGGAATTTGGTAGATTTCACTACTATTCAAAAGTCATGTGATGTTTTAATACAGAAATCCCATTTGGATGCAGATAAATGGACAAAATGATTCGGGACTTCAGGTTTTTGGATCATGTGTATGAAACCAACAGAAAAGCTTTGACGATTAAAAACATGGGTGTAGAAATTATTGCATGTGATGATCTTGTGTGAGAAATGTGTATTTCCCACCATTCTGCATTTTAATTAGTCCAGTTAGTTGCTTGTTTCCACAGATGGAACTGGAATGAAGGAGAGGTGGAAAATCCAGGCCCAGAAAGTAAAAATCTGACTGTCTGGCCGACTCCACTGCGGGTAAGCCACCCAGACAGCCGGAACAAAATCCAATAGTGGATTTTTACTTACTGGACAACTAATGACACTTAACAGGTTAAAAGGATGCTCCAAGAAAGCTAAGCCACAGCAGAGCCGTACAGACAGTCAGAACAAAATATTTTCTGGAGCCAGATTTTGTCCCTCTAGAGCACAGTATCTGTTTTTAATTACTTTGAGAACAAAACTATCATAATACATTTGACCTCATGGTATTAAAACAAAAACACACATGAAAATGATGCAGCTGCAGTAGCCAGGAAATACTTAAAAGCCCCATATCCAGTGCCCTACACTGTGGTTTATTTTTTTTCACTGGTTTTCTCCAGTCAATCCCCTATGAAAATGTATTTGGAAAATCACATTCAAATGACAAGAATACACAGTGAGGTTTTTTAAGTATATTTTAATTTTAAAGTAAAAATGCTTTTAAAAAATTACCTTGATTGTGCTGATATATTGTTGTCAAATACAGCTCATAATTGCAAGAAAATATGTGACCAAAGACAGAAATATTCTGTAATTATAAAGTAATCTGAAATATGAGTGCTCCCATGATGCTCTGCACACCCCATCCCCATTTGCAAATACCAGAATACCAGAATACCAGAACATCTCATGTCTAAAACATGGCAGTTGAATCCTAGGACTTGGTTAATATTTCTACATTATAATTTTGTTTATTATTTTACCATTCCTTGATGGTAATATATATATATAATTATTGCCAAATGCAATTCCAAATGTTTGAACAGCAATGTATGAAGATCTTGCAACAAAAAATGGTGACATGTGAAAGGCCCTACTGACATGCCACTGTTTACAAAACAGAAACTTCACTTTCTCGTTACTACAATTTAAATACCTGTTAAAAGAAAATAGCAAAAAACATGTAAATAAGTATTGTGTTCCCTAAAACAGGTTTATTTTATGAGTATGTTTATGAATCTACACTGCCTAACTGAGACACAGTGACAGCACAGCACAGTGACGCACGAGCCTGTGTGGAAATTTTCAAAATTCCTTGAAAAATGGAAATGCGTAGCATTTTTCACAGAACCGTGTGTTTGAATACAGTCCTGGAAAAGCATGTTTTCCGTTTCTTTTGAAAAATGTAAGTAAGTGTCTACAAAACACAAATGACCAACACTTACAGTGACGTTTAGAAATCAGTTTCCGAATGTGGGACTCATTTCTGTTAGTCAGAGTCTTTTCTGTTTTTTTGTGGATGTATGGATTTGTTTGCATGCATGTGTGTTTTGTTAGATTGATTTATGTGGAAATAACAATTTTCAAAGGTCAATTCATGTGCTAAATAACGCTGTGCAGTCTTTAAACCACTAGTTACAGCATATTCCTAATGAAAACAATTTACTTAGCGTGACAGCAAAACCAAAGGAGGAATTCTGCAAAAAATAAAAAAAATTAAGACCCCTTAAACTTTTATTTACACATACACATGGAACAGGCTCAATATGCTGCATGTTCCAGTTCAGTGTTTGATGCTAAATACAGATTTCTGATAAAAAGAAACAGCACCCCTCGAGGCAGTTGTTGTGTAAACAATCGCTACCTGTATTTTTCTCGATAAAACTTAATAATCTTGTTTCACAGATAAACTGTAACAGATAACTGAACAAATTGCATAAAACCTGACCACACACATTTAGAGGGTTTTCATTTTTGCCACAACACAATTATGTCTGATAGATTTTGTGCATCATTGAGAATATTTGCCCAAGAAGATGATGGCCAGGCTGTTGGATCTGAATAAGACATTTTTCCTCTGGTTGTCTTAACCTATAATATATCTTCTCTTCATAGCAGCTATATTTTACCTTTAGGTAAACACATACAGTATATACACGCTTTATAATCCTGTTAAATAAGTCCCAGCACAGCTTGATATCACTAGGGTTTTTATAGGCCGTTTCGAGCCCAGATACGAACTCTAGTACGTCTTAATAATTCCCCTGAGTCTACACTGCAGTTGAGGAATGAGAACATGCGCTATCAGCCTGAAAGTGCTTTAGCACATGTATCCCATTCATGACAAATGTGCTGTTAACGTTTTTATACCATCAATCCAGGACCAGCAATTTTCACCCTGTTACTGTAACCATACACTCTAATGGACAGGGCCATTTTTAGTCATGGTCATTCATTTCTATAACTATTAAGAAGGTATTTCTAATTATTCTCTCACATGATACACCCCCTGCCCTTAATTATGCATCCCACCTTCCAGAGTTGTGGAGCTTCATGATGGTAACTTTACAGGAGAATTCAAAATAACATTAATAATAGTCATCGAAAAGTTTTAAAGATGCAAACAAAATTATGAGTTTTGTGTGTCTTATTGAGCACTGGTAGTTCCGGGAATTACATGTTATGTTTCACATTGTTGCTGTTTTCTCTATTACAGCTGATTATAAATGTATAAAAACACATATAATATCAATAATAATGTTGTGATGAATCTTTAATCGACTTAAGTTCTTAAATATTACTGGTATTTGTAATCTGTAGGCCTCATTGACCTGTGCTCATATTAGATCAGCAGAAGTTTCATTATTTTGACTGTAAAAAATAAACATATTAAATAAATAATGCTAGTTATAACAGAATACTTTTGACTTTTAGCAATTATATTGTTTATTGAAAGCATTTAAAAAGTTATTGGGGCCAAAAATAGCAGTATTTCAAGACATAGGCCTGGATTTACACTTGAAAACGTAAACCTATAACAAAATTCAAATGTCAAACACATTAAAGAACAGCAAAAAGTGCACTCCCTGAAGGAATGCAGAATTAACTTGCTGTGGTGTCCCAGGTGGTTGCACTTTTTTTAGGGTTTCACTCACCCTTTACACCTGTGTAATGTGATGTGACACTAAACTTGATTTGATTTGATGTATTTCAGGTGGTTGATTAGGTGTTGCTAAGTACCCAATGTGGTTGGTTAAATGTATCATTTAAACACTAGAAGCATTTACCCTCATTTAACCTTTGACTTCATTCATGGCTGGGAGTAAAAATAATAATGCCTCCAAATCTCATAAGCAGAACTATCTGCAGTGTCAATATCTCAAAACATGACAGGACTGTGTTTGTGAAATAAGATGTGAGAGTATGAATCACCTTTAATTTGGTAAAGAGCTTTTATATCAAATCCATTGAAAAGGTCTCTACATGCACAAAAATGTGACACACTAATGAAGCAAAATTGGCCCTTTTATGGTACATAAATGATAGATTTACTTACAAAAATAAATGCATATTCTATATTGGCTTTACTTTTACCACCTTTTACATTACATACATAGGTGCCATAAAAAAATCCATTATTCACTAAACACTGTTAAGTCCTCCTGATGTGTCCAACGGGTTATAACTTAGTGTGACACTAATTTGGTTACTGAATAAAATATTATGCACATTATACTTTCTCCATATTTACTTTTATTTGGTAGTAGGTTTGCATTTATTTACATTGGTGTTTAGGCATTTTTAGGCTGTGGCTGGAAACAGTTTGACCAATGGTTGCATGTAGATGCAGGTACATCTATAGAGGTAATCAGTCCTGGTCCTTGAATGTCAGACTCCTTAAGAGTTTTATACTTTTCCATCTCAAGAAGGCCTGATTCAATTCACCTGTTAATTGTCAGGTTAAATAGGTCGGTTAGAGTTTCTAGTCACTACTATAAAGAAAGTTTTTCAGTGCAAGCTTAGGCCTTAGATATGTTTGTACATTTATGTACTTTAATTCACAATAAAGTATTTATAGGATATTTATAGGAGGAGTTTTGCACCTATATATATATATATATATATATATATATATATATATATATATATATATATATATAGTTTGTGTGTGTGTGTGTGTTTTATAACAACTGAAAAAACACTATTAAACCTGCTGGTAATTGATCATCCAGAGTGTTTTTCAGCTGGAAATGCAAGAATTGTGATGAATGATTGTGATTACTTGTAAGTCTTGCAAGTTTTGTAGATTGTAATGATATGTGTGCTAACTTTGATCCTGAGTTGTGAAGCCTAGAAAATGGCATGTAACTGCCTGCAAAGTGTGGAACATGGGTTCTAAGAGTTAATGAAAGGAAAACCATGAAATCATCCATATTTTCATTGTTCCATTTTTCATGTTTTTTTTTTTACATATGATCAAAAACAAGGGAGATACAACGTGAGTGAAAAGTACTATCAACTTTCAACATCTACAAACATGATGTGAACACACAGCCATGTTGTAGAAGCTACTGACCCAGATAACGGAGCAGGAGAGACACAAATGTGTAAATCTTCAAAGCCTGTCAGACTCTTGGAACATTAATCAGTGCTCCTATGTACGAGAAGCACCTTGCATTCAAACAAGTGAACACAGCCCCAGCATGATGAGAGTTCAGGTCTCGGCCATGCACTTGAGTGATGGAAAGGGGCCTGTAGTCTCTGTTCTGTATATTATTGGTCATTTGTTTCTGCAGAAAAGCCCCTGCATTCTTTCAGCAGCTAGGTGTATCTAGCCCAGCAGCAGAGCATGGCAAAATAGTTTGGCATGCAGGTGTTTTTCGCCGCGGCTGGCAGGTCTGAGGAGTTACCTGAGAAAGTTGTTGATCAAACACTAGATTGGGACCGTAAGGGGATTTTCTCTTCGGACATCAGAGACAACAAATGCATTTATGCTTCCATTAACCCAATGGAGGTGTTTTGATCTGCAACTGCAGCTTCAAACAGGGATTTTTTTTCAGGTCTGACCGAAACATCTATGTCACAGGACGCCCACATAACACCTTGCTATTTGTACATGAGTGGTAAGCAGTTGTCCGTGATGCTCCTGGTCAGTGAAACTGGTCATCTTACATTACACATTCTGATTCATATCTGTTCTGTGTTCCTCCGTCTGAAAGATTAAACAGTAGCAGACTTTAGCTGGATTCCAGCGGCTACAGTCAAAATCACACCTTAAAGACATTCCCCACAATCTCCTCTCACAATCTCACAGCCAACACCACATCTGCACTTGTTGACATTATATCACCACTCTTAGATATTTCCCATCATCAGCCCAGAAGGTGTGCATGTGGGATGTGGATGTCTTATCTACTGCTCCTTGTCTGCAAACATTTGCACCTTAAAGACTTCACATAAGAGTATGAAGCCAAAAAAGGCTGGCAGTTCGATCAAAATGACGTTTGCGGGGCAATACAGAGGGTGTGTCGGTGCAATAAATGCCATTAAAGGCTTTTGAAATACTGCACGGTAAAGTGCAGCATGGGTAAGGTGTCACATATGTTCCTCATGGTTGCGCGATCGGGTCTAGAGGAGATACACACGGTCCTGCTGCCTGCTGTGTGACTGATAGCCTGGTATTTCTTCATGTGAAAGATGTGCATTTTATTGATGTGTTCAGGCTCCCCCTCCACCAAAACTCACACACATAAGAGTGCCATGCATACATGGAATTGTACATAAGCCATATGGCCACGCAAACTGTTTGAGAATGGGACACAAGCTAATACAGGGTAAAATGTGTTTTTGAACAGGTTCTCTGATTCTCATAGTAACAACATCTATGAATTTTGTCTATTTAGACATACATTTCTCCAGATTGACCATTAATACTGTTTTTACATCATTAAAAAGATTGTTGTATGTATATGTAACAAAATTCCCTCCCAAATTATTTACCTTTAATTATTGAAAAAAAATATTCCCAGATCTTCCCAGAGCATCAATGAGACATGTCTGTTTAACATTATTCAGAATTCAAAAAATGCATTGTTTTCAAGTTATTTATATAACTTTTAATAACAATTACACACACACACACACATACACACACACACACGCACACACACACACACACACACACACACACACACACACACACACACACATATACGTATATATATATTCTTGCAAACAGTGGCCCTACTTTTTCTGAACTCCAAATTAGACAAAGGACAACGCACGTCCACAAACCACTGCCATGCCAAATCGTATCATCAGACCTATCCCTGATTGAAAATGTGTGGGATGCTACTGGATGTGCTATCAACATTTCACCCCAACTGCAAAATCTGCTGGAACTGAGTGAGAATATTCCAGATGTATGGGATGAATTATCACAGGAAACCATTAGGAACCTCTACAACTCCATTAAGCAACGTCTAAGCCGGACGCCATACTTCTGTATGTGTAGCTCAATTAATGTTGCCTATATCAGTCTAAATGTAATCAATTATTGTTCCTGTAACCAGCCTCAATCTCTACCAGCTCTACCAGCCAGTCTACTCCTTGTGAACATCTTCCAAGTTCTTGAATTTAATGCACTTGACAATCCTCTGAAGACTATGGTTTTCCCTGTTGCTTGTGCTCCTTTTCTCACCACAGTTTGAATTCCAGTCAACTCTTATGAATAAGCTTAGATAAAGCACTCTGAGAAAAACCAGCAATGACCGTCTGTGGTTTACCCTCCTTGTGGTGGGTGTCAGTGCTCTTCCCCTTAATCATACTGAATAGACATGGTATTTATACGGTTAGAATTGTCATTTACTCAAACTCAAAATTAAATATTCTAATAATAATGTGGATTTCTGATTTTCTTGATCTATAAGCCATACTCATCAAAGGTGAAACCTAAAAGTTTTGACCTATTTTAATGTAATGTAATATAATTTACCTTTTTGAATTAAATTTTGGGGAAACTTGTTTCACAATATTCTAATTCCCTAAGATGCATAATCAATTTTGCCCAATTGTGTAGTTTCCAGTTTAAACATTCCATGCACAGCACACAGTTCCAGGGAGCAATAATATAAGCACTCTGACCAGTGCTTAGATGGCTGAACTTCTTTGGAGAATCCTAATTTCTTTTTTAAATGACCATCCATAAACAGGACATTTAAGAAGGCAAAATTATTTTTATTTTGTCCCTCAAATAAGCCCATTGTGGCACCATTGCATTTAAGGGCATACATTTATATTCAGCAAACAATAAATGCTGAAGTTTCTTTTTAGGGTTTAAGAGAAGACATTTAAGGCAATAGATGAAAAAAATCCCAAATCCATGGTTTGGAATCAGATATTTCTCTCCCATGACCAGTATTAGCTTAACAAAAGGTGGCAGCAGGTGGATAGGCTTTCCCTTGGCCAGTTAATAAATCAGTATTACATTTCATTGCTAATGAGAAAGACCTGCTGAAATAATAGCTCTGACATTTGGATCGCTGGCTTGGTTTTTATAGAAAGGTGTACGGATCTTGTAATCTTTATGATACTATTGTTTCAAATCTCAGTAAACCTGAGCAGTAATAATGGCCTTGGGAGTCACACAGGAGGCATCCAGACTGTTTGGTTTCATAGGTGTTAAGGGTTGAGGAAAGGAGCAGGGTGCCTTCAACACCTGAGAAAGGAGATCTTTTGATGGGATCTGAATGCAGGGGTGAAGGACCTAATAGGTGGCAGTTAGCCAGAGGTCTATGCTATTCTTCTGCAACGTGAAAGAGGTGAGTCTCCTGTGGCCTTGATCCTTGAGGTAGAACCTGGGCCTTCTTAAGTTACACAGCCTGAGAAGTCAAGCACCTGGCCGGGGTCTCCAGCAGCAATTTCATCATTTTGTTCGAAAATGAGAGCGCCCTTGAATCTGGACATGGATTGCAGAAATAACCTCCAAGATGCCATTGTTCCACGGTTCCACCAGTTACCCTTGATCTCTACAGGCTCCTGGCTGTTGGTTAAGTCTGTCATAGTGGGGGACTATGAGGCTCTCTATTGATGAGACCTTGCTCAGCAGTCCATGCTATGTATTTTCTCCCCTGCCAGGTTTGAAGACACAAGGTGGGAGGTTGTCCAAGACATGGCAGCAGCCTGGATAAAAAAGGGCAGATTGTAGCACACAATCCAGGAAACGGAGGTCATCCTCATGGGAGCTATCTGTCTTATGGTAGAGCCCTGTGAACTTGTATCAGGTGCATGGTATTGAGATCCCATCCGACATTCCAAAGAAGAATTAGCTTCTCCCCACACTTTAAGCACAGAGGCCAGGTGGTTGAGCATTAAATGAGCACGCTGTGTAGAACTAAATGGGTTTGCATGTCTGTGGAATGCTTGGGCCAATTTGAACGTGGGTCATTTTTTACCTCAAACCACAGCTACTTTTAAGCAGAGCTGTCAGATGAAGCCCATTTTTCATTCAGATGTCTAAAGGGCTGAGCAAAAATATTCCTATCCTTCTCACAATAAGATTTTAAATTTGTCTTTTTCCACTCAAGATCCAGCATTCTTATAGTGCATATTTATGTTACTTTAATTCATTTCTTTCATCAAATGATACATATGTTGATCCTTTTCCTTGTTCTATTTGTTGAGGTTATTAACCTTTAGAACCCTAGGCTAATTTTGTGGGATGTTATTTGTAGTTTGATGTTCTTTCATTCACCTAAAAATAGTATTTATAGGAGATAAATGCTATACTGTCAGTACTGTCACTCATGCCATGATCATAGGCTGCTCACATATTCTTTGACAAATTTATAATTTATAGATTTGTATGAATATTTGACTATGTTGTGATAAAACAAATTACTTGCACCAACAATGTTTTGTGTTTTTCGCTAATAAGGACTGAAAAATACTTTGTATCTCAGAAATACTGTTGGAAATGCATCATCAGAGCAGAAAAGGCAAGGATTTTGATGAATTATTGATAATGATTAGATTCACACGGATATTTATAGTAATATCTTCTTCAAAATAGTCCAAATAAAATAAAGAACAACCTACATGTCCTTTATTATTTTTGTTATTTATATATGTATCAGTATTTTTTCTTCTCATGAAATTTAGTCAAAAATCTTAACACTTTGAGAGCAAACAGCCCCTCCCTTCTCATTTTCATTTATAACCCAATATCTGGGTTAATGATGTAATTAGCCCCACCCCATCTGGCTGGTCATTGGAATTAGAGCTGAATTACTCAATGATAATTCATCACACAGTGAATTGCTAGATTGTTACACACGCCATGGTTAGATCATTCTTGTAGTCTCTTATGGCATGTGTATCATGTCTGTAGGTTACTCTGATATGAAGCCTAGAAAACAATAAGCTACTGGCCCGCAAAGTGTGGCTCTCGTGTTCTACACGTTAAATAATGCTAATTGATGTCTTTCTAAGCTCATACCAAAGAGATGTCTCCAATCTACAATAGACTTTGAAAGAGTCATACGCATTGTTTGAAATCCTTGCACTCAGGTCTTTCTCCTTGAGTACGGTCATCTGCATGTGTTTCTTTGCCCCCTATGATCTTTGTCCATGACAAACTGTGAAGTCCTGTGACTGTCAGGCCCTTCTTCTCAGCCCATGTGGTTTGGTTTGGTTACACTTGGAGTGTGGTAAGATACTTATGAGTGTGGTATGTAACGGCTGCACTTGTTGAAGAGGCTTCCTGCTGCCTGTGAAATTTGACAGGTTGAATTAATTGAGTTAGTGGCAGAAGCACTCTAACTATGGTGTAACAAAGTGGGTGCCATTCGTCCTGGAGACATGAGCTGACAATGCACAATGTTCCTTTGTTCATAATTAACCAAGGGGTGCTATAATACTGATTCAGGGATGTTTATGAGATTTAAGTCCATTAAAATCTCTTTATTGTTTTATTTTCACGGTTTACCTCATTATTAAAACATGTAGGGGGCACTGATCTCCAATTAAATTGTACTCTCTATTTTGGCACCTATATGGTGGACAAATTGTCCATTATTAAATGTGTTCTTTTATGAAATTTCTGTACCACAGTACTTCACAGCCCATCTGCAGAATAATGGCCTTAGAGAATGTATTGGCTGTGGTCTCGCCAATCTCTTTTGAAGAGTTGACACCCAGATCGAATCCTGGCGTTCCATAAAACGTGTAATTTATGAGCCATTACCAGTGTTTTCTTTCTTTTCGCCAAGCACCAGCTCAGAGGCAGCCTTAACAAAGTCATTGCTTGATACTGAAACTTTCTCAGGGCTCCTGTTAAAGAAAGAGAAACCATTGAGAAAGTGAAGTGCAGCAGCCAGATGCTTGAAAAACACTGGAAATTGAAGAACTCATCAAGCTCATTCATCTTGCTGGCTTATGCGTCGTACTGCAGGGCTACAGCAAGTAAGGTTTGAGGATTACATACTGCAGATCTACCCATCAGACCCAATGAATCATATCAGATAACAGGGCTAAATGTGGCCCTTTGAGATTTGGGCCCCAGCAATAATACTCGCAATGGAGGGAGGCTCCTGTACCCAGACCAGGTGTGATCCCGAGTCTCTTTGGGGTTGGATGAAGGCCAAGGTTCTCCATACTCTCCGTGATCTACAGAGGACGGCTGGTAGAGCACTGAGGGATGCCGCTGGCACACTATCAAAAAGGTAGTTGGGAGGATTTACGGCAGTGTGGGTCCTCTTACTGTTGCAGAGGACTTGCTGCAAACAGGAGGGGGGTGAAAATGTAAGATGACCCTTTGCAAGGCACAATCTGGCTGGAGGAAAAGCACAGGAGAGAAGTTTCACGCATCCATTGAAGCTTCAGATTCGTTCGTGTGAACAATTGAAACAAAAGCATGACACGCATTTCGTAATCCCCTGATTTACTGCAAAGGAGGCTGATGACAAAAGCAGCAGTGTAGTACTGTCGATTGAGATAGCCATGAAAACATACCGCATCCTACGTTGGGATTTTCCGATTGGGCATGAATCACTGCTGTCACTAGGGGGCCAAGCACCACTCGCTAGTCAACAGCGTAGAACCATTTCTTTCTTTTTGAAGATGAGCCACATTTCACGCCAGTTAGGGAGAAAGCATCCCAGTAGGGGAAAAAAAAGGAGGGAAAAAAGAGAAAAACACAAACACACCCACTGGGGTGCGTGATAGCTCTCACCTCCGAACCCAGCAGTTGCTCAACGGTTTCAAATCACCCTAACGACCACATAATGACCTCACTCCAGTCACCTGCTGCTGTGGCCAGGCGTGACCTGGCATCCATGCTCGAAAAAAAAAGGGAAAAATCTACAGCCTTATGGAAATGCTCTTTAATACAAAAGTAGATGCTTGTGCACAGTTAGCATGTCCACCTCTACTTTTCTTGCTGTTCTACACAGCCTGTGACCATGCCTCGGACTCATAGGAAAAAATAGTCATCCCTCAGATCTGTTTGGTAGTAAATCGGTCAGAGATCTCAAACATATGACTGTGCGCGGGAAGGAAACCATCTTGCTGGATACATCCTGCACCATGAACAAAGGCCTTTTTCCAGATGAGCCCTGAGGGACTAGTGCACGACCTTTAAACACTCTGAACGTTTATGCTGCTTTAAATTTTTCATTTTACATCTTCCCCCTGATATGTTGGCCTTAGGATATTGTTTGCCAGGACTACAAGTCTTTATTTCGATTATGCAAAGCCACATATGTTGGCCTTCACTGGTCAAGGTTTTATATTTCGACATGTTATTTGTCATAAGCTCGAGCAGCCATATTGAAGAAGGTCACCTCTTTAGTAAGATCACAGTTGGTTTGAATTTTAAACTGCAGCATTTTTCGAAGGGCTACGATATGAATATCGGAGTTCCATGGGCTGTGTATTCAGGTCTCTTTGTAAAGGTCAAGGTATTTATAGTTTATTTGGGAGGTACAACCTCAACCATAACTCGTCCCACTGCTCAAGTTATTTGCCAGGAAAGATCCTTCAGAGGCCTAGGAAAACTAACTTGCTTTCCTACACCCACTACTTCAATCCCTTAAAAGGCCATTAGCACTTAACCCCACACTGTAAACTCCAACTGCCTCGAGCAATGAGCACTTGGTGACCATTTGCATGTCGGAATTAGGAAGCTTAAGCCACCCTGCCAATTCCCATGAAATCCGTCAATTTTTCTTTCATTTGTTCTCCATTTGTAATTAGTCGTGGTCAGGCTGATCAAAGAACCCGGCTGGTCAGTTGCATGTGAACCAGCGTCCCTTGCAATGACATCCACAAACCAGAATGAAATATGAAATATCAAGTTTCTATGGATGCATGGGCTTGTAAAAAGTTTGGGGGGGGGGGGGGGGGGGGCGAAAGAATAGGAGGATTTTCACACCAGTAATGTGAAACATTTGGTGCGTGTTGTAGGCCTCTGAAGAGCAAAGTCTGCAGCCAGTAAGCCGCCTGGCAGTAAAAGAACCAAATCGGACGAACGTTAAAACAACAGCGGTTACTGAGACCTATTGATTTAGATGTCATTTCAACTTCTTGTTACACCAGATAGCTGCAGTCTTGTGGGAAAGCACGATGTGTGCTCCAGTATGGCACGGCCTACCATGGAAAAAAGGAAACACATTTGTTCACGGCATTTCTGATGTTCTGCATTTGATATATGAAAACAAAGCTGCCAGAAAAATAACCACTTGCTTGGAGCTGTAATAAATATTTTAGTGATAGAAATATTATTCCAGACTGTAGCATGGAGTTATTTTCCCCAGATAATGAATGCAGTTAAAACAGGCAAGAAACAGTTGTCTGTTGAGGTAAAAAGTAAAAAAAATATAATCATATAATAAACATAAGGGACCACTGAATATGACACTTATAATTGGTTGCATTTTTAAGTTCACTGGTTTTAGCAAGAATTGACTTAATTGGTAAACACCTTTAAATCATGTAAATTCAGAGTGACACACTGTATCGTAATTTAGAGTGATGTTCTGAATCATGTAAATTCAGAGTGCTTAACTTGGAAAACATGGCCACATCTATGTTACATAATATATGATAGCTAATAATAGATACATGGAATTACAAATAATTTGGATTAAATATGTAATTCTTAAAAAACGTAAAATAAACAAAAAATATATATATATTGCGCAATTTTGCACAAGCTTTGGATTTTACAGGTTCTGAAATCTATGAAAATTACATAAGTCATGAATACACAAAAGTGGAAATTCTAATATGATTGATGTTCTGGAATGAAGAACTGCAGTCATTTGACGAGCACTTAAAAACATGTTTTTATTTCAATTTTAAATGATTTACTCACTCATGTTGACTTGTTTCTCCATTGTGGCCAGTAATGTAGACTAATACAATTTAATATCAGTTGTGATGTTGGAAGTGTTTGTCATCTCTTCTGTTGTAATGTCCTTAAGAATCCAGGAAGGGTGATGACCTTGGGAAATAGTTCATGCAAGTCAGTAACTTTTTATTTATGAACTCTTAAAATAAAAAAAATAAAGATGCCAAAAAGGTTCTTTGCTGAAGTTCCATAGAAAAACCACAGTGTTCACAAGAACATCTAAATTGCTAAATCTTTAAACCAATACCCATACCTATAGTTTTTTCCTACCTGTACATATACCACATTCCAAATGTTTATGATGTAAATCAAATTGTGTTGAACGAACCTCTCAATAATAACAGTATCTTTAAAAAAATAAAATAAAAAATGGAAAAAAACTCAAAATGCACTGTTCCAAATTTGTTGAATTTGCAGCTTTAAGAGGCCTCATTTACTGAAATCCAAAGCTATTTAAATCCATACCATATTAACAAGCCAATTTACATGTTATAAGATCTTTTGCTTGAGAATACACCAAAGGTTCTCAATAGGGTTGAGGTCACGGGAGGATGCTGACCACACCATGAGTTTCTCTCCTTTTATGCCCATAGCACCCAATGACACAGAGGTGTTCACTGTAGCATGATATGGTGACTTTGCTATGTAAGGCACAGTCATGGAAGAAAGGGGTCAGCCAGAAACTCTATATATATACTTTGCCATGGTCATTTTCACAGATTCAGGGACCCTAAAGGGGCCTACCAGCTCTCCCACCCCATGATTCCGGCCCAAAACACGACTCTGACATCTCCTTACTGACATCACAGTGTTGTTGGGACAAGGTGGCCATCCGCCACCCACCCACTACTCCATCCATCTGGACCATCCAGGGTTGCACAGCACTCATCAATAAACAATACTGTTTGGAAATTAGTCTTCATGTATGTCTGGGTCCACTGCAACCATTTCTACTTGTGAGCATTGGTTTTGGGTGGCTGAATAGTTGGTTTGTGCACAACAGCAAGCCTTTGGAGGATCAGCAGATTTTTATATCGGTTTGCTGCTTTGTAATGGCATTTTTTTTTCCACGGCTCTTTTAATCTGATTACATTTTCTGGCGTGAAGGCTTTCTATGAACAAACCTGTCTGTGCTCTGAATCAGCCACAAATCTGTTCACAGTATGATGATCACGCTTAGGTTTTCATTAAAACATTTAACGTTTTCATACCCTGTCCAAGGTAATGCCAGTGTT
Source organism: Acestrorhynchus altus (assembly GCA_034509495.1). NCBI lineage: Eukaryota > Metazoa > Chordata > Actinopteri > Characiformes > Acestrorhynchidae > Acestrorhynchus > Acestrorhynchus altus. Next base: position 8,280,842 of record CM067522.1, on the reverse strand, counting down.
AAGAGTGTAGGGGACAGTAAAACTTGTATATTGTGAAGAATTGGAGTCGAGTTTAAGCCGAGTTTAGAAGAGTTAGTTTAGAACCAAATGGCATATTTCATCATACTTCTCCGGCCAGAGGTAAATGTGGTATAGGATTACCTCCCATCTTTCCACTCCATCTTCCGTAAAGCAGTGTATTCAAGCAGATGGAGGGAAGGCAAAAAGGAGGTAGAGAAAGTGTGGAGGAGGTACTTAACATTTCATGTCATTCCAAGCCTGGCTTTTTTTCTGCCTCAGATGTTTCCTCTCAGCCACAAAATGAAGTAGCAGACTTTGTAACAAACAGTGTCAGGCCAAGACAGGTGCAGGCGACAATTAACCTCTAACGACAGAGAGTGCGGCCTCAGCCAAAGCTGTGAAAGCAAATAAACGGTAGGAGGGTTCAAGTGGACGGATGTGTAATTTGTGCCTGGTGGTGGGCAAAGTGTAACAGAAGCTAAACAAAAGTGCTTTATCTGTTTAGCAGACGCGCCTTCTTCAAAAGCGGGGCAGCTATTGCCGGTTCAAAGGCCGCAGTTAGGGATACAGTGTGTTTTTAATTGCCCTCTATGCCTTCTCCATGTGTGTGAGCCAGCTTCTAATCGAGGCAGGAGGGGGCAAAGCAGTCTATCTGAGGTAGGTCAGTGGTAACTGTGGTCAGTGTTAAAATATTTGAAGCTGCTCACTTCAGTCACCATATTAACCAGCCACAGGCCTGGGAGTCGATGGTACAAAGGGCTGCGTAAATCTTGAAAGTGACTCTGTCAGTTTTACACCTAATTTAAGGCTGCAGTGGAATGAGGTAGAGAATGTTTCCTATTCAGGACGTGTCACGAACACTTTACGTCCAAGTTTTATCATTTGTTTCTATCATTGGGGAACTCAACAGTGGCTTTGGTGTCGCCACTGAACCAAAGGGGTTTTACAGATGTAATTGCTTTAAATTGTGGCCAAGAGAGCTCTGTATAGTAGCGAAAATGTTCTATTTAAAAAACAAAACTTGTTTCTAAAATGCTATGGAGTACTTTTTTAAAATAATAATAATAAAGTTAATTTGGATGGATATACAAGCAGACAAAAAGAGAGATAGATATATAGGTATTAAAAAGAAATGTTACTTAAAATAAAATGTTTTATTTTTAACTTTGAATGAAATCTGCACTTTGTAATTTTTAAGGGTGCATAACTCAATATCAAAGTAAATTACAGACTAATTACAGATTACTAACCCTGGCATCTTATTCTTATGTGACAAATTATCTGCAAGTAATACAGTTCAGAAAACAGCTAAAGTGTACTCATTTCTACCTTTATTGAATCCCAGTTTAAATTCCAAAGAAGCCTTCCAGTGCATGTTTACAGTGTTCCAATTTCAGAATAAAAGCCCTGAGAAGGGATAATACTGATATATATATATATATATATATATATATATATATATGTCAAGTTATAATATGAATAACATACTATAATAAATATCATTGTCAATCTAATCCTTGTAAATAATTCATCAAAATTATAATAATATAATTTTAATATACAAATATAATATGTATTTTCAGATCAATAACACTGACACAAAGGGTTTTTTGGTTCTTATAAGCAAAAATCTATTGTAGGCTGAAGTAAATATTTGATATGTATGGTCAAATTGATTACAACTACCTACATCTTAAATGATCACAAATTTGAATCCTAGAATCTCCTGGAAATAACAATATGTGGTATGTGCCAACATCTGCAACCATGCCACAGGATGCCATACAGAACCTGTATGCCTCCATGCCCATCTTATATCCAGGCCCATCAGGGTACTAGAGCCTCCTTTCAACTGTACAGTTTTCCCAAATAAACTTATGCTTTCACTCTAATATTCTAATTACTTATTATACTATTATATATATATATATATATATATATATATATTACATTTACACATATAAACTTTGTTTCAATTCATACAACTTCCTGGTGTTTTTTTTATCAGTGAGTACATATGGAACCAGTGACTTCATGAAAGAACCACTGAAGAGCCCCTTTTTAAGGGTGCGTGGAATAATTGCAGCAAATATTTGAATACCAATATTTAAGGGCACTGCAGGATAACAGAATAATAGCAAGATAAAATCTAAAATAACATGAAACACCCACGTTTCATGTTCTTTTCATCAACATTAGAATCTGTCACAGTTCAAACTCCCATGCACTACATCATCACATGAGTGAGTTCACTTTAAATCAAGTGGGATTTTTTTCTCTCTTTCCAATTTATGGAAGGAAATACATCAAAGCTGTAATATCCTTTCTTTAATACATCCCAAAAGCAAAAGGGGATAAAAAATAAATAAGCTGATATAAAGCTAGAAATATGTTAAATTTACACACAACGTTTCCTTATAAGCCAGTTTCTCTTCTGTGGCAAAAAGGAATTCCTAAAAGCCCTTTATTTTCCAGTCCCAGCAGAAGACAATATTGCCTTGTCACAAAACGATGGTTTCTCCTGCCAAATGTGCACACTTTATAAGTTCTGTTCAGTGATGTAATTCTGGATTAAAAGAACTTTTGATTTTTATTTTGCTTGGTTTGCCTTGAACTTGAAGCATTTATCACTCTGAGAGCAGCTTTGTTAGCCAGCTACAATTTTAATGGAATGCTATCAAGGCAAGAGCATTCAATCTTGAACAACGCCAAAGATATTATCATAACTTATCTTCAGTGTTTTAGCTATTACGCATAAGTGTGTGGATTAGATAAATAGGAAGCATAATATTTCTCATAAAAGTGCCTCAAAGGGTTCTTTGGCAATGGCTTACGCCCTGAAAACAGGGGTTCTTCAGGGTGTTTTAGTTAAGTCAAAGGTTACTGTATACGTATAGAACCATGACAACTTAAAGAACAGCTTGAAAACTTTGCTTTGATCTTCTCCTGTATAGAGAATATACACTATACAGACAGGTGATTTTTTTTTTTGTTCTAAAAACTAGATTATCATGCTTTTTGTTGGAGTAACTGTCTCTACAGTCCAGGGAAGGATTTCTATCAGAATTGGAATGTTGCAGTGAGAATTTGATAGCATGGATTGAATGAAGCGCCATCATTCCAGAGAACACACTGCTCAGTGCTATTCAAGTGCCTTGAATAAGTGATGGTGCCAAAGGTTCATGCTCCAGAGGGTCCTATTTTATTGGCGGTACTTCTCTACAAGGACTAGACAAGCTCTGTGTGTGCATTTGCACATCTGTGTCAGCGGTGGATGCAACTTCAAATAGATGGGTTATCAATAAATATTTGTACATATAGTGAATAGGGTTCTTCAAAGAACCATTTAAAAAGTGGTTCCAGTATTATTATATATGAAGTGGGAAAATGTCACATATCTAGTACTATATGTCATATAATTCATTTTGCTAACAGTGCAGTAGGACCACTTATGGCTCGCTAAAACCCATATTATATGGAGGTTATTTAAACATTCTCTTGCACATCTTATTTACTAACAAAGCTACCCAAAGAAGTATACATTGAAAGGTTTGTTTAGGAACTGAAAGTGGTTCTTCTATTGCCTTCTGTTGCTTTAATATATATTTTTTACAGTAAAGAATAAATAACACTATTAAAAACATAGTCTTTTCCTATAATCCTACATCTTTTCAATGCATCATTCTTACACCATTTGACCCCAAATGGACATAACTGCACACAAGTCTTTCCCTCATTTGTACACCAGTGCCCTGGTCCTGGTGTCTGGTTTAAATCTTTTGGTTTATAGGGTGATGCAGGGACCACCACCAGGCTCTAATTGTTTCAACATAACCTCTCCCTCCTTCGGTCATGATTAGTTTTCCTAGCCCTCCATCATGTGATTCATGAGTGAGGAGGGGTCCTGCACTGCTAACGCTTTCCTGTGCCAGTCATGGGCAATAACCTCAATGGTGGCTTCAGACAACCTTCACTGCTACACAAACTACAGCTGCTACTACTGAAAACATCTAAGACCTTCTAATGACTAGCTACAGTCGCATTTTCAAAAGATATTGACAAAATGGTTATTTAACCCTTCAAAGGGTTTTATATTTCATTCATACATTTATATAATATTAGTTAAATACAAAATAATTAATTACAGAATGAGAAACTAGAGTTAGATCTGCGTTTTTGACTCCCTGGTGGATTGTCCATACACTGCATACACTAGAAAAGGGACATACAGATGTCTAAGGCAACTAAAATTACGGTGTTAAGCAATTTTGTGTTTTATGTTTTTAAGAGTTTTTTACTGTTTATGTTTAAAACCAAAATTGCTGTGTACGGTGAATTCCTGATGTATCAACTGTAATAAAGAAATAAAACTAATACACACAGAATGTTATTTCTTGGCCAATAATTTTGTGGTTCAGGTTTTAAAGGGTTAACTATTCAAATAATTTTAGTTTATTTTTCAGAAACTATACTTTAGAAAGTACACTATTGAAAATGAATCCTCCTAAATGTGTCTTAGCTTGCACGTATTATGTGAAAATTGGTGTTTCTTGCTCCTGCGCTCCCTCTACAGTTAGAAATCTGTTGTTTTGAGACATTTCTAAAGATATGCTATAGTATGCCCTAAACAGTGTCACCCTAAATTTGTCTCTTGTGGTTGTGTTAAGATCCCTCACATTGTCAGAAGGGGTTGGAGGTGGGGTTTAGGGCTGTCTTTGTTTGAATCATCACCATGCATCATTTTTGTTCCAGCATATGTGCAAAAACCTGAGACACTTTGCATAAAGTTGAGAAATTTTCAACTTGATTTGTCAGCTGTCACTCTGCTGTTGTGTCGTTTGCCATACTTCACACTGCTAGTGTGGATGCATACATGCATTTCTGACCCAGCTGAGAAATACAGAACCAGCACAGAAAATGAAAGAACCATGCAAACTGAGGTGGTAGAGTACTACTAAGGGAATTTTATTTCAAATTCTAAGCTGTGTTGTGCCCACTTTATTAAAGGTGAATAGGGCAGGAATCAGCCTGCTGAGCAGCAACAAAAGCACACAAGCATTTTTACTACACACTAAAATACAAAGGTATGATGTAAGGGCTGTTTTGTTCTCAACTACATGTTTCATAAATGTACAATATTTGACTGCTGGTACATAATAGCACCTTAACTGGTACAAGAACATGGTGACAGACTTGCACTGAAAGGTATTTTATTGTAAGTTTGACGCCCCAGTGACAAGCTTTTAGGTACAAATCTGAACTTATTCTGTATGTCGCTCTTGCATCATGTACACTTCTATGGCATGTAAACACATTAAAACTAAAAAAATGACAAATGGCCAAGAGGTGCTTCAGTTTGTTGGCAGGATTCCAGATTTCATTGTATTTTCTGGTTGGTGTTCAGACAAGACGCCTCTTGATTATTCTTCAGTAACATACTGGGTCTCATGCAGGTCAACTGCTGGGTCAGTTTTCTGACTCGAGCGAATGTTTACACTAAACCCAGTCCCATTTAATTACCAGTAAATAACTAGGATAATCAAATCAGTTAACCCATAGAAGTCATAGATAACAAGCAAATCATCATCCTAGATGAATTATATCTCATTCACCCTCACTGAGACTCACGGAAAGTGTATATTTCAAACTTGAATTTGATGAAGAAATTAAACATCTCTTTTGACTATTCACAAAAGAAAGAGATTTTTGTTCCTGGCAGAAGTTGTCTGTCAGCAACCTAAATTTAGCTCCTTTGTTCTGGAGTTTTTCCAATTTGTTTACACACATTATCCCAATTTACACCTCCACTAAATAAAGAAATCCACGCCATTTGATCTCGCTCTCTTTCTCGTTCTCTTCCCCACACAGCCCCCCACCCCACCCCAAGAGGCCATCGAGTAAAGCCAGATCCTTTGTTTTATTTCCTCTCGCAAAGGATTATGTTATATGGGGACTGTCAGCGTCTCTTTGATACAGCTCTTGGAAACCAGGCTAGGCAACAGCAATGACTTCAACATGTGCCTAATCAGACAGCCAAGCCGGGTGAATTGGAGCTGCGTTGTAGCTTTCAAACACGGCTCAGCTTTTCTGAATTAAGCTCACTGCCTGAATGCTCTTACAGTTAAAGTAAAGCTTCTGCCAAAAAATTAAACTGACACAGTTTTTCCTTTAAAACTAATGAAGTCACCCAGCCGAGACATGTTTAGTGAACAAACTTTACTCCTTTTGTTTTGCTCTGCAGCTCCAAGGCTAACGTAACTAAAGTATTCTGCCAAAGACAACCGGATTAGCCACGTATCCTGAAGCCTGAAGTGTCACACAGTGTCGGAAATGTTAATACAACGTTTATTTAGATATTGACACTTTAACACTGTATTATATACAAGCCAGCTTTGTTTAATGTTGTTGAATATGTATTATGTACAGGTAAAGTGAATTACACTTTCAGTAAATATAGCATTATATCAAGATATGCTCAAGGAGGAGATTAAACCGTGATCTAACCACTTTTATAAATAAACAGCCTAATAAAATTCTGAAATAGAATTTTGTGGGCATTTATATGCCATTTTCTAAGCCTCATAACTCAGGATCAGAGTAACCTACAGACATGATGCACACATCATAACACTCTAGGTTACTTAACCACTGTTTTCTCAGTAGTCTTGAGTAATCAAGCTAAAATACAGGCCCTTAAATACACATTACTTCCCTCATGGCTGGTGCAGTACTTTGATGTGCTATCTAAGTGGCAGAGCTAAACATGAAGAAGCATTCTCACTCTCACAACTGATGCAGAGCAATCTGTTTATAAGATCGTACACTTTCATGTGGTGCAGGGGTTAGCAGGGCTAAGATAAGGGCCAAAGGCTTATCTGTCTGTAGCCCTTCCACAGAGGGAATCTTGTGTTGCGTGGCTACATACACTCCAGCCTCCAGGGAGAAATCACAGCACTCCATAACGTGAAGCTGTTTTCCTCACCACGCTGCTCTTTTATTGTGTAGTAAAGTTACTATGAGCACCGGTTCAATTTCCCCTGGGAAAGAAACGATAAAACAACAGTTTGTTCAGGCACATAAAAACAAGCCGAGTGCATTTCATTGGCTCATTCAGTGGTTTTCACTTGTGTTTCTCTCTTTGGTTGGTCAGTGACCAAATCAGTGAGGTAGTTAAGAGAATTTGTCCCTCAGTTCAGCCTTTAGCTATGTTTGATAATATGTCATCTTGCCAGTAATGTTTCATGTCATGATTTTAAATTAGTGATAGCACATCATCTACCATTATCAGTTATGATAATAAAACCTGGATATACTGTATTAATGGACATAATTTGTCTTGACAGCATATGATTTATCTGTGACACGTTACGTATAAATAGCAGGGTTCAAGTATGAGAGTGCAGACCCCTAAGGTTGGATTTGGCTGTCTAGATGGTTCACATTCATACACATAAGTTACTTGTATCTGTCTTTAATGTCTAATCTTTCCCTGAATCAATCAATCAATAAATCAATCAATCAATAAATCAATCAATCAAATAAAACTTTTATTATATACTGTAGTTCTTATCAGACAAATCAAATTGTTCTTCCAGAGTGATTGACAGAGCAAAAAAATTTAAATGACTTTGGTCATTTAAAAATGAAAACAATAAATAATATGATATATATATATATATATATATATATATATATATATATATATATATATATATATATATATATATATACTGTCTGCCAGTGAACAACTCAATCTGGTGGATGTCACTGATGGCCAATGAACAATGAATATACAAGAAAGTAGACAGCAATAAATTGATAACTATAGAAAGGAGACATTCATGTGTTAGAGCGTTACATTTTTTGAAACTGATCTAGTTGCTGTACAACATGTGTGCTTCTGTGTGTTCATGAAACATCTCCCAAATAAAATGCAAAACAGCATCAACAACAACTTATACCCATGTTTGTTTGCCATCTGTGTCTTTAGTAGTGTGTGTGTGTGTGTGTGTGTGTGGGGGGTATGTGTGTCACGTGCAAGTTCTGCAAAAAATGTTGTTTAGTATTTTTATCCTGTATTTCAATTGTCATAACAAATTTCAAGAATTTACAATGATCTCTAATAGATTTATTTTATGCTGTTTTTGTCACAGTGTTCTGTACTGTGATTACAAAACTACCACCCTGCATTTATGTAGGTACTTATTTATTTATTCGTCTTCTTCAGGTCAGGGTCCTGCGATATCTGGAAGCTATTAGGAATCACTGAGTGAAAGGCAAGAATAACTCTTGGATGAATTGTGAGATACCACACACACTTTTCACACCAGGGCAAATTAGCATGGACCTGAATCTACCATGTATTTTGGGAGGATGGGACAAAACTGGGTACTCAGAAAACCCACATGGACAGACAGAAAACACATCAAACTCCTGAAACAGAGAATGGAGCGGGGCCTAGGACCTGCAGATACACCCTACTTACTGTACAATTTGTTACACAATTTTAGGTTGTGTCAAAATCAGAGATATTACAGAAGGAATACACTCAATCACATGTACTCTGTACTAGCCAACAATGGGGGGGTCAGAGGATAAGATATCATTAATATATAGTAAGATAATGCCATTTGGATTTTTCATTCTATATAATTTATGGATTATATATCCCATTTGTGTTCCCAAGGGTTCTGAAACATTTTCTAGCGTGCTTGCTTACCTGTTGATGGCCAGCATAATGGCCCAAAAAAAAAAACTCAACTTTTGTATGTAAATTTGCATTTGCCTTTTATTTCTCAGGCTTTCACATTGAGGAATGGTCTGAAAAACAACTTAAAACAAATAATGAAAACATCTGTTTCAGATATACCTCACAAAAATGAGCAGTAATGATGAGATTTTCTTCAATTCTGTCTAAAAGCTGTCTCTATATGTCCGACCCCATGTCAACAAGCTGCTTATGCTATCATCATATCTGATGTAGTCTGGGTTGTACTTGTGGATTATTTATTTATTTATTTATTTATTTATTTATTTATTTATTTTAATCTATTTATTTATTTACTGCAGTAACATGTATATACTTTCTTATTTTTGGTATGAGTTAATTGTTAATAATATATGGTGTTTGTTCTCAGATTTATAGAAAAAGTTTATTCTGACATTACTGTGTGATATTCAAAAAGTTAAACTGAGTGAGTGAACTTGTACACTTGATTTTGATGGCATCAAAGGGTTGCATATGTCCAGCAGAAACATTTTGCTATGTATGTGGCCAATTTATAAAGACAAGAGCAAAAAAGTACTCTGTGAAAGCATCTGCTAAGATCTGTGAGGCCTACAAAACATACTTTGTCATACCTGTTGGGGATCAAGACAAATTGTGGGCACCTTTCATGTGTGAGCACTGCAAGAAAACTCCTAAAGGTATCTATTAAACTTCTGCTTTAATAAGATTTATTAAACTTTAAAGGAAGCAAAATTAGCACTGTTTTCACAAATTTCATGTTGTTAAATCAGGAAATTTTATCATTCAATATGATAAAAACTATGTTAATATCTTATTACATATCATTAGTAATGTGTTGTAATAATGCACTGTATTCTTTATGTGGTCACAGAAACTAAGTTTATGATGAATGTTGTCAATTCTGCCTTTGTTTTAGACATTCGAAATTGGAATACAACACTGGGAATACATTTTCGTAATAGTGTTACAACCATCTTAAACACCTGCATTATATATATATATATGTGTCTGTGTGTTGTGTGTGTGTGTGTGTGTGTGTGTGTGTGTGTGTGTGTGTGTGTGTGTGTGTGTGTGTGTGTGTTTATTTATTTATTTATTTAATTTACAAATCCACAGAATTTATTTTTGGACACATACACCTGTATCTGCCACTATATTGGTTTTATATGAAAAAAATTCATTCCAGTAGTTTGAACAGTGTATATTGTTCTTGGTGCATAAATATGCAACAAATGTAAAACGTAACTGCAACAAAAGCTACATCTTAACATTTCATTTTAAGGATACAGATTACGCTTATTGGACTGATTAACCTGTATGTAGCTCTGGAAACCTGTGACGGGTTAATACACATATTGAAAACACTGGACAGCAGCATGAAACCTGTTTTTCCTCATTCATCTAAATGCATTAACCAGTCACTGGAAACTGACATATGCCAAAACATAAACTGTTCTAAATCAGCATGTTTAGGGTTAAAGCAACAAAACTGATGCTACTTTCGCCTGGTCAAGGCCAGTAATCTGGCCATTATTCGAAATGCGGGGGGGAGAGCTTTCCCATTCTGTTATTCAAATTTTTTTATCATTGTTTTCAGTTTGGGTGCCAACACCTGGTTATTTGTTTGTGTATGTTGTTGTGGTGCACACTAATATTTAACCTCAAAACACAGATCACACCCTCCAGAATGCTTAGCAATGCATTCTCATACCTTTAACTATAAATAATAAAAAAAAACCACATATGTCTGACCACTATGAACAGTCTAAAACCTGACGTTTTCACAGAGTAAGGTAAAAGCATTTACTGGCTCATGTTGAGTGTGATTTAAAATTAAGCTCAAGGCCTCTCTAGGTGTGTGCATCAGCTGATTGGCTGAAGATCTGTATATTGCATGATGATGCATATTGATCTGGATAATATGAAATGCATTTTACATTCTAGTAAACAAGGTCAACTGGGAACAGCAAACCCCACATGTTGCAGCACAGCTGAGCTATAAAGCCTTATTGCAAAACGTGATTTAGGAAATCGCTTATGCTTACAAAGTCTGTTGACTGAATTTTAATGTGGAGGACAAGGTTGTCATTTTACAAAATAAATCATAGTAGATTTGTTATTTTTGTTTGTTTTTGTTTAGTATTCCAAGAATTTGGGGAAGATCAAAAATGAATTTGTTTAAAAATCACACTTTAGTTTTCTGTTACTCAAACCTTTCTCAAGCTTCTTACCTCAGAATTTAATGGACTCTTCTAAAATATAATAATAATAATAATAATAATAATAATAATAATAATAATAATAATAATAATAATAATAATAATAATAATAATAATTTGTCATAACTTAATTTTTGATGCAACATCTACAACATTTTCCATCAGCTCAGTTCATTATTCTTCATTGTATAATACTAGATACCTAACATAGAAATCTTCTTAAAATAAAATAAAATAAAATACTTTTAATACTTAAAAAAACTAATGTTTTCTGTTAGTTATCTAAAAACCTATAATAAAACTATAATAAAACTATAATATCAGTAAAATGTATTTATTTTTCTGCAACCAGACTGTTCTGTTTTGTTTGTTTTGGGTTTTTTTTAATTTATTTTGCTTCATTGCTAACAATGACTTCAAACTTTAGACTGACACATCAGATGTTTCTTCTGTGTGCAATAACTACTAAAACTGGGTGGGGAAAATATACAAAAAAAAAACAAAACAAAACAAAACAAAACAAAACAATATGTTGTGCAATAACATACTGAGACAGCGTTCATCTAATTTGGCACAGGTAGTTTGGAGTCAAAACAAAGCTAACGCTTTCCACTGCAGAAGGCCAAACCCCTGCACCAGCAGGCAATGGAAAAATAAGTCAATTCAGGGAAAAATGACCAGTTCGTGGAATGCGCTCATGCCGACACTTAAACATCCACCTGTTTTCTACAAACAGTGCTGTATTCCCTAAAACAAATTCGCACCCACAGCTTTTGTGAACTTTGAACTTGAGCCAACTCCAGGCAGCAGGTCATAGCAGCCATCTCTCCAGAGCAGCAAGATGACACTGAACTGACCAATCAAAGGGTGAGACAACTGTGCAGAAGCTTTCCTTCAGCCAAACGTGAAGTTGAAACTCAGACAAGTGGGTACTCAGGAGGTTTCAATATCTGAAAGCTGTTCTTTTCCACTTTATAGCATCCTGTAATACAAAACGGTGGGAGACCATAAAACTATTTGCATGAGAAACATTAAAATTAATTCCCCTTTTCCTGGTCATATCAGTCCATATCTGACTGCTGCTCTTTGGTCTTGCCTTGTCTGGGTTACAAAGCTCAGCTTCTCTTCTGTCAATTTGACATACAGTGGACAGTCTTACCTCAAACAGGTTGTGTGTGCTGTAACCCAAAGCCAGAGCAAACACAGAGTCTGCATTTGCAGAACAAAATCCTTCCTCTTAGAAGATATCAAATGGGGATTCTCCATTAAGCTCCTGTTTCCAAATTTGAAGCACAACTTTGGAGTTACTTACATTAACCATTTAAGTGTGTGCTTGTGGTGGGACTTAAGAATCTCTCTTGAACTTCCTTCATACATAAAGGGCTTGAAGCAAGAGCCTTCAGCTCAAACTTTAGCATGCTTTGAGCAGAGTGAACAGTTGGACAGTCTGCAAACTGTCACAAACAACCTGATGATATGTAGAGATCTAGCAAATCTTTCTGGGCCAAATACAGCTCAGTTTCAGTTATGTAACATTCTCCCTTAATATAACAGCTGAGTGATCCAATCGGTAGAATAGCACCACTATCATTGTCACTTGAGGCTTAACACGCTGCTAACTGCACTATGTAACTTTGATTAAGTGGGAAAGACAACGCTTATGAAAACTGCTTGTTGCTGCATAACCAAAGTAATTCTTCTTCTTTCGGCTGCTTCCTTTAGGGGTCGCCACAGCGGATCATCGGCCTCCATCTTGCCCTATCCCCAGTCTCCTCTACTGTTACACTAACCATCCTTCTAACCCACCTTCCTCCTCTCCTCCTTAATAATCTTCCACCTACAGTAATCCAATTTCCACCAGCACCCTGCTGGTCAACAGCACTGGAGGCGGTCATTGTTAACCCGGGCCTTGACCGATCCAGGATCCATATTTATGATCCGTATTATAGTTTTGGCACAAGTTTTACGCCGGATACCCTTCCTGACGCAACCCTCACCATTTATCCGGGCTTGGGACCGACACCAGAAGTGCACAAACTACACCCCTAATGGCTGGTTTGCATAACCCAAGTAATACTCCTGTAAAATCCAGTCCACAGTCTCCTTTCAGTTCAGATTCAGGTTCTGTATCTCTCCACTTGTCAAATGCTGAAGCATTTCATTTAGGGGTAGCATAAAGTGCAAATTCTAATTCTGAGTGTAGGATGAGCCCAGGAACTTGAAGCCACTTCCAGGCCAGTTATGATAAGGCTGGGTGTATTGTTCTGATCCACTTGCAACCTGGTCTTTAGGTCTAAAATTAATGAAAATGAGCCAATGGTGGAACACTGATTAAAACAGTGGGATTGTGATCAGAAGATTGTGGGTTAAAATACCCAGCCATTGTTGGGCCCTAAAGCAAGGCACTCAACCCTCTCTTCTCTATGAGTGCTATAGCATGGCTTTCCCTGTGTTTTGTATCCAATGAAAAGATGAGTATTGGTGTACCATTCAAGTGTATAATTATAATGACAATAAAGGTACTTGACTGAGCCAAATGTTGCCAGTTTGGTAGTGTTCCATCTCAAAGTCATCGCCATGGACAAAGTCATCGCCATCATCCTATGGTGGTATGTGGGACAGATCTGGGCTATGTGCTCATGTGCAACCTGAGACATGTCTACTGCAAGCAGTATGAACAATGATGAACAACAGCCAATAAGAACTCAGAAGGAAACAGGATAAATGTATAATGTACAGATAAAAATCCAGACTTCAACATATGTGCTACTACTTGTTTTAGCTTTCTGACCTACTTTTGTACAGCTTTTCGGGTTTCAGTAATCTAGTATATCTGATATTAAGTAGTAACTTAATGCGGTTTCAGGAAACTGTGATGAAAGAAGCGAACTTCATTTTGGACTTAAGAAAAAAAATGTTCAAATCTGACTTTCAGTCAAACTATGCTTCGAAAGTAGACAAGAGGACTACGGTCATCATTCAGAGCTAACAATGACTCCATGAGTCCACAGGGGTCTCCTGGGTGCCTGAGCCTCATGCTACATCCTTCAAAACTCATCTAAAGCTCAGCCAGCTGCATACAGTCCGCCAGGTTCAGACCCCGTCTAAAAGCATTAATTGGCTGGGGTTGGTGATGGACCTTCTCTCCCTGTGGCTCCACATCCATTTCTCTGGCTGGAAGGCTGGAAGCACATTTGTCTCCAGTGTCTGCACAGCTCTTTTCTCTTTGCCTTCATTTTTTTGGCGCCACTTGTGCACACAGTGCCAGCGAGTCACTGGAAGTCTTCATTCATTCAAATGTCAAAGGGATGTTATTTCAGCAAAGGCCATGGTCTGGAACCATTTCCTCAAATTATTACAATACTATAAAATAAGAGGTGGAAAGTAAGTAAATTGACCTCACTTGGCAGGATCTGTGCATTCATAGCTTTTTGTACTGTAAGGTAATAGAGATATGACAATCGTATACAGGTGGTCATTCATTATCCTGTGTAAATTATCAGCTAATGTGTTGGATATTCACTGAGGTGCTGGTGAGTTACGAGGGAAACCACTTGAAGATCTGGAGTGAATCTTCCACATCCGTGCTCCCTTGAGTATTCCTATTGACACATGGCAATAAGATGTTAGTTTGTTTGAAGTTTTTTTTGAGGGCCAAATCTTACATTACCGCTCTTGGACAGGGCAGTCTTCAGCACATCTGTCGGCCAGCGGAAATACCAAAATCTTGCATGCCCTTTTGATTGTTACATTTAAGATATCGTGTGCGCTACCAGCTCGGCTGCTGCAAAGTATTAGGCTCAGTAACTGGCTGCTTGTAAAATACTTTTGGAAATACTATAGACAAGGAAAGGGGAGAAGATGAGGATTCCACATGGTTATCCTAGGAGATGATAAACAAAGGGATAAGGTGATACACTTTAAGTGATATATTGAGCACATGTGGGATTGCACAAAAGAGAGAGAGAGAGGGAGAAAGAGCATGAGTAGAAAAAGAAAAGAAGAAAGGGAGGTGGGAGAGAGGGCCTAGCATCTGCTAGCACTGCTGATTTATTCTGTGCCTTAAAGGCTAGTGTATCCAAGAACAAGATTAGTTCAGTAGATCACATCACCTTACATCGTTTACACATTTGCTCTCCTCCCCAATGTTATCACAAAATAAAAAAAAAAATGCTGAAAGAAGAGGAAAAAGAGTTCTTGTTAAACCTTGTGGTGGACAGAAAATGCTCATAACTGGGTTGTGGCTCAGAAAGAGTGTTCCAGAAACAAAAGGGAACCTCCAGCAGAGATTAATGTGCCCCTTTATATATTCCAATCTAGATTCCAGATCCGTTTTGCTTTTATGGCTTTCCGAGCATTCCTTTGGTATTGTACGTTCATGGAAATGGCTGCCTCATCCCTTTGAGCAGGTCAGTTTGAAGTAACCGCGCCTAGTTCACTTGAAGTCAGACCTCTTTAGCAGCAAGTTGGTCTGGAGAGTTCATCTTCACACTCTCCGAGGCTGTTCAAATCCACCATGTTAACTTTTATGGAAAGTGTTTATGTAAGGTCAGGGACATCGGCTTACGCTCCTCTGTTTCGCCTGGCCTGAGGTTTTTTACAGCAAGGCTTGGCGCTCAGTGTTCGCAGGACATAACAAGGTATAAGAGCATGCATCCCCTTTAACCTCAAGCTTTAAAGATTAAAATCCCTTGACACAGAGCAACTGGCCACAATTTGGTGGTCTTAGCCTGTCCTGTGGCTTCAGCAAGGTCCAGCAAGCTCCTTGAATATGCAGTAGCTTGCGGACACAGCTTGATTAGTCATTGCAAAAACCTCATCCCGGGAGGTCGGGCTCATTTGCAAGCTAAGCCTCAGAGCTGCAATGTATCACATCACCAGGAAGGCCACTAACCGAGCTGAGGAGGGCATCTGATTTCTCCAGCGGAGGCCTCTGTGGTTTAACAACCTGCCACCCACTGGGGAAGAACACACCAAAAGGGCAAACAAACCCAGCAGAAACCTCACACAACTAGGCTTGGCAGCTTTAGGGAAAGTCCTATTCAAAAACCAGTCACCCTCTTAGAGGTCTAAGAGGTAAATGGAGCAAACAGACAGACTAGGAGACTCTGGAAGTTCAAATGTAGGCTACACATTTGCATTGTGAAGTCAAAGGGGTTGGGGGTTTTGGTTGGAGTTGGGGGAGCAATGGATGATCCAGTGTTGATGGGTTGTAATCCACTTCCCCTCTTCCCAAGCACTCCACTTTGTGTACTCGACTGATCCAGCTGTCTGTGGTAATCAGCAGGACTAGGTAACTGATCCTGTGATGGATTGGTGTTGTTTGAGCTTCCACTTTCAAGTGTCCTTCTCAAGAAGCCTGAACGACAACATGGAAAAGTGAGAGATCATATTTATGGACTTTTGTTGAGGAAGTAGCTTGAAAAATGGCTCTACTTATCAGAGAACATGTTAGAACTCTCCCTTGCATTCCTCTTGGGAAATATCTCAGTCACCCTCCAATGCAATCTAACCCTTTTAAATATGTGTCATCTAAAATCATCTATAAAAGTGCTGGATATCAGTATACCAGGGTCCCGATTTTTGGAAAAAATGAACCACTAAATGCTCTTTCAGTTGCATAGTATCTATCTCTTCATCTGTCTAAACAAACAAGCAAGGTACACAACACCAAAGCCAAATTCCTTGTTGCAAGCAAACCTCAAGCATATTCCCATCCTTACCTGGAATCTTCTGCTGCCCCCAATGATAGCACAATGCTTCCTCTGACAAGAGGTGCTCTTATCTGGAACCTTGAAGATAACCTTGCAGTTTTTTCAGACATGAGGGTGAAAATTCTTCACTCAAATAAATATGTCAGCCAAAATCTGTACTGTAGTGTGTGTGTGTGTGTGTGTGTGTGTGTGTGTGTGTGTGTGTGTGTGTGTGTGTGTGTGTGTGTGTGTGTGTGTGTGTGTGTGAACTTACATTTCAAATGATCTAGTCTTAAAAAAAAATTAAAAAAAATAAATAAAACAACTTTTTCTTAGTGTGTGTGTGTCACACAGCTCCAGGGACCTGGAGTTGTTGGTTTGATCCCTGCTCAGGTGACTCTCTGTGGATATGTTCTTGTGGGGTGTCCATGTGGGGTTCCTCCAGGCACTCCAGTGTGTGTGTGTGTGTGTGTGTGTGTGTGTGTGTGTGTGTGTGTGTGTGTGTGTGTGGTGTGTGTGTTACCCTGTGATGGACTGGTAATGGAATGGAATGGGAATTTCTGCCGTGTACCCTATGAGTCCAGGCTCTGGATCCACTGTGACCCTATTCAGAATGCAGAATATTGACAGACTGATTGACCTTTTTCATAATGATTTTTTTTCTCGTCCCACTAAAAATGATACATTTAATAATCACATTAATATTTTTAGTCTGTAATTAATCAGCTGTGGTGGCAAGCAGTTTGTATGATGGATGATGTAGCTGCAGGTATGTAGACCAGTAGTATCAATGAGACATCAATGTGAAATATCCACATTTTACACAGTTTAGAAATTCTGCCCAGATTATTTCATTTCATATATTTCATATCCCAAAAAACCAGTCTATAGTCATTTCCAAATTCTTAACAAATACTTGTGAAAACCAGATGGCATCACACTAGTCAATCCCTTGTTTCTTTACTGTCTTTGGTCACGTTAGTACCACTGAGAGGAAGTCAGCATGAATACTATATAAAAGAACCAAGCTTGTACAGGCTTGCAGGGAAACTCAGAAGAGATCCCTCCTCTAGAACGCCCAGTTCATCAGTCTCCTGTGGATTACTTCTGGGAGGCTTACGTGCTTCAGAAATGAGTAAGACTAGATGACAAAGTGTTTGGATGGTTTAAGACTGTGGGCTTTGAGGAAGACCCCTGAGTCTCAAGTGACTTTGCCCAAGATTGTTTCTCAGTCCCACTGGACAAGCATGGATTGGATGTCACAGCTGTTTATTTGTAGCTAGTTGTTCTGGGTTGCTTTTTTATGTCATTCCAAAATTCCATGTACTATTCAGTTGTTATTTAAAGCATCATTTTAAAGGTTTCGTTTCAGTGAGTTATTATTTAGCTTGTGTTTTGATTTATTCAAGTTCTCAAATCTAAGTTTCACTCAAGGTTTCACATTTCACATATATGAGCTATATTACAAATTTTGATAATAACAACGATGATTTTGGGGGGAAATCATTTTGGAAAGCTAACTGTAAATAAGGGGTGTGGATTTTAAACAGAAACGCTGTAGTATTGAACTACAGTTTTCCTAAATACAGCTGATTGAAACACACTTAAACACACAGGTTAAGCATCTTGTCAAGATACTTCCTGTTCTTGGAAGTATAACATTGTGTTTTACGGTAAACAACTATTTACCATTAACTGCTCTGTTTCCCTTCCCAATATTCCCTATTATTAGCATTATAAAAGTGACCGATAGTCAACTGCTCTACTGAACAACCTGTCTTTGAACATTGTAATGACTGTGGCAGAGCTTGTCAGCAATCCTTGTTTACCAGCTTTGTTCTTTAATCTCTAGGTACTTTAGCATGTTACTGATTTGTTTGTTTGTTTTTATATGTTGTCTTGTGTTTTATCTCATCTCTTTTCACTATCATTAAAACATGCACTCTGAGTGGCTCAGCAGTCTAATGTTCAGGATCGCAGCTTCGATTCCTGGGTCATGCTGCCCTTGACAGAGCAAAATTGTAATCTGTGTTTAGTTTGGGTGGGTAGATGGCACTCTCTCCCCACATCACAACGAGTGATGCTGTTTGACACAGGTTAACTGCTGTAGAGCTTGGGACCTGATGCTTTTGTCAGAACACGTTGGCCACCCAGCAATGATGCAATGGTGGCAGGTTGAAAAGTGACAGTGGATGACTTCACATGAGTAAGTATGTGCTTCTCTTCGACCTCCTAGTATTTGAGCATCGTAGGTGATAGGGTGAGAGTCCTAACGAGGTTAGGTAATTGGCAGGTCCAAATTGGGGACCTATTTGAATAAATTTCAAATAAAATTAAATATGAATAAAATTTAAATAAATATATAAAACAACATAAAATAAAACAAAACATACACCATGTGTCCAAATGCTTGTGTACAACCCTTCTAATGAAAGCTTTCAACTACTTTAATTTGGACCCATTGCTGACAGATATGTGCAAATGCACTCACACACCACTTGTCTAGTAATTGTAGAGAAGTACTGCCAATAGAATAGGACTCTGTAGGGGATGAACATGAACCTATTGGTCCCGTAGCCCAATGCCAGCAGTGAGGGCGTGAAACGGGGTGACCCTTTTGGAAGGAGGTGGGTGGTGATCATCCAACATCACAGCCTCACTAGCTATTAATATCCGTAGATACTGTCAGGTCCCTTACAACAGTGCTCCAAAATCTAGTAAAGCCTTCCCCTTACAATACTTCTGTTAGCTTTGTAGTTTTAAGGACTGTAGTTTGTAGTATAACTTTTGTTATACATGTAACATTTCTTTACCTATATCTCTATTACGTCATAATAAAACTGACTCTCCACTATATTTATTTATGCACACATTTCCAGTCTGCTCATTTATTTAATACTATGATAAATAAGAAAGTAAACTATGCATGCTCAAATGCCCCACGACACAAGGTTGACCTTATGTTGCAGAGAACAATTACAGCCTTTTGAACAAGGCATTTCTTATGTAGTTAATCTTGTGCAGGACTTTAACTTCCATCTGGCCCAGTCTTTCACTGACTGGAGCTAGAGCAGAGGGATGCATCCAAGCAAGATCGCATGCTGCCAATAGCCCATCATTCAGGCCTTGGAAAGAAAGAACAAACAAGAGAAAGTGAGAGCGAGTCTGGATGCAATTAGCCCCTCCCCGGGTCAACACTAGTCGCATCTAGCGATGGCTTTAGCGGACCACTCTGCCTGTCAGGACCCCTGCTGGGCTCATCGAGGTGTCCCTGGAAAATATGTGTGCCAGAGCACGGGGAGGAGGTCCAGAGACAAAGCTCGAAGGCCGGCCTTCCTCATCCTCCGGCCGCCTCCCTCCAGCCTTGCAGCTCCAGAACCCACAGCTGCTCGTGTTAAAGTTCGCGCAAAAGAATGAGAAGCCCGCACTGGGGCCACTCATAAATAACCCCCATCTCCTCAGGAGGATGGACAAGGGAGGAAGAGCAGCCGAGGCCTTTTTGATACTTATTACAGATGCAGAATATTTCATTTTGATAAGGCAGAACTGAGTTTGTAGGCTCTTAGGAACATGGCAGAGGAAGAGATGTTCATGGTGTCTGACCTGTAATTTGATGTGTTTATTTTCCACAGCAGTGGAGCTTGGTGGATCACAGATGAGTGTGCATGGCTAAACCATCTGAAGAATGTGATCGCTATCCCCTAAACAAACTCTGACGGGTGTGTTACAGCAGGGCTTCTGGATAGCATTTGTAATGGTCCTGGTGTTATAACTAAGTTGAACTTTAAAGGCGGCAGGTTGTTGTTGCCCATAGGCAACAGATGTGAAATCCGCTATACACTCAGGAAGGACACCAATGTATCAGTTCCTATACATTTTATTGTAAGATACCAGTTCAAACGCATTTAAGCCTTCTTGGAAAGCCTTGAAAACCCACCCCTAAATGACTGTCAAAGTACCAAGATCCTTGATCACCAGACTTCTTTTGTTGTGTGTGTGTGTGTGTGTGTGTGTGTGTGTATGTATATGTATATGTATCTGTATCTGTATATATATATATATATATATATATATATATATATATATATATATATATATATATATATATATATATATATATATCAAGCAATGGATAGGCCTAAATGTTTAAGCATAATAAAACTTATTTTGAGTGGCTCTATATACATTTCCAATCAAGATGGTGGATTTCATACTGTAATAGTTATTAGAAGTAGTAAATTTCAACTGGAATGCCAAAGATCCAAGATGTGTCTCAATAAATCAGTCATACACTCTGTACTGTCCTTCTCTATGGATATGTTCCCACAGTGTTCAGATGCACGAAATGCAAAATAATGTGTTGTTATCAACTGGTATCCATAAAAATGATAAACTGGGACAATGCTAACAATTATAACCTGTTTCTGAATGTTTAAGTGGAATGCTGTCAACTTGGGTATGACATCATTCTCAGCTCCAATATCCAACTTCTGAGATAAATAGACTGCATTACTACTCTAGTGTTTCTTAGCAATGTTTGCACAACCTCATCCATTCTAAATTGCAGTTGTAAGTTATAACAGTAGACCCATGTTCCACAGAGTTTATGCAGTTAACTCATCTGCTGTTCATAATGTTACCCAAGTAGCTCCTCTTATATGCTTTAATATTTGGTTGATGAAAAATGTTTATCTATAAAATAAATCTATATAAACCTCTACACACAGCAAATGTTGTGACATATTTAGTCCATTAATCAGTATTGTCAGTAATTGTAACCTGACCTCCATGTTTATGACAATGTTATGCATCAGTTTAAGTTACCTGCATCTTACTGTCTCATCTTTTTTTGTTTCTGTTTCATTTTATATTTTCGTTTAATTTGTCTCTGACAGGTGCATACAGGCCGGTCACATCTGCTGATATTATATTCTTCATAGACAAAATAGCTGCACCCAAAAGCATTCAAATCATTGCAATGTACAAATGCAATGGTGTCATGCCAGATTGATATGGAGTCAGAATGGCAGCAGCTCATCTTCAGTAACAAGTATCCCGTCTCACATCACAGAAGGCCTGGTGTCAAGGTGTGGGGTGCATTTGAATGATGCCAGATCACCTTTGGTCTTCATTATAGGCACTTTGACAGCCCAACGTTAATGAGGACCTGCAACCAGTGGTCCGATCTTCCCTGAACACACACTCCAGTGTGCTATTTCGCCAGGACAACATTCATTCACATACTCCTGCCGTCTCAAGAGCTCACCTTGAAGACAAAGATACTATGCCACCTTTCTTCTCAATAGCATTGCAATCCCAAACTTCCTTCTGGGTGCAACTATTTGAGTGCACATCTGTATTGATGACTGAAAAACAACATAGCCTGTTTTATGTGGCTTGACCTCATTTGTGAACATTAGAAATTGCTTAAGGTGATTAAGAATAATAATGTCACCTAATAAATAACAATTAAATATCTGATGGCAGTTATGTCTTGGAGGCCCTATCAGCAGGTGAAATCAGCAGGCCCTTTGCAGTTTGGTTAGTTTGCATATAGACAGGCAGGCCCCGGTTGCAGTACTAGTCTTTGCTTTAACCACCATTAATATTGCTGAGTCAAATCAAAGAGGGAGTGGACAAAAGAACTATGTCTTTTAATCTAATGCATGTAATCTATGAGAACTAGCTTCAGAGAAAGAGGCCCTGGAGCCATCTCAAACGTATGGCCCTTTGAGAGTATTACGTCTTCGGTGGATGGGGGTACAAATGGAAGATCATGTAAAATATGACCACAGCATACATTAATGTTCAACAGCCTACAAGTGATGAAGACAAGCCAAATTCATTTTTTTTTCACAAAGGAAATGTTGTCAAGCACTAATAAAAAGGCTAGTCGTTGATATCGCATTATAGGAGGGTCGCCCTACATCTTTTATGAGTGCTGATTTCAAATGCTAGTTACACAAGAACATCCATCACAAGGGGTTTGCTCATGTAAGAGCTTGCCAGAGAAACGAAGACAGTCATATTTGAACGACACCATTAACTGAAGCCATTGCCGATGCAGAACAGGCATCATTAACTGACAGTGATAAAAATCTAACTGATGTGGAGACGTGCACCAAATTCCAAAGAAAGCAGCATAGTTTTTAGAAGGATCTTTGTGGAAATAAGTCACTGAGCACCATGTCTTGCGTCACTGACGTCTCAGCAGGGTCAGCTTTGTTACAAGCCAACGCAATCGAGCGTGACCAGACCAGAACGGTCCCTGCTCTTTCAGTTAAAATGTGGTTCCTTTTTGAAGTAATGCAGATTGTTATATTCACTTTGCTTTTCCCATCAGTAAGTCAATGTAAACCCACTCAATTGCCTTGTCATCCTCTGTGGTCCTATATTATTCTGAGCTTCCTCCAAAACAATAGCCCATCTATTCTAATGTGATATAAAAGAGGTTCAATTGGACCGTTAAAGCGTTACCTCAGTGTGCAAGAGGTGGTCACCAAAGGTACTAGTTTGGAAGCGGATACTCAAGGGTAATCGTAAAAGAATGTCACTAGCCAGCTTTGGAAAAGGCCCATCAGCATGGCACTGTAAGAGAAGGAAAGGCCTTTTATGACTTCCTTTAAAAAATTGATTCCAATTTATAAGAAGGGTTCCTGCAAGGGTGTCATATACAATTCCCCCCTGCACTCTTCCTGCTAAATCTTTTAGGCAGAATCTTTTAAAACTTCAAATGCACTAATATCCCCTTACGCCTGTCACGGTATACCCCTGTATAGCCCATTCCCTGGTCGTTCAGTACCTGATATACCAGCGTGTATGTTGAGAATGACGATTTTCCACTGGGGGAAGAAAGGCAGACCCACATGCTGTAAAAGACGTGCACATGGTGTCTGGCTTTTCCATCACCTTGGCAGACAGGACCAGCCCGTCACAGGTGGCTGTCAGGGTGTCCCGTCCCATCTCTTAAGCACAAACAGGCCTCTCATCATCCATTATTCAGACAAGCTGAGCTGTTCCCAGGGATAATGGTTTCAGTATCAGCTCTGAACAGTGCTTTGGAAAGCTGTCTGAGAGTCTCAAGGAAAGTCACAGAACATGCTGGAACTGTAGCAAATAATTTGTTAAAGCTAGCATGATCTATAAATCAAGAATCCACAACACTGAGAGAAATATGATGTTAAATATTAAATTTAGATATTAAATACAGACACCCTGAAAGCTTCACAGAGCATTCTCCACTAAATAACCTGTGCTGGAGCAAGAGCCAGCAGAAAGATCCATAGTACTCAAAACAGAGAATCATCCCCACTCAAGGTTGATGGAAAAAGCTAAACCTACGTTTATGGATAGGAATATGAGTACTGTACTGGGTCATCCAGAGACAGCTGGAAACACGTGCCATGGCGGTTCTTTTTCCGTATGATGTCTGAGTGAGAAACAGAATCCTTGAAGAACAGTGCTAACCTGGCACTGTTTTGCTCTTCTTTCACTCATACATTCACTAATCGTGAGGAGGTCTCTTGTCCACCTCAACTCAAAAAGAGGCCGGCCTTCAGAATCAGTCACTTCTACAGGTTCAGTGGTCCAAAGTTGTGAACATGGTCAATGTAACAAACTGCTTAAATTTCAGAGTGTATTTTTTAGCAACACAGGGGGGAGGAGGGGTAACAGGAGGATTAAAGATGGGAATGAGTAGGATCTGAACCAACGAAACCAACAGTCAACAGCTAACAGCAACCTGCAATCACCACAACACACTGGACTCTCTGTGCAATAAACAGTTTTCAAGTGCAATAATAATGTGCAATAATGTGCAATAATGTGCAATACACCCTCCTAAGGACTCTTATTTTTTCTCATGCACTATTATCTATATTTTATATTGTAATATAGTCTGTATATTATATATTCTATATATTTATATAGTGCTGCTTACTTATACTAAATTATTTTTTTTCTGCCTATCTTCTGCTTTCTGTACTTATGCTGCTACTGGAACCTTAATTTCCCTGAAGGAACCCTCCCAAGGGATCAATAAAGTTCTATTCTATTCTATTCTTGTTGTTGGAAATTAAAACAGAATATGAATATATGTTTATTATCATTATGTTTCATGTTTTAAATGACAACACAAAATGTACAAAATAACTAGGGGTCATATGTCTCTGTTACAATTGACTGCCCACTATAATGTCCTAATAAACACTGCTTGAATCACATGTGAAAGTGTGGAGCTAAACTGCTATTGGCTGAACAGGTGGATATATGTAAAAGAGTTGCGCTTTGTGACGTCACAGAATCTATGGACGTGGTTTTTTTTGTCTCCATATTTGAACTGTAATGAGTACATCCACCATCAAAATCAGTAAGTCTCTGCCTTCTCAGTGCTTTTGAAAATGAAGTGGAGCATGAGCTAATGAAGACAGGGCTTAGTGAGTAGTAAGCAAGGTAGAAAGCAGCAAATCAGAGGCTTTTACGCATCACCATGATGACCAATCAGAAGTCATTCATAAGGTGTCCCAGCACTATGTAATAGATGGTAAATTGTCTCTACTCTATTTCCGCACCAATTAAGGCAGCCTGATGAATGCAGCAGAACTGACTGTTGCCCACTTGGGGTACCGAAGCACAATAAAAATGTAATTTATATACATAAATAAAATGTTTTTTTGTTTTTTTTTGGACAAATCACTTATTTACCCATAGACTTCAAGGAGTATGAATGTGAAAATATGTGTAGATGAAAATATATAGTAGTATTGTATTATATATACACTTTATTTTTTAACATGTTTACTTCAACAAGGTTTTAATTTTAATTTACAAAAAAATCTTATTTATATAAAATTTGAAGCACGTTAAGTGTTTATACACAAAGTCGGTGACGGTGATGATTACCTACAACTTAATACTTTAAAGAGTTTAATACAAACCGTTTCCTAGCATGGGACCAATAATTGCCGTTCGGGCAAGGAGCTTCATGGGGTCAGATGTGGTACAGCCAGCATAAATCTTTCATCCCCGTTACTGTAACTCGCAGCTTGGCCTCAGAAAGCAGCAGCTGAGCGGCACATGGCGGACCCCCTGCTGCCTCTGCAAGCATCTCACCATCAATTTCAACACTTCACAGTACAGTTCAATGCAAACATATAGACTGTTTTTGGAGGAGTTTTTTTCTGTCTAAACACACAAGTATATGATCAAGTTCAGATACTTTTTTTTTTCAGACCCACAGTGAGAATGTACTGAAAGATTTTAGTCTATTTTTGATTTTAATGTGATTTTTATACAGGACTTGGACGGGCCCGGATCTTTCATCTTGGGGCACTCTACATCCGCCCTTCATTTTCACAGAGGCGATATAATTTTTCAGTCCAAAAGCCTGTGAGAGTCTTTTTTTCCTCATAATTCTCCAACAAAATTCCTTTGATGAAAATGGTAGCCAGGCTTCTAGAGCTGTTTTGCAGGTGAGAATATTTTTAAGCCTCGCTGATTTCCTATAATGAGCACTGCACCATAAATCACTGGCTGCCACACATCTTTTAATGGTCCTTAAAGAAACAGAAAGCAGAGCAAGAACGAAAAGTCAATCATACTGTATATCATATTTGAAATCAGGCCTTATTTTGTCATTTCTTTTCAATATGAACAAAAATTTATAGCGTCTGTGATCCAAATGTCCCAGTTTTGGACTGGCAGTGTAGATATTAGTCTTACACTGTACTGGATTATTAAACCTTTGTATTGACCTTTGATACCAATTAACAATTAATGCTTATAATTCTCTCAATAGAAACCTATTTAATAATATCATTATTACATACAACATAATTATTTGTTTAATTATAACATTTACTAATACTAAATACTCCAAAACATATTGTTAGTCACTCTTATATCGTATTAAGACCCTCGACTCTCGATGTGCTGCATGTTCACAGCATATGGTCAAATGGTTGAGCAAAATATGGTTAGAATTTTAAGGGGGATGGAGTGTCCTGCTTTTGAGCTCTGAACACCTGAAAGCGAGGTGATATACACCTTCATATATCTCGAAGGAGAGATGTAGCTGTCTTTTAGAAGACAGACTTTCAGGAGATTTATTTGAGGACTCAAGTGCCAGTGCTGACACAAGGGGCTGACACTCAGGTTCCTCAGGTTTCATCAGAGTCTTTCATGTCATTCCATAAAATACAGCCCACTTTATAATATTAAAACAGAAAAGTCAAATATGAGTGTTTTAATTGATTAAAGATCCAATTATTGATTTATGATGGAATTTTTTGAAACATCAGAACATAAGTGAATTATAATGAATTATATAATATGCAAATAAACTCGTGAAAATTTAAATACCTTAGTGCCTGGAAAAAAACGTGGAGTTTGTGTGTTCAGTATACAGTGGTCAGTACCTACCAAAAGTGTTCAGGTTCTTGGTATGCAATGGTCAATACCTATAGTTCAAAGGAAGGACAATCAGTGCACTTGTTGTGTGTGGGCAGCTAACCTGTGTCTAAATTATGGCCATATGCATATGAACATCTACTATTTACTATTGAATGAAAATGTTATATTTATAATATTGACGACATGGACATGGACTTGTTGTTAATGTTGGTTAGAAGAGCATAATAAGTAGAACAAAGGTTTGATTGCTCCAGACACATCCAATGGCAGCTCACTGGATGGGTGGCATGGTACTGGATTGTGTATTTCTGCCATTGTGACACAAAAAACCTTCTCTGTGCAGAAGGTTTTCAGGAGGACTTTTATTATCATATTTGAAAAAATAAAAATCAATAAAAAAAACACACATATATATATATATATGATTGTTGACATTATTCTATTTGTTTTCTGAATTGTACCCATCTTGTATAATCTTGCAAAATATTTCCATTAGTATTTATTATTATTATTATTATTATTATTATTATTATTATTATTGTTATTGTTATTGTTATTGTTATTATTATTATTATTATTATTATTATTATTATTATTATTATTGTTATTGTTATTATTATTATTATTATTATTATTATTATTATTGTTGTTGTTGTTGTTGTTGTTGTTATGTTTAATTCAGCAAATGAACAGTAATTATGCTTTAGTTTTATACAGAAGTGTTTCTCTATAAAGGATGTTTGCTTTTGTACACTTCAAGAACACATGTAATTTGGCAAATCTTTGCATACAACTGCATACAGAATATACCAAGACGTCAATAAATTAATACAGTTTTGTTTTTCCATAAATACATTAAAACGTAGAATAAAAACAGATGTCACTAATAATGTCAGATAATGTTAATAATATGAATATATGACAATATAAACATATTGTTTTTGTCTTAAAAAAAACAGCAAGTTTACATGGCAACAGAAAAAACTTCTGAATCTTCAATGAATGTTATGGTAAAAAGATTTCATTCCAGATTATTTTGGTACACTTATATTGATCCATTCAACATTAAATATTAAAACAATATTATAAATAATAAATAATAACTACCAGATTGACATTATGTCAAAAAGTGAAACATTGAGGTTTTGACAGATATGATGAATAATTGATATGATGATTAATATGAATAATTTAAAAATGCCCGTGTCATTTTTCACTTAATATCATCAGTATCATCAATATCATTTGAAACCACTTACTATTTAATCAGTGCTTTGTAACTTATCCTCTGGTGTCACACAGATCCTCTTACTGCAGTAGCATTTTACAGTAAAAAATAAATCAAGCTCAGAGTTTTGTATCTAACAGACTGGAACACTTAGTCATGCTGGTGCGATGGACATTACAGTTTCAGACAGCCCTATCTCAGGTGACTCTGAAATAAGTGTGAATGCAGCGTCTGTTCGATGACCAGATCCATTGCGTGTGAAGAAGTGATGTGGTGATCCTGATTACGAAGAATACCACCTGGCTAGACAGGGGTAACCTGAGCTGAGTGCCCAGCTCTTCCTCATTGTCAGATATAGTATGGATTAGTTTAGGAACAGACTTCTCTGTGTCTTTCACTGTGAAATGGTTCTAGGTCTTCACTCCAAGCCTGTGATGTGACAGGTCTTCACACCTCGGTCCTTTGGCATGTGGAAGTCTTCAAAAGAGGTATTAGACACAGCACACAAATCAATGTACTGTTGTGTTTAAACGTACAAGAGTCGGGTTGAACCTACAGATATTTCATACAAAGGGCCAAGATTACAATGATCTTTGATGTGAGGCTGTGATTTATAATATGATAGCTCTAAAGCTCCAGCTCCAACTGGTGGAGTAGTTTTCATGAGGCTTGGAGACACCAGCAGTGCACCAACAGCCACCTCTTAAACAATAAAGGTGCTTTAATTCCAATAAAGGTGCTTTAAATCCTTCTTTGACCAATGCCACATAGAACAATGTGAAGAACCTGTAAGCTGGTAAAGAGCATCAGGTGAGCATTTAGACCTTCGGCACAAGAGGGAGTAAAAATACTTCTTCCACTTCTTTTTTTGGTAGTGTATCTCTTGGTAGTTAATTGACTGACAGTTTTTTTTTTGCCCAGTTGATGAACTTTGACAGACTTTTCAACAAACCTTGACAAACTGTCTGAACTACAGTGGTTGCACATTTGTTTGGTCTGATTTTAACAGCAGGAAACTCGCAACCATTACCTCACCTGAGCCTTAGTGGCTAAGTAGGCTATATATCTGCGCATGACTGTACAACGGAAACTAGCGTTTCGGTGTACTTTTTCATAACGGCAGTGAAATCACAGCAATTGAAAAATGATTCATTAATGAACTGTAAATTCAAGTGGTTGTTTTTGATGTATGTTTGTAATAAACATTCATTTGATCTTTTGCATTTCATTTCACACACTAAACTCTATTTCAGGAAGTATGGCCCAGGTACAAAAATATATTTTAAAATTCATCCATTAAAACACATCAAGAAGTTTTAAACACAGATATGTAACATATCTTAAAGTATTAGCAAGTGTACATTTAACATTGTAAAAACAACGGTTACACAGCAAATATACAGTTGGATTTATATCTTTTGCAAACTGTTTAATAAAAATATATTTATTTAAATATATGGATATGACAAATATAATTTGTAAACCAATTTAAAATATTTTTTATATACAAAAACAAATCCCATCATTCTTCAATTCATCACCAGGAACAAAATAAAATAAAATCACCATTTATTTGCATAGCGCTTTTCACAACTTGATGTTATCACAGTTACAACACAAAAGCAATGGATAAAGACAAACCCCCTGCTGAGCAAGCCAACCAGTGACAGTGGCAAGGAAAAACTCTCTCAGAGCGGGAGGAACAAACCTTAGGAGGAACCAGGCTCACGGGGGGATCCATTCTCATCTTAGATAGTTAGGGGACACTGGACCCTCACACATCTGTTCTAATACTGATGTTCACCCAACACTTTCTTTGCCTGCCTGCCACATTTATTGCCAATCAACCAGCTGGGACACCAGCTTCGGCAACATATGAGTGTGCAGGACCTACAGGCCCAGCTGTGTGTGTGTGTGTGTGTGTGTGTGTGTGTGTGTGTGTGTGTGTGTGTGTGTGTGTGTGTGTGTGTGTGTGTGTGTGTGTGTGTGTGTGAAAATGGGCAGCTGGATGCCATACAGTTCCAAATAAACTTATTCTTTCACTTTAATATTGTAATCACTTGCAGATATCACCATTACATTCACACAATGTGTTTCATTCTTTGGTGCTTTTCTTTGTCAATGAAGTTATAATTTTTATACATATTATATGTAGTTCCATCATTACTTTACTATGGAAGTTTTATTGATGAGAACCATGAGAATTATTTCACTACTTTCTCAGGTCATGAAACATGTGATTGTATATAGGTCTCCATTTAATTGCAGTAAGTTTCTCATATATTAGTATGGATGAAGGCTGGGGATGAACATTCTTTATTCATGGTTCTCTTTAATTGGAGGTGTTGGGAAAAAGCAGTGGCTGGGTATGAGAATATTCAAGCTGCATGAGAAGGATTAACACTGGACACCATTAGGAATCTCTGCAACTCCATGCCGAGATGTCTGGCATGTTGCTTTATACTCAACACTATACTGAGAGACGCTACTTCTTTATGTGTAGCTCAATAAATGTTGCCCAGTCTAGAATTTTAATAATATATTGTTCCTTTTAACTATGATTTTCCTTCCCAATAGCACTGAAATCCCACAGTTCCTTTTGAGTGCAGCCTTTTTTTGATAATGATGATGATGATGATGATGATGATGATGATGATGATGATGATGATGATGATGATGATGATTAGTGTATATTTTTTCATGTGGAATTAATTAAGTCATTAGTTAGTTAATTAACACATTTGATTTAAGTAAACTCTAGACATTTCTATCTTCAGTTTGGAGAAAAAGAATTTCAAGCATTAGCCAGTCGAAGTAGCACCATCATTCCAAAGAACACAGTTCCAGTGCTCCAGAGCTCAATATTGGGGGCTTTATACCCACACCTGGTCCCACTGGGTTTTTGTTTTTCTGCTCCAGAGTCCTGTTCTATTAGCTATAAACAAACATTTGGACATACAGTGTATTTTTACTTGAGTTAAAGTATGAAGGTCCTCACTGTTAAATGAATTCAGTTGCCAGATGATTCTGGGCCAAATAAGTGACCTGAAAGTTAAAGCACTTTCAGGTCCCTTATGATAATTGCCGGTAATTAAGTGTATAGCCATACCAACCACATTTAGTTTATCATGGCATTTGAACTCTGGCCTTTGTACAACCTACTACACTTAATGACTGTACAGGATTTCTGTTTTAGCCCAGAACTGGCCCAGCTGTAGCCAGCTGTGTTCCAGCTCACAGATTTGAATGAAATTATGAAATCATCACCATCATTTTACAGTTGCATGTGGACTGGAGCTGAAACTGTACACGTGGGCTAGACCTGGGCCAAATTAGTTACATTTCTCATTTTTGTGAATATAGCAGCTCCAGGCTGTTTCCATGGATGAATTTTGATGAAAGTGTGCTATGACTGGTTTGTTTAAGTTAGAACACATATATTGCATATAAAATATATAATATATAATAGACACAGAGTGAATGTAAAAGTCTGATTTAGTACACGTACTTGAAAAGGTCTTTAAGTACAGGAGTTTAGGTTTTTCATTGCTGTCCATTATCAGTATATATGTTCATAAGTAGTCAGTAAGCAGATCAAGCCAAAACACAAATCAGCTCTTTTTCTATGGAAAAATGTCATGTTTCAAGTAAAAATGTATCAAACTGAATTCTCATGATCAGTCAAAGTGGGAAATTCCCTTGCAGATGTTTTAATGCATCACTGGAACCCTGCAGGTGGGACATCTGGACATCAGGTCCCAGCCCAGCAGAAACCTGAGCAGATAAGAAGTATAAACCAGTTTTGTGGCACTGCATTATACAGGAAACAATCTGTGTTTACATGACAACATGGAGAATAGCACACATCATGTTGGCTAAACACAGCTTAAGTGTCACAGTAGCAACGGCTCAAACTTTGGCCTCTGTCAAGGTTAAATTAGACAGGACTGTGGCCAAATACTGAGGCACAAGCAAAACTTGGGTTTCTAAAAAGTAGAGACAAGTTGACCACTTTTGTGGGTCCATTAGTCTGTAAGAGCAGTTGCTAGATCCTCCCCGCTGCCCAAATGGTAGGTGTTATTTCAGCCACAGTGTGGATGTTTACAAAACAGCGTCACCTCTGTCTTCGTAGTATTTTTGTGAATTTGACTAGAATCTGTGTATCTGTGTTATTTCAATCACAATCTGTTTGTTTCCAAAACAGTCCCTTTTCTCTTTTTTGCCGCAATTTTAGGAATTTTACAAGAATTTGTGTATTGCTGTTATTTCAATTACACTCTGTTTGTTTCCAAAACAATGTCTATTGATGTTATCACTCTATTTTCTAAAATTTGACAAGACTGGTTCTTGAGTGAGTCTTCAAAAAAGATGCTTTAGGTGGAAAAATGTGCTAATTAGTTAATTATTTTATCACATATTTACTGATTGTAGCCAATTTATTTTGACCAGTAACTTCAAAAGAAAAACAAAACTGGCATCTAACTGTAATTTTAGGCAAGACAACCTTAACAAGGGCAACATCAGCTACCCTTGAAATGGTAACACTGTACAAATTCTTTGTCGTTGTTGTTGTTGTTGTTGTTGTTGTTGTTGTTGTTGTTGTTGTTGTTGTTGTTTTTATTTTAACATACTCCAAAGAAATGACCAAACTATTAAATAGCACATTTTAGCAATTATTTCTTTGATCCTGAACTTGATGCACAGAATTAAATTCTCAAAAAACTTGAATATCATGAAGTTCAGTCATGTACAAAATTTGTAAAGTGACATATCCGATCTTTTTTGTTTTACTTTTCGTTAGTAGGGCTGTGAAAAGCAAATATTAGAATATTTCATTTTGAGTTTTCAATAAATTACTATTCAAACAACAAAGGCTAAAAATCTGTCACTTGTAAATGTAATGTTATAGATATAAATAATAAAATTATATATGATATCCAAAGTAGTACTGAAATCCACATTTAAAAATATAAGCTTTTTGTAATAAAATCTTGAATTTACAAGAATTTAAAGCACAAATGGAATTTACCATAAGTTAATAACATATATTAGTACAAGTAAAACATAAGCTCATTTCTATTCAACCATTTCTATTCAGTCATCTGAATCGACCTTATCCTAGTTAAACCCAAACAGCACCTCCTGTTCACATTCCATCTCTCCTGTCTGCTCCACGCACTCATGAGGGGTTCGCCATGTTTGCTCCTGGTCCCACTCTTAACCTGACACGTAATCTCTACACCTTCACCTGATCTGTCATCAAGCCTTTTGTTTGCCCTGCTTCTATGAAGGAAGCAAGTTCTTTCTCCCAGCAGGCAGTGCCCCAGGAGAGCAGAGGGCCAGAGGATCAGAGAGCCTCGTCCAGGGCACAAGTCAAGTAGCCTCTGGGGCTTAGCTCTTAGCCCCAAGCTGAGGGTTTTTGTGGACACTGATGGGAAGCCCTTGCCCCATATCTGGCAACATGGCAGGGATCCCCTCTGTGGGAAAACAGTGTTGTGTTTTCCTCACCGATAGATGAGAACTTCTTCACTGGCTTCTGGAACCCTTATGGGAGCCAGGGCCATGACCTCATTCTTTATGTGTTGGTAATGTTTCTTTTGTGAAAATGTCCTTCATTTTTACATAAGGAACTGTTGTTACTTGAAAATGGGTTACATTTTTGTCAATATATACTGTGTGTATATAATGTGTTACAATTTAAATTACACAAATAACTTACTGAAATATGGCAAAATACATTAAAATCATACTTCATATATGTTACATTTGTTTTCTTTTCAACCTCGTGTGAGGGTTGGTTTTCATTTTGCAGTCACTGGTGTAGTTAACTGTCACATTCATTCCTCTTCTGCAACCGAGTTCCCTTAGAGTCTGTAAAGAGTGTCAATTTCATTAACCCACTTTATTAGAAATTAGAAAATAAGAATGTTCAGCATGTTTCCCACAGTTTATAGATTTTACTCTGGATTTCCCTGTACTGTCACAGTGCTTGCTTGTTGGAGATACACTCTAAATGGGCCGAGACAAAGACCTTAGAAAATGACCTCTGCAGTAAAATCTGATGTCTCTTTCCCTGGATTTCCATAGAATTTCCATGCTCCTTTCAGAATAGCAAATTAAGACCATGCATCAATGGACACAGAAGATAGTTTTGTGATCTTGTAGATTTTGGGCACCAATCCTACAACAGGATACCGCACTCTCTATAATACAGCTCAAAAGAGCAATACACAGAATGTGATGGACATGCACGCACACAGCTGGAGCCATAAAACAAGATCAAGCAGCGTAGCTCAAGATAAAATGTGGTTGCCAAGCAGGGCTTTCCAGATTTATGTTCCTAGAGGATTTACAAACATTTGCATGAACTTTGGCCAATTTGCTTATCTACTTGCATGTCTTGGAAATGTTGCGAAAATGGAGAACATGGTAAAGAAGCCCAGGCAGAAGATTTGGGTTCAGGACAAGAGACGGGTGGTGTTGTTTTGATCCATGTAAACGATGCCTTTTGAATAAACAACAAAAGAAGCTTGGCTTCAACATGAGCATCTGAAAATGATATTTGGTGTCAGGTTTCACTTTAACTTTCCTCCCTCTGACAGGCACTGCCCTTAAAGCTTTGCCTGATTACTTTATGAACCTGTCAAGAAGGGGGCGAAGAAGTGACAGGTTCAACAAGTCCTACTCTCGTTTGTTTTAAGGCCACGCTCTCTCAATATATTCAGCTGTTGTTTGCTTGTTTGTGAGCTATAAAAGTTGACATTTTTTAAAGATGTTCTCCCATGTGGTCAGATAGAGTGGGAAGTGCTTGAGAAAGAGAAAAAGAGAACGAGGCAGAGCGAAAAAAAAACATCCCACAGGTGCTAATGATATAACCTGCCAGACGAGCTTCTACTGTGGAAACACACGCAGAGAATAGTGGTAGTGTGTTTGGGTAAGTGTGTGAGAGTGCATTTGCATGTGTGTGTGATGGGGGAAGTGTGTGTGTGTGTGTGTGTGTGTGTGTGTGTGTGTGTGTGTGTGTGTGTGTGTGTGTGTATGTGTGTGAGCAACCAGGGCCAAATCTTGATTTGACTGAGCCCACATTGGCTTCATCAGCTGTCAGCTCAGCAAACATGGTAATTAAGTGCTGCTAGCTTGTCAAAAGATCCCATGCTACACATTTCTTATTATATTACAAGTTGCCTTGCAGGAATTCGGGCCCTGGCCTCCCTCAGTGCCCAGGCTGCTGGTACTGAAGGGGCCAACACTAGTCAAGAAACTGAGGGTAATAAATAGGGATCCTACCACTCCGGTCACGCATTGCTGAGAATCAATGCAAAATACACAGCGCACCATTTATTCCACATGTCAAAATAACCCCTTGCCTTGTGTAACTTGTGTGTGTCAGAGGGTTTGCATACACTTCAGCTTAATAGGTGCTTAATGCGCAGCGTATTGTAGCACAGCCAGGGGTAGTGTGTTGAGTTACTGAAGCGACAAAGTCAACAGATCGAAAGATGGGGAATATTCTTGCACCTGCACAGGCAGGGGTTGAGAAGAGGGAAGAGGGTGGGAACTAGGACACCGCCAACTGCGATCGAGGCAGTAAACTGACCAGAGTAATAAAAGTTAAAGCTATGGCCAAATGTTCTGAGAGGCATTGGCTGGAGCTAAAGCAGCCCACAGGTCTTCTCTGGACTCTTCAACTACCACTGTGACCCTGACTATTTCATTTGTAACATAAATTCTGAAACACATTAAGTGTGAAGGGTGGAATTTACTTTGAACAACTTGATCGGATATGATGTAACTCTTTTATGTAAGCACCTTCCTCGTGGTCCCAATCAACACTACAAGTTGTGTATCATGTATTTCTAAAGTAATTTGTAAAACAAACCATGTGTGATAGCTGTAGCTGACTTTTAATATCCAATGGTCTGACCAGATGGGGTGTGGGTGTCTAATCTGGACAGTTTTATGCCTGTAACTCTCAAATCCATTGAAATAAGTCATGTTATAATTCTGGCTACCCTTATTAAAAATCACTATAGTAATACTACAGGATTCCTATAAGAGTCTTAGACTAAACATTTATTAATGACTTAATTACTATGACATGAATTTTTAGAGATGTGAACAAATTATAAAACATTATTTACAGCATTATTTAAAATTAGTTTTGTAGAACACTGTGCAATATAAACGTTAATTTGCATTTTTCTCTGGTTTTCCATTGTTTCAGTTTTGCTTATACCAAAACAGATTATTGGGAATATCAGTTTTGTGCCAACTAACACTAATAATTCCAAGCCTGTCACTCTTAATTTGTGTTGGAGGAGACTGTGATAAAGTGGAATATCCCACCCACTCAGAGCTTCATCTTTCGTAAATATACCCTCATATGTACAATAAGGACATGATAGTACCTTAACTGGTACAAAATATGGAGGAAGAAAATCAGTTGGACAGAAATGTACTTCATTGTTCCTCAATATCGTACAGCCCCAGTTACAAGCTTTGTACTCTTTTAAGTGCAAATCCGCACTGCATTGTGAGGTTAGATCTTCTAACAAGTACGATCTCATTCTTATTTCATGTTCTCTGCTGTGCTCTGGGGGTGGGCAGATCACGTTTAATGGATCCTGTTAAAGAGAACATTATAATATAATTATAAAATAAATATATTGAATAAAAGAAAAACTGACCAGCTTTTAACCTTCAAAACTGATGTCACTTATTCTTATTCAATTTTATACTAAATTAATTTTATGGCTAAATAAGGTGCTGGGAGGAAACTGGGCAGAAGTTAATGTATATTTTATTTCAATTTTTGTATATTTATATATAAACACATATATCATCACTGTCCAATGAAAACTATGTATCTCCAAAATGATGATTTTATGGGAGAATGCAAAACTTTTACTTTGAATGGCAGTTATTACTTAAAGTAATGTAAGAGTTTATTCCATGTAATTTTAGAGTATTTCTATTGGCCTATTCATCCGGAATTAATTCTGTAGTGTACAGAGCAGCTTTGGGGTTCAAACCATGGAGAAAACTAAAATCAGAAATGGAGATACATGGTTTTGGACAGCTGCGATTTGTAGTAAGTAAATACGTCAATGTCATTCCAACCTCCATTTAGTAAAATGTGACATGGAAGTTCAAGAGATACTGTCTATATGGTCATACAAATTCCTGCATTCTCCAATTGTTCTGATTTGATTGTCTCTGATATCCATCAGAGTGAGGACATCATCAGATCTACAGAAACTTGACAGTAGCTGCTACTGTGGACCAACTATCATCAGATAAACAAATGTCCTCCTCCTTGTTGGATTGAGTGGCTGTTTGTGTGGATTGATGGCAGACGGCTGGTAACAGGAGCTGAATAAACATGTTTGGCATTAGTGAGGGCAGTTTGCAATAACGCGCTAAATTCGACACTTTGGGAATGAAGCTCATCCGTCTTGATGGCATCAGCAGATCCCTATCAGCAGCGGTCAGCATCTCCAAACACTCCACCGCGGCCAGCTCACGTATCCTTATGCATCCCTGGAACAATGAGAACCAAAAATAAGAACCATATCTCCGCACAATCTCTCTCCACGTTTGGCTGGCTGCACACTTTTTCGACCTGTTTTGCACATATGTGGATTGGGGCTATTTAAGGCACTGTTTACTGTAAACAGTAGAAACATGTGGGAAATAAATAGACATTTTTAAAATCACTACCAGAAGCCAGGTTGAGTAAAAGATGGCAAAAATGTTCTTGAATTTTTGACACCAAGAAACTCTCCTCTTGTAATCATGTATTTTTTTTATAATAATAATAAATAAAAGAAAATAAAAAAGAAAGAAATAATTCAATTTCTCAAGGAATTAGAAATAAAAAAATTAAAATAAAATATATATTTTAATAAGAAGTACATTTGAGTTTTGACAGAAAATTTTATTTTAAAATAGAGTATTTTATTTTATGGCTTGAACCATCCTGTCTGAACAGAAACAGAGCTTTTTGAGGGTCACAAACACATAATGGTGTTGTGTAAACTCTATATATTATTAAAAAGTGAGAATGATATCTGTACTATCTCACCAGGCTTTGCTAATGACACACGTCGTGCTGTCTGTTTATGTCTGGTTGGTGTAGCATGTCCAGTGTAAATGACGGGTTTCTTGTAAGATGGAATAGAAACAGAGGTCCAGTTTCCCCTTAAATACTGTCAGGCGCTCGGCTTGAGACGGTTCTCCTTGTTCTTCTGTGATCTGTGCTGTCAAAGGTGTTGAAGGGAGTTTGGTGTCCCTGCTCAGCTAAAGCTCAAAGGGCTTGAAAGCAAGGCTTGAGAATAGTCAAATGTGCGCAGTTTTTTTTATTTTTTATTATTTTATTTATTTTAAGAGAAAGGATGGATCTTAACTGACATAGTTATGGTGAGGAGCAGGTGTTCTGTGTCTGTAGATAAAGGGTTGTAAATAAACGCACTGCAGACCCGCCTCAGACTCACTTTAAATACTGATATACTGTTAAAAACACATTAATTTAAAAAGGACAACAAACTTAGTAAGAATTTAAAGAATAGTGATGACATATTTTAAATCCGAATTTTAAAGATTTGTAATATTCTGTACAACTAACCTAGTTAGAGAATATTAGGTTTACTACATATTCATAATATTTTAATTTCTCAGATTAATTCTGGCCAGTTCTAATGAATTAATTTCTCTAAAAACAAAAATATTTTCAGAATTATTTTTCTTTCAATACATCAAATAAATACAATTTCAAAAAATATTACTTGCTATATTTTCTAAATTGTCTTGTCACTGCAAGATAAAAATATTAAAAATATTAAAATGGACATTAGGAATTCTTACAAACTTTTATTGACACATTTTAAAATAGAAAATTACCAATACATTTAAATACTCTACATTCTGATTTACAACATGCTTGAGTCACATACTTATTTACAAGGTTATTTACAGTATTGGTGGAGTATAATGAATACATGAGTACTACAATCACCCAGCTGTTGAATCTCATATACACATAAAACCACATACAATCACTGTCAAGAAAATGTATTTGTCTAAAAGTAGGAATAAATACACAGTATACTGAAACTTTAGTCCATAAGTACTGTTTTGACTGATGTTTTTGACAAGCAGCCTTACTGGGATGCTCGGTTTACAGGCAGTGGGGGCCGTTTTAATATGGCTTCCACAGAAAATGACAAAGGCTCGTTGGAAGAAACCTTTGTGCTTGCAGGTTTGACCATGGAGTCCTTTACTGCTCTCTCTGAGCTTTTAAAGCATGCTATGTCTTTGCCTGGACCGTCCCTGAACTTCTTAGCAGCCTCCTCTAGTAACTCTTTACAGCAGGGGCTCCTGAGCTCTGGGCCCTTTTCACTCAGTGTCTGTTGGATGAGTGAGTGGAAGGAGTTGAGCTTCATGGACAGTGTGTGCTTGGCGCTGTCTTTGCTCATCTTGTTCAACACATGCTCATGGCCTCCTGGGTGTAATGGGCCATTGGCGAATGCCTGTCTGTACACCCTCTTTGGCGGTGAGAAGGCTGAGCGCTCCCTGCTGTTTTGACCCAGGCCTGTCTGGACCTCGGTAGGCCCGGCCTGCATGTTGCTGGGATCTGGAGCTGCCCTGGATCCCTCGAGCCTTGAGGCAGCAGATGGGGACTCATGCTCAGGTGAATGGCTCTCGCTGGAGGGCATCATCTTGGGGTCCCAAACAGCACCAGGCTTGAGGTTTTGCACAGCAGTGGCATTCAGAAGGCACTGCTGGTATAGGAGTGCATCACCCAGGTTGCTGCCACCCCGTGGCCACATGACAAAACGGGGTGAGAGTGGGTACTGGCGGTAGGTAGTGGCCACACTGACATTGGAAGAGATCAGCTCAACGTTGGCTGCACTGCTGGATGCACCATACCCCAGAGACAGGTCCAGACACCCAGGAAGAAAGCTGCACAGGTCCTTGGGTGATGTTTCGGGTGCCGTGGGTGTCGACGATGAGGAAAAAGCAGTCTTGTATGAGTTGTACTCAGCGGCATGCACCACACTGCCAGGGAGGAAGAGGGAAGCGGAGGCAGATTGGTTGGACTCCAGCAATTCACGCTCCTTGTATTCCCGCTCCAGCATGATGCTCTCCAGCTCTTTGTCAGCAAAAGCACGTCTCTTTCTCATACGGTCACTCAAAGGTGGAGGGAGAGCTGAGCTGGAACCCAGGAAAGGGTCTGCCTGGACAGGACGGTAGCCTGAGAGAAAAAAGAGCTAGTTTAGAAGACAAAACTAACACCATGTAATTTTTCTTATAATATAGTTCATTCAAATATTGTTATGCACCTTTTGGTTTCAAGTAAAGCATTTCAACATTGATTTTCCTTTATTAAACACATGAAAGAATGAATGCTGATCTACGTTTAGACATTGTAATTCACTACTATAAAAAAGCATAAATTGATTCCAGAACTAAAAGTTGAGTAAATATGGGATAATTAAGCTATTATAAGTACCCCTGTGCAGCAAAGCTGTGAAATAGCACAGCTTGTAAGAGTGGTTTAACAAAGTTGAATAAATGTGGGTTAAGTGTGGAATAATTCATCTCTTAAAATTACCCCAGAAATGGGAAGTAACACTT
Organism: Acestrorhynchus altus; assembly: GCA_034509495.1. Taxonomy (NCBI): domain Eukaryota; kingdom Metazoa; phylum Chordata; class Actinopteri; order Characiformes; family Acestrorhynchidae; genus Acestrorhynchus; species Acestrorhynchus altus. The sequence goes on along the minus strand of CM067522.1, from coordinate 8,239,907 downwards.
CATGCCTCTGTAACACTAAAAACTGAGAGACTCTTACTGCATTACAACATCTTAATATGATACAAAGTGCATTAAAAGCTGAAAAAGAGATGAAATACTGAATCATTCAAGTGAGCCTGTGGATTGACATTGTATCTGGTACGATAAAGCTCTTACCTTCTAAAATACTTTTAGCCAGCATAGTGGATGGGCGAATGTGTCTTTGATAGATAGTGCGTCTTTCGGCTGGTGTTGGCTTTCCTGATATTCCTTTCTTATCCTGAAATGCAATCAGCACAATTAATATATAGAGATATGTTTTTAATTGCTCCTATTAATCTTTCAGCATCACCAGCACATTCAGAATGAAACTGCATTACATTTTGCACCAAATACTGTAGCTTGTTCATTTCAACCCCATTCCCAGTGACTACCTGGGTTCTGTCCAGTTCATTTCCATTATAATGTAAACACTGAACAATTTGGCCTCACATTAGATATTTGACCTCAACATAAGCTTTTTATTCAAATGAAATATTAACAAGTTGCCACAGCAGTTATGCTCCACCAGTGGAACTGCATGTTTGAAGTGGAAGTAATGTAGTGATTGGAAGGTTACCTCTGTGGCTTGTTGTCTCCTCAGGGCCACCTGGGCGGCCATGACCCTCTGTCTCTCCACCACCAGCAGGCAGTTTGCGCACTGGCAGTCCCTCCACCTGCAGAAGCGTTTGTGGCCCTTCAGACAGGACACCACTCCGTGGTTGCGGCACCGGGCGCACTTCGGCGTGCGGCTTAGCTTCTTCTGTTCTCCGGACATGTGGGCAGAATGACCAGCTTTGTCCTCGTCCTTTGTCCCGGTGTCCTCCTCGCCGGCGGGGAACGCCGCCGCCTCGTCGCCTTCAGCCTCCAGACTCTCCACATCGATCTCAAACTCGGGACTGGAGAGATCCGACATTCCTCCGTCCTGAACAATCAGAAGAGGGTTATTATTTGCGCACTGTCGGGAAAGGCACGTAAGGTACAACATCTTGAAGACCACCACACATGCCTGTTTAATGTCAATAATATGTATTGACTTATTAAAAATATGATATAATGTAAATACATTTGCATCTCAGGATGCCCAGAATTGTTCATTGGATTCCAGAGATTATAACACTTTATAACCTTATTATGAGAATATTTGTGAGGACTTTGAGCAGATGCATGCTCTGCAGATCCATTCCCGTTTTGTAAATTGCTAAATTGCTGGGTTTGACTGTTTTGCTGTCGCCTGTTTATATTTTAGCATTTTTGTTTTCTAATTTTATTTTAAAATAATCATAAAAACAATAAAAACAAGCACTTCAGTGTGAAACTCTGTTATATTTTTACTAGAATTTCTTCTACTTCATGCATTATTTCATAACAGTAATTTCAGTCTAATCTGGTCTGGTTTTAGTGGTTTAGAATTTCTCCCACTGCCCACAAAACATGATCAAACTCACCTCCTGAAAGCCCTGATCCGTGCAAAACAACCACTGCTTGTTCAACTGTCCTTAAAAGTGTGGAGCTGCCAGATGTTCTCTGTTAAATCTCGTCCTCTGTCCCACACCGTGTCGGAGGAGGTGTGCGTGCAGGGATTTCGGACTCTTCTGTCACCTCCACACAAACACGCCTGGTGCTTTCAAGCCAGGCCGCCTCCTTCCCCAGCCGCTGCAGTTCACTCTGATTGGCCCTTCCCCACGAGCAACTCCTCATTGGCTGGGTCAGACTTTCCCCGCCTCCATCAATTTCTGATTGGACTGAAGAGTCAAATAAACCAATTCAGTGAAGCAGTGGAGATCTTATCCCACCCCTATTTACATATGTTCTAATAATTAGTCCGACCAGATGAGCTGCTCTATGGTGCACCTGTACAGCCTAAAAGTGCTTTTTATAAAAGTGTATTGTGTTTACAAGCATCATATTCAACTAACTCCCTTTAACCATCTGCGTGAGAGATCTAAACTGAATAAATGTCTTATAATTTCAATGACCTTATATTTACTCTCTGTCAGGGTGATATAGGCTATCAAAATACTATTTTTAATACTGTCTAAATGTCTTTCCTATCATTTTAGTGCTGGGAGCATTTTCTGATTTAGACTATCCACATGTTCTACCCATACTTTTGTAATTGATTGTGTAGTATATTCACATAACCACAGTGTCAAAAACAGTGGGATGATTTATCAATTAGTGATAAGGCTGTCCGAATATCATAGCTCTTGTATATATTATATCTTATATTATACATATATTATATTATATCATTGTATAGATATATATTATATCAGGCTACAGTGTTTTTTGAGCAGCTGTTTTTATAGATAGACCTTATGATGGGACATTTTTAGAAGGTGTGGACAGAACACCTTTATCGCACTTCACCACTTCTCTATCCAGATGTTCAATCCGAAATTCAGCCTATAACATGGTGACAAAAGGGACAGTGATATTTATTTGCATTGGAATTTAGATGCAATAAACAAAAAAAACAACAAAAAAAATGAATATATATATATAGAAATTTGCAAGCTGTATATTACACTGTATATTATTTCTTTAGAATTTGTTTGTTAGAACGAATGTAACCACTATTGAATCTATTCCAATGATCGCTGGAGAATTGAGAATTAGGTGATTGATTTTAATTGGACTGTTTAAATCGTTAGAACCATTCACGTACTGTTGTAAGAACCACACCATATCATCAAGGACTAAGTACTAATTAAAAAATAGTTCCTGGCAGTAGATGTTCTCAGCCTAAATGAAGCTTTAATTCAACGAGGATCAACGGACAGGTCTCACACTGTCTTCTCTCTACGCCTGTCCTTTATCATAGGGTACCAGTGTAATAAATGCTTAATAAATCACAATGTTCTTGTTGAAAATTGTAGCTAAATGAGAAGTAGATGTTTGTAAACGCATCTGTGATCACCTGCAGCTTCCCATGACTGTCCACAAACCAACACACAGATACCACCACGGCTGTTGTCCCAATGGACCCACCATGTGTGGAGTCTCTAAGAGGACAGTGAAATGAAGAACACCCCGGGAACCCTGCTACTGCTCTAGATAAGACCATTCTGACGTAGCGGGATGCTTTAAGCACAAATAAACAAAAGCATGGCAAAACAGACTCAATTAATAGCTTTATTTTTACAAACAAATTGGGCAGCATTTGAAGAGTCTGGCTGAAAAGCAAATATTCCTGAAGGTAAATAAAGATGAATATATGTTTCTTCACAGATAAATAGGTTGTTCTGTGTCGCTTAGAGAACCATTTGACCATTTGAGCAGCAGTATTTTTAGTCTAACTTTGTCTAACCTATTTGGAACTCATAAGTGTTTTAT